>CAWUFW010015005.1:0-383574 GCA_963921515.1 Calotriton arnoldi
TTGGTCAACTGTGTCCACCGACGACGTGATTGCACATCCAGGCTGGTAGCTGTTGTGTCCCTACAGGTGATGTGCGCCACACCCATGGACTTCCTTCCGTCTACAGTTGTTGACTGTGTGCCCGCTACCAGGTGGGGTTACCTTGCATCTGTAGTGGTTACGGCATGTTGCTACTGTGTAATAAACCTGTGCTTCACTTAATGATGTGCGTTGTCTGTGGTCACACATTTGACTGCCATTTGCTTACTGCACCTGTGGGCTACTTGACTACAACTGGGAATGGGTGTGGTGTCTGTGCATTGCACCGTCTTCCCTGGCAACATCAGTGTAGGCAATGAGTCAGATGGCCTAGGTGTGTATGTGTTGTGTACCCCTGGTGGTGTGTCTCCCTCATATGGGTCACGTTGCCTGTACTCACATGCCTGTGTTGTCCTTGCTGTTGCAGTTCGCATACACAGTGTAATTTTGCAGTTCATCATCCCCATAACAGCACCCACGTTGGAATCACGACAGAGGCAAGTATGGTGTATTAGTGTGTTTATTGTGATACATCTGTGTTAATAGTGCATAGGATGGGTTGTGCTGTACATGAATCTTGCAATCCCAAGTTCCTAGGTGAATTGAAAGTCCAGGTAGACAGGATCCCCAGTATCGGGGCCACAGTTGTCTGACACATTGTTCCAACTTGTACTCCCCATGCAATGTGTGGGAGTAGTGTTGCCACCAACAGGGTGAACAGTCTGTGCACAAAGGCGAAAATCCAGAACAGGTTCAGGCTTCCTGGGAGTTGCGCTTGGCCATCAGCCTCTCACTTTCCCCTCCTCGGACGACCCCTCTTCTTGGGGGGGGGCCCTCAAGTGCAGGCTGCTGCGGTGCAGGGGACTCTCCGCCAGAGTCCTCCTCCCTCCCTGTGGCAGTTGCAGTTTGTTCTGTACCAGATGTTGTTGGCACACAGGGAGGTGTGGACTGGTTGCTGTTCATCTGGCGGAGGCATTGTAAAATGTCCCTGTGCACCGCCGTCATCTCATGTAGTACATCCCACTTGGACTCCACGCGGGACATGTGGGAGTCCACACGTGACATGTGTGACTCCACGTGGGACATGTGGGAGTCCAAGCGGGCATGATGGGCAGCCTGCTGCTGTTTGATGTCTCTGAGGAGCCCCACTACCTGGCTGAGCTCTCCGGTGCTGGACTGGTACGCATCAGCTATGCGTACCAGTTGTGGGTCTTCATGCACACCAGCAACGTCTGCAAGCAGCGACCTCTGTCTCCCACCCCTCCCACCACCCCTGCTGACATGTGCAGTGTGTGCAGTTGCACGCACAGATGACCCTGGTCCACCTTGGGGGTTGGTGGTGGTGGTGGTGTCCATGGCCCCAGGTTGGTCCAGGGTCACTGCGCTGGTGTTGCTCCTTATTCCGTCCATGTCGGCAGGGATGGTATTCGTGGTGACAGTCGTTGGAGGGGTGGGTGCAGGGGGTGCAGCTGGTGGACCTGCTGGTGCTGCAGCTGGTGGTCCTGCTGGTGCAGCATGTTGACTTGCACCGGATGTGCCAGGTTGTTCATCGTCCGAGGAGGACAGAGGCTGTACGACGCCAGTGAGCTCGGCATCCTCTTGAGCCTGGGACTGGGACTCCTCAGCGTCTGCTGCTGTGTCCCTATCATCACCTGTTTTTGGGAGACACAAACAATGTATGTCATGTTTCTGCAGGCATCAGTGGTTGACACACCTGACAGTTGTGACTGTGCCTCGGGGTGCGGGCCTGTACATTGTATTGTCCTAAGTCGTCACAGTCAGGGGTTGATATTGGTGTGGCACATTGTCCTGCATTATTTGGGCATTTCTATGTATTCTCTGGGGTGTGAACATGGTCTGCATTGATTGTGTTTGGTTGACAGCCAGACCTCCTTCCCACCCACCCACCCAGCCAGTCAGTTATCCCACCATGGAACGTGCTTGCATTGCAGGGAGTGTAAGTTGTCTCTCAGGATGTCAGTCAGTGGTGTCCTGCTGTTTGTTGGTGCACAGTTGGCAGCAGGGCCTTGTGCTCCCCACAGCAGTAGCCAGTGTCAGCCATCTTGTGAGTCCTTCTCCACTCCCTGTGATGTGAGCATGGTTCAGGGTGGTGTTGATGGGACAGTTGTGAGGGTGAGCTATGTCTGTGACTACGACTCCCATCATGCCATTGCCTCCACCCCACTTGCCAGCATTCCCATACTTACTTGCTTTTGTGTGGAGTTCAGTGGGTGTGGGTGTGAGGGCAATGGCAAGATGGCTGACAGTGGTGTCCTGCTGTTGGTTGGTGTGCAGTACCCAGCATGCCCTTGTGCTCCCCACGACACAGCAACAGTGTCAGTCATCTTTGATGGGCCTTTCCACTCTCTGTGGGATGTGCATGCATGAGTGTGAGCTTGCTGGGCCATGTGGTGGGGGATGTAGGGCTGTGACTACGACTCCCATCATGCTATTGCCTCCACCCCCCTTCCCAGCATGCCCATGCTTCCTTCCTTTTGACTCTGCTTCCCTGTGGGGTGGGCTGGCTGTGCTGACAGGATGGCTGGGAGTGTTGTCCTGGCAGTTGTTTGGCTAAGAGTCCCAAGAGTGTCCCTGTGCTTCACACAACATAACCCAGGGTGGTGGTGCTTTGTGGGATCTTGTGTTAGGATGGAGGGCATTGCATTCTACCAGGTGGGTACTGTGGAGTTTGTGTTGGGGGTGAGGAGGTGCTGGTGACTATAGTCAGTGCTGCTAGTCCCCCTTCCCACCCAGCCAGCCAGATATCCCACCATGGAACGTGCTTGCATTGCAGGGAGTGTAAGTTGTCTCTCAGGATGTCAGTCAGTGGTGTCCTGCTGTTTGTTGGTGCACAGTTGGCAGCAGGGCCTTGTGCTCCCCACAGCAGTAGCCAGTGTCAGCCATCTTGTGAGTCCTTCTCCACTCCCTGTGATGTGAGCATGGTTCAGGGTGGTGTTGATGGGACAGTTGTGAGGGTGAGCTATGTCTGTGACTACGACTCCCATCATGCTATTGCCTCCACTCCCCTTCCCAGCATGCCCATGCTTCCTTCCTTTTGACTCTGCTTCCCTGTGGGGTGGGCTGGCTGTGCTGACAGGATGGCTGGGAGTGTTGTCCTGGCAGTTGTTTGGCTAAGAGTCCCAAGAGTGTCCCTGTGCTTCACACAACATAACCCAGGGTGGTGGTGCTTTGTGGGATCTTGTGTTAGGATGGAGGGCATTGCATTCTACCAGGTGGGTACTGTGGAGTTTGTGTTGGGGGGGGGTGAGGGGAGGTGCTGGTGACTATAGTCAGTGCTGCTAGTCCCCCTTCCCACCCAGCCAGCCAGATATCCCACCATGGAACGTGCTTGCATTGCAGGGAGTGTAAGTTGTCTCTCAGGATGTCAGTCAGTGGTGTCCTGCTGTTTGTTGGTGCACAGTTGGCAGCAGGGCCTTGTGCTCCCCACAGCAGTAGCCAGTGTCAGCCATCTTGTGAGTCCTTCTCCACTCCCTGTGATGTGAGCATGGTTCAGGGTGGTGTTGATGGGACAGTTGTGAGGGTGAGCTATGTCTGTGACTACGACTCCCATCATGCTATTGCCTCCACCCCCTTCCCAGCATGCCCATGCTTCCTTCCTTTTGACTCTGCTTCCCTGTGGGGTGGGCTGGCTGTGCTGACAGGATGGCTGGGAGTGTTGTCCTGGCAGTTGTTTGGCTAAGAGTCCCAAGAGTGTCCCTGTGCTTCACACAACATAACCCAGGGTGGTGGTGCTTTGTAGGATCTTGTGTTAGGATGGAGGGCATTGCATTCTACCAGGTGGGTACTGTGGAGTTTGTGTTGGGGGGGTGAGGGGAGGTGCTGGTGACTATAGTCAGTGCTGCAAGTCCCCCTTCCCACCCAGCCAGCCAGATATCCCACCATGGAACGTGCTTGCATTGCAGGGAGTGTAAGTTGTCTCTCAGGATGTCAGTCAGTGGTGTCCTGCTGTTTGTTGGTGCACAGTTGGCAGCAGGGCCTTGTGCTCCCCACAGCAGTAGCCAGTGTCAGCCATCTTGTGAGTCCTTCTCCACTCCCTGTGATGTGAGCATGGTTCAGGGTGGTGTTGATGGGACAGTTGTGGGGGGGGCAATATGTGTGACTGCGACTCCCATGATGCTATTGGCTACACTGACTTGGCCAGCATACATAGAATTCCTTCCTTTGAGTGGTCTTCACTGTGTGTTGGTGTTGTTGTGGTGGCTACATGTGTGGATGTGTGTGTTAGTTCTATTTGTGCCACTGCCTAGCTGTAGTTGTGGTTGTGTTTGTACATGTGTTGGCACAGTTGGATGTGACTTTTTTGATGGCATGTGTTGTGTTTATCTGACTGACATACACATTTTGGGATGATTCTGTTCTAGTTGCTGTGTAATTGCTATGAGTGCATGGTTTGACTCTCCCCTTGACAGTGATGTGTGTGTTTTGTGGCAGTTTATTGTGTACATTTGTTGTGTACTCACCAGGCTCTGGGATGTCCTCTAGTCCATATACGCTCACTGGCGGAAGGATGGCCCGCACCTTCTCCTCCCAGGGCCTGAGGTATATTGGCTTGGCAGGAGGGCCACTGCCGGTGTGTTGGCTGTTGATGTAGTCTTTCTTCAGCAGTTTCCGTACCCTCCTGCGCACGTCATACCACCTGTTCTGGATGTCGGTCTTTGTGCGCCGACATGGTGATTGGGCGTTCACCCTGTTGATGATCCTCTCCCACATCTTGGTTTTCTGCGACATGGGGGTCTGTTGGACCAATGTGCCAAACAGCTGTGGCTCCACCCTGAGGATCTCGTCTACCAGGACTTCCAATTCACAATCTAGGAACTTGTGATTCTTCTTGGGGGGCATGGTGATGGGTGGTGATGGTGAGTGATGTGTGTGTTGGTGTGCAGGTGAGGGTGTGTGAGTGTGTGTTTTGCTGGGTGTATGTGAGGTAGGTATTTGTTGGTGTGCTGATGGTGTGTGGCTTGTGTGAGGGATGAGCTGTGGGTGTGTGGTTGCTTTCTCTTGGGTGCTGGCAGTGGAATGGCATTTGCAAAGGCTCATGGTAGTGATTTGTGTCCTTCATATAGGTGGAGTTGTGGGTGTGTCTTTGTTCTCTGTCCCCACCCCCCCAGTATTTATTGGCTTGGTAATTGCTTGTTTGGCCTTTTTTTGGGTGATTTTTCCTTTGTGCTGTTTGTGTATGTTGGAAACGTTCTTGTGACCGAGTCGGACCCTGCATTGGTCTCGTACGGTGTTTTCCGTTTCGTTCACGCTGTGTTTGTGCAGTTTTCTATGCTGCGTACGCGTCGGTCGCGGTGTATTGTGTTGCTTCGGCTCGGTTTTGTATGCGTGTCGGTCGTACGGCTTGTCCTCCGTCCGACTCGGTCGTGTTTTCGCGCCTTGCATCGTACTTTGCGGTTTGGAGTTGGCGGGTACGATTCGGTCGGATTTGTTCCGGGTGCGTGTCGGTCGGTTGGATTCGCGTGTTTTTCCGGCCGGATTGCTATTTTCCGAGCGGCTCGGTCGGTCGGCTTGGTTTCCTAACGTGTCGGTCGGATTTATCGCGGCTTGCATCGTACTTGGCGTGTCGGGCGCCACTGGTACGTGTCGGTCGGTAATTTTTCCGGCTCCGTGTCGGTCGGTGCTTTTTCCGGCCCGAATCGGAATCGACCCCTAAATATTGACTTCACGGTTAAACGCAGAAGAATAAAGACATGTAATATCAAGTTCCATGAGTTACATAGTCAACAACAAAAAATACAACTTTATTTGAGCTTGATTACACGTCATAAAAGTACAATTCATTTTAAAATTGCAAAACACGTAATATGGCCATATATACAGAGTTAAAAATTTGAGTCCAATCCATCAAATTTGTCAAGTTCATAATAGGCCGTTTTATAAGACCCAATTAAAAAGATAAAATGATATAAATGGTTAAAATACTATAAATCTCTTACTAACACGTAAGGCCCATATTATAGAAGTAAACCACTTCTATCTTCATTTGTGCTTATTAGGCTGCGACCCTCAATCTTCCTCCTTCTAATGCATGCCCATAAAAAAGAAGCTAGGGAGAAACATACAAACAGGTCACGGAGGGTCTTTAAAAAATACATAGCCACCCTGCATTGTTTAAATTTACGGTACCTCAAAATTGGAAGAATTAATCTTTTCCTTTCTGCAGTGTAGTACTTGCAGATTAATATTAGATGAAGATCTGACTGAAGGGAATAATTATTGCATGGGCAGGGTGTCAAATCTGAAAATTTGTATCTTTTTTCCGGGTACCCTAACATTAGAGGGATCAAATTCATTCGAAAACGTAGAAGGATGAATCTATGCTGGGTATTATTAATAGACCGTCAGATAATAAAAACCTGCCTCCAGTCTGGGTGGAACTAGGTCATAGGCAATAGAGGATTTTTGAGTGCAATTTTTTTCCCTTCGGACGCCCTTTACTCTCTGCAGGAATAGTTCAATTAGCCTTTTCTTCGTAATCTTTCTACAGGTTTCGGGGTCCTGGAATAATTCGCCTAGCCCTAATGCAATCAGTTGTGTCTCCACATAGTTTAGCCAACCAATCTTCTTGTAATATTCCAATTTACTGCAATCCTTAATAATACGCTGGGTCAGATCTACAGTTGACCTCCGCCAGATCGAAAACCACAATAAGAGTGGTGCCATTCTAATGCAATCGGTCAAGTATGGTAACCCCAGTTCCAAATGTAAAATATAATTGGAAGCAGATTGAGGTAGAGATACCCAGTTTTTGTAAAAGGTGTCTTCCAGTTGCTGAAGATGTTCAACGTTGGCCTTCCCCCAGACTCCCGCCCCGTATGTTATAGCAGCCTTGGTTTTTGCGGAGTATATCTTTTTGACCGAGTCCAGGGGTCTCGCCCCTAGCTTCTTCGCAAAACTTTTAATACCTTGGAGACTCCTTTCCATACTCTGGGCTCTTGCTGCCACTAAGTTAGTCCAAGTTTTATCGAAAAGGACTCCTAGGTATGAAAAGCAGTCAACCACCTCGATCTTCTTTGCTGCCAAATTAAAGTTGGGGTGTTTCTCTCCTCTAGCTGCTCCTGCTACTATTATAAAGGACTTTGATTCATTTCCCTTTAAATCTAGGGAGGCTATAAATGTTGTATAAGCTGTAATTAGGGATTGCAAAGCTATCCCCGTTCTGGCCATTAGTACTGCATCATCGGCGTACGCCAATATCGGAAGGGGGCTATGATCGAATTTGGGCACGTCCCGTGGTGTGGCAGAAAGGGCGGCCTCTACCCCGTTTGTGTATATAGAAAAAAGAAACGGTGCGAGTACACACCCTTGCCTCACCCCCTTTTCTATCTTAATGGAACGTGTACACTCCCCATTCTTGCCATACCGTACACAAGCGGTGGCATTGGCGTACAGCTGGCGAATAAATCTTATTTTCAGTGGATCAATGCCCATCCCCTCCATCATAGACCACAGCCTCTGGTGCGAAACGCAATTAAAGGCTGCGGTCAAATCCATAAAGGCCATATAGATTTTCCCGCCTTTTGCTTTGGTGTATTTTCCTATGGATAGAGAAAGGTTTAGGCATTGATCCACCGTCCCCATGCCCTTCCGGAACCCATATTGGGCCTTCATAAAGATGCTATGATTTTCAGCCCAATCCTCCAGTCTAGCTAACAGGAGCCGTCCCATAAGCTTGGCAGTGGTGTAAAGGAGAGAAATTGGGTGATAATTCATTGGGGACCCACTGTCACCCTTCTTATATATTGGCACTATTACGCTCTGCTTCCAGGATGGGGGTGGGCCCTCAATCTGGATGGAATTAAAAACATTAGTTAGTAAAGGGACCCACATATCATAATTCTCCTGGAAGAGATCAATTGGTATGCCATCGGGGCCTGGTGCCTTACCAGAGGCACATGATTCCAGCCCCTTTCTGACCTCTTCTATAGAGAAAATTAGCCCACCCTGAGATGTGGCCACAGACCAAGGGATGAAGAGATTAAGGTGGACGTGGGACAAAAAATGTTTTCGAAATGTCCCACCCAAGCATCTTCGTCTACATGTGAATCTAGGGAGGGGTCTTTGGAATCTTTGAAATAAGGAGCATTCACAATTTTCCAAAAATCCCTACTATTACCCGAGATGGCTGCAAGTTCAAGGTCCTCCCATGCCTGTGCCCTTAAGTCTTTCTCTCTTTTCATTCTCGCCTTCTTATAATCAATACACAAAGCTCGTATCTTTGTAGGATCTCTAGGGAGTATTTTTAAGGCATTTACGAGGGCTTTTTTTGCTTGAGAGCATGCTGAATCAAACCATCGGATGGTTGGATATTGGTTATTGCCTTTGTGCGAGTGAGCGCTTCTTTTAGTTTCATCAGGAGGGCAGTAAACTGAGTTACCAAAACTGTGGGCGGAGGGTTCTCTTCCAAACATAGTATGATTTCTTTTTTGGTTTGGGCTAGAATTTCGGGGACCATCTTTTCTTGCCCACTCCCCGATAGCTAATCCTTGCTAAGTGATCAGTAGTTAACACAACTGTGCTCTTCCTGGGCTGACAGGTAGGTTAAGGTCCTTTGGTTCACAGTCCTTAACACTCCCTGCCAAGGATGTGTATACCTGTTTTGGAGGTTTTGATGAGAGCCAGAACTGGTTTTAAGCCAGTTCAGCCCATGCAGCATAAAGTACATTTTAACAACACTACTTTCAACTTAAGTTATCAAAAATCTGGGTTCGCCATTAAATCAGATTTTGAAAATTAAGTAGAAAAAAATGGTGAAGCACTTCTTAAGGATTTTGTCAAGCGGAGACAGGAAATAAACTTTTTTATCCCATCTACGTCTGTTCAGGGATAAGTCTAGCAGCGCCTCCACATTGTGCTTTCATAGTTAACTAAAACTCAAAGGCTATTTTACTAACATCATCATGTGGTTTGCCATATGTTTGTTATATATTAGCACCTTTACAAGGGAGATTTTAGGGGTGACTTACGAATATATAAAATAGATTTTATCTACATAACAAAGGCACATTTCCCTGCCATGTGTCACTGCATTGCATTTAAACTGCAGGCAGCCAGAGCTCCTGGTAGACACATTTTCTATGTGTATGCATGTAGCTGGTGCAAATAAATACTGCAACCCACATATGACATTTACTTTCGATACCATACATGGTCTTACAAGACAGTTAAAAAAACAAATTGGGTGAAACCAATTTTACAATATTATTTTAGGGCCAGAGCACACACACTGAATATTGACTTCACGGTTAAACGCAGAAGAATAAAGACATGTAATATTAAGTTCCATAGTCATTGACGGGTACCCAGGCTGGGGTGGACCCTACAACTGGTGACGAGGATGGGATAAGTAACCCGAAGAATGACTGTGTTCTCCCAGAGAGTTTGCGGTTGTCCAGGTAGACTTCTTGCGCATGCCATGTGTGTCGCTGTCGAAGTACAGAATTGAAGCTTCATGCATACGGAGTCAAAGCGCAACTCCAGCCGCAGTCAAGCAGTTGAAGATCATGAAAACAGTGTAAAGAATCTACACAACATTGGTTGCGAACCTGTTGGTCAACCCACACATGAAGGTACTGCGATGACACGTAAGACAGAATTGTACATTACACGAAGTTGTTTGCTGAGGACAGATTCAACCTGGTGGTAGAAATCCGAACTGATGTTCCAAAGAAAAGAAGTAAATAACTTACCAAATTCTTTAAAGAGAGTCATCATACTATACAGCAAGCGGCTCAGGGAGAAGTGCCCTGGGTGGTGCCGAAGTGGGTGTCCACAGAGTGGAGCTCTGAACAATTAATTCCACAGGTCTCTGAAAGTCAACGAGGACTCCGGAATAGTGGCAGTTTGTTGTTTCGATGGAGACTAAGAAAAAAGTCAAATTTCCAGTCTTTGTCAAGGATGATTCTGAAGCCAGTATGTCACATGGTCTCAAGAGATACTGAGCAAGAAACAGCATCCAGGTACACACTACTCTCAAGTCCCACACTGGTCTACAACATTGCTGCATTTCTGAAACCACCACAATCGTTTGATACAGCCAAAGAGCAAAATATTGGTGCTAGATGGACTGCTTGGGTAGAGACATTTGATTATTTTATTGATAAACTTAAAGAGACTGATAACAGAAAGATTATCAAGTATCTCAAAAGTCTTGTTGGGGATGGAGTGAAAGAACTCAAAGAAAATGCTGCCAACTGATGAAGACATCACATACCGTCAGATTAAAGAAACGTTGACTCTCAAGTTAAATCCTGTGCCAAACATTGATTACAAAAGATATATTTTCAGTCAAGAATGACAGACTTGATGAAACCATTAAAGACTTTGTGGAGAGACTCGATACCCTCATCAAACACTGCAAGTTCAATGATGAAGATGAAATGCGTCTTAAAGTCATAGATGGGTGCTTGTCGGATTCATTCATGAGAGAAACTCTTAGTCTGGAGCGAGTGTTGATGGCTGCTAGAGCTGAGCTGCTGAAAGATAAGCTGCTGACATAGAGGCCGGCGGTGCTCCAAGTGAGTCAGCCATGAGCGTAAAAAGTAAGCAAAAACAAAAGACATAAGGATGCAAAGTGATATCTACATGTAAAAAGAAGTTGTGGTTTAGATGTGGATTTTCGTTTCCACACGAAGGTAAATGTTCCTCCATTGGACAGATATGTAAAGGCTGTGTGAATGAGAACCATTTTGTGACAGTTTGCAAAGCGAAGGAAAAAGTAAGTGCGGATGTTTGATACCTTTTCTCATCGACAATGGTGGTTCAATAGACACAATGCCTGAAGAGAAATATAATGAACTGTCTCCAGTTCCGCGACTCACGCCATCAAAAACGAAAGGGTATAAATGGGTTGCATTGACTCCCATAAAAAGTCAAGGTTCGTTTGTCGCGATAATGAAACACAAGAAAACGAAGGTGCAAACACTTATCCATGTGCTTCAAGGTACAGCGTCAAGTGCTTCTTTGCTCAGTTTCAGCCCAGCTGCTGATACGGGACTGATTTCTGTGAATTACATTATGAATGCTCATCACGAAATAGTAAGTCAATTCCCTTCAATGTTTCATGGGTTAGGAAAGCTTAAGATCATGAAAGTGAAATTGCATAATAATGAAGATGTCCATCCTGTTGCTCAGAGACGTTGACAAATTGCTTTCCACTTACAAGAAGCTGATGAAAAAGAACCTGGATCGTTACTAACTCATGACATTATTGTGCGTTCTACTGGTCTGACGCCATGGGTTTCTCCCATATTGGTAGTGCCTAAAAAGGACAGTGAAGGAGCTTACGCATATGCGTTGACATGCGTCAGGCAAACAAGACAATTGAAAGAGAACAACATCCAGGTCCACTTATCGCTGACATGATATCCCAATTAAACATCAGGCAAACAAGACAATTGAAAGAGAACAACATCCAGGCCCACATATTGCTGACATGATAACCCAACTAAACGTGCAAAAGCAATCTCTCGCCTTGATTTAAATAAAGGTATCATCAGTTGGAAGTCGAAGAAGAGTGCAGGTACATTACGACATTTTCTACACATGTTGGTCTGTTTCATTACAAAAGACTCAGTTTTGGTGTGCCATTGGCAGAAGCACATTTCCAAGATGTCATTCGACGTATCAATCAACCCTGTTGCTGGGTCTGGTGGTTCGGTGGACTAAGGCATCCACTGTAGGGGCCTGTGTTTGACCTCTTGGTCACAGGTTCAAATCCTGGTGGGTCCACTCAGCATTTCATCCTCATGAGGTCCATAAAATGAGTACCATTGAGTTGTATAACAATATATACCTGTTATTCAGAGCCAAGATACCATTCTGGGCGAACGTACGCTTTACAAGTTATACATGTTATGTTGTGAATGCATTGTGAATAAAAATTTTATCCCTGTGTATAGCCCATAACACTCTTCAGGGGAAAGGCCCTCTAATCAATGGCTCACTCATCACTTTTTATCACCCCAGGAAATGCCTTCGCTCTGCTAATATGAACTTAGCCGCAATTCCCAAAATTAGAAGGGTAAGGAGTGGAGGTAGGTCCTTTTCCTACAATATAGCTACACTTTAGAACACCCTTCCCCTGCATCTTCGTTCAGAGACTCACCATCTTCCCTTTCGAAAGCTTCTTAAAACCTGGCTGTTTTACAATGCTTCTCCGTGGGCCATCAAGTCTCCCCCTGTCTATGCTGCTAGCGCTGGGATGCCTTAGGGTAGCTATGCGCTCAACAAATGCTGTTAAATTAAATTCAATTCAATTATAGTGACGAAGAAGCACAATAAAGCTCTCCCACAAGTATGTCATTATGCAGGTTTGACATTAAATGCAGAGAAATGTGAGTTCCACAAGACAAAGTTGAAATTCTTTGGCCATATCTTTGCAGAAGGGGGCATGACACCTGATCCTGCAAATGTCCAAGCACTATCAAATGCTGATCCCCCACAAGATGTTTCTATGCTATGTTCGTTTCTTGGTATGGCCAATTACTGTTCACAATACATAAGAGACTTTGCTACTGTAAGTGCTCCATTACGAGAGTTGACAAAGAAAAAAGTTTCATTTGAGTGGTCACAAGAATGCGCATAAAGTTTTAAGAAAATTAAACAAGCCATTTAAAGTGCTGCTGAAATGGCCTACTGCAATCCAAAACTTCATACAGAGGTTGTTGTTGATGCTAACCCGGTCGGGTTAGGCGCTATTCTTAAACAGCACAGTGGAGATCCAAATGCACGAAGGCATATTGTGGCATATGCCAGTAGAAGTTTATCCCAGACAGAATGTGCTTATTCACAACCTGTGAAAGAGAGTTTAGCTGTGGTATGGGCTTGTGAATACTTCTATGCGTTCCTGTATGGAAAACCTTTTACATGGTAACTGATCATCAAGCTTTAATGACTACATTTGGCAATCCAAAAGGCAAGATGCCTCCTCTCATTGAAAGATGAGGATTATGATTGCAAGAGTGCAATTATACCATTGTGCATCGTCCAGGAAAGGATCAGAATCCTGCTGACTATTTTTCGAGAGTGCCCATATAAGGTCATGGTACTCCACCCAAGACGGTAGAGGCCTATATCAATTTCATTGTCAAAACAACAACACCAGCTGCCATTTCGTTAGCCCAGATTATCAATGCCGCAACTCATGATAGTGACATGCTGAAATTAAAAGATATAATTATGCATCAGTCATGGAAGCGACACACTGGACCCCTCACAAACGATGGCGAACATCAAAAATACAAGAATGTCAAGGATGAACTGTCCATAACTCCGAAAGGAGTCATACTACAAGAGTCAAGAATCCTAATTCCTGAGAGTCTGCGACAGACAATGATTGACGTTGCCACAAACAGAGCTCTTAGAGATCAAGTCTGGTTCCCATATCTAGATAAGCAAGTCGAAAAGGAACTCAAGGCCTGTCATCCATGCAACTGCCTTTCAACAAATGCCACTCAACATACGTTGACTATGTCAGAACTCCCTAAGCATTCTTGGGAGAGAATAGCCATCGATTTTCTTTGGTCCACTTGATAATGGAAATCATTTGCTAGTAATTGTGGTTGAATATTCCCGCTTCCCGCTCATAGAGGTTCTTTTATCTACTACTCATTAACAAATCATTGAGAATCTGGATAACACCTTTGCGACATGGGGCATTCCAGCCATTGCGAAGTCTGATAATGGCCCGCCCTTTAATAGTGGGGGATTTAAAGATTTCCTGCAGCATCTGAACATAAAGGATCAGAAGAGTGCACCTTTGTGGCCGCAGGCCAACAACTTGTTGAGCGTTTTATGAGTACACTAAAGAAAGCGGTACAGCATGCAACTCTATAAGGGCTCAACTTGAAAACTGTACTGAATTCTACTCTATGAGCCTATCGATCAACTACGCATTCGAACACCAGCGAAAGTCCTGCGACTTTTGACGTTCGGGAGAACTATGACAACCAAGTTGCCTCAATGGACCAACCAACGACAAAGCAGTGAAAGTACTACTCGCATAAAGGACTTGATTAACAAGCAGAAAATGAAAGCCTATGCAGACAAGAGGCGATGGGCAAGGAACCTCATGTTCAAAGAAGGAGATCTTGTGATCGCCCGGCAGATGCGAAGAAGGAAGTCTGATGCGCCCTAAGATGTTGAACCCTTCCGTGTGGTGTCCACCAAGGGACTGCCCATCATCCTGGGAAGTCTGTAACCACAGACTCTTCTCACTTTAGGCATTTAACTCATCGTTGCCTGATTGAAGTGGTGAACGAAAGACTGAGACTGAGAAACCAATGACTGTTGTTGTTTCTTCACTGCCTTCGGAGATCTCTGGCACTGAAGACAACCGCTCCCAGCTTCCAGTAACCAGATCAGGCCGTATTATTAAAGCGCCAAAGAGACTAATTGAAGAAATATAAATGTATGTGTATACATGCTGATTTGTAAATAAAAAAATTCAAGTTTTTATTTAACAGGGGGGAGATGTAGTGTCTTACGAGTTTTTAAGACAGAACCTTTTTGGTTCCTACCAGACTCCGTAGAGCTGTGACGTAGGTATCAGAGCAGAATGCACAGAAAGCTTGGTTTAGAATGTTTAGCTTGCGCTGTTACACGCAAAAAAATAAAGACGGGTACCCAGTATTGGGTCAACGCTACAACTAGCATAGTCACTGAGAAGAGTGTTTGAACACAAGCACAAACCGAGCCAAGAAGAAAGCAAAATATTTGAGATGATCATACAAAAAAGGCAAATTTGCCAAAACCATCAACAAAGAAGTCCTGTTTTTGTGGCAGGATTTTTGACTATGTGGCAAACTGACATTCTGCCCATTACATAAAGTCTTTAAACCCATATGCAAAATTGACCTTAGATATGGGGGTGTGCCTCTGGATGTATGCCTCTAGTTTGAACTCCAGCACAGCGGCCAGCTATATCTACTCAACCACGACATTGACCATGAGCATTACTATCACCTACTCTTACTTTGCCTGAGGATATTTACTATACGTTTAGCCTTAGTAATTTGGGACCCATTGTAGGGGTGTCCATCATAGATCCATTCAAGGTTTTCAGAAAAACCGGCGACAACCTAAATGCATCCTATTTAGATTCACTGAGTGCAGATTTATCCTATGTGGATATCCTGAAAATCCGGAGAGGAAACCGGCTCTTCTGGATCTATGTAAGACACTTCTGTAGCAGAGTCTACTTGAAGTGATAAGTTGAGGCCATGGCCAGGCATGTGTACTTGCAGTCATTGTGATTTGGGTAGCGGTAACAGGAATGCATCATTGCTCCAGCCTTCGATAAGGTAGTGAGTGCATGGATAGTTAATCTTTGTTTATTTTTAAATTTGGGTGTTTTGTTCAACTTTGCAAGTGACCTTCTGCCCACTTCAGAGTTTTTCCCCATTATGCAAATAGATTAACAATGGGAGTTTAAGCCTCTGGTCTGTTAGACATGGTGATTATTTTATTGGGTGATGAAAAATATGTCACCAAGATTCCAAAGAAGAGTAAGCGGTGAAGTGTCCTTCAATCATTGAGACCCAATCGCTCCAAATAAAGTGGTGATCCTTTCTTGGTAACCTTGGCGGTAGGCGATGGATCTCAGTTCCATTTGTAAAGAGCTTCAACTGTTATATCAAGATTAGATATTTACACACACCCTGCCAACAGGAAAACATGTTCTGCCTCTTCAGCCCCAGCCCTGCTCCATCACTTTTCTGCAGAACTCAGATTGGGCTTTTAGTACGCACAGTTTATCTCTGCACAATTGTTAACATCTGCAATGCATCCACTCCAGTGATCTGTGTTTCTCCTCACGGTCACAAGTTTGAATCCTCCTGTATCAAATGAGGCTTTCATACTTCCAAAGTTGACGAAATGAGTACAATTTAGTTGGCTTTCAATAAACAGCTATATTCAGAGCAAAGATGCCACATGGGTAGAACGTGTGCTTTACAAAAACACATGCTATGCTACTCTATGACCACCAACTAACGACCATACACAGAAGAGGACTGAAGATAGTGCCATAAGGCCAGCACTTAAAGCACTCAGTATAACAAATAAAGAGATGGGTTTTGCAAGTTGTAATTGTGTTATCTGTTAACTAGGAGCTGTTCTGACGGAACTAGAGCAGAATCTTTGACTTCCTCCTTAAAACCGTTCTCAGATGATGACTGAAGACAGTGCAATGAGGCCAATATGGCGATTAAAAAGCACTAGAAACACTCAACATACTAAAGAGATGGGTTTTGCAAGTGGTGATGGTGTTATCTGCGATTTAGTCTAGGGGCTGTTCTAACGGAACCAGACCAAAATCTCCAACTTTCTCCATATGGCCCAACAAATGTCTTTTTGGTAGAAATGAGCTGTGATAATAACAGGGTTGTCTTGGTATATTTATAGCACACAACTGCCTCCCTATGAGTGGATGGAGGGTGACACTGGTAGCGTTGCGTGTCATGTGTGGGACCTGGAGATGTGATATGAAGGTTTTATGGTGAACCTGATGCTGCAGGTAGTGGAGACAATATATCAGCGAGGTGTACTGCTAGAATACTATTAGTGCTATCATGCAAGGATGAAAAGGTTCATGGTTGCATTCAATTTACATGGGAAGAGTAGTGTGTCATGTGTAAGGGTTGGAGACGGCGTGCTGGACTCGATGCCACAACAAGCCATGACTATGTCACAGAAAGGTCTTAATAGATAGAATACAAGGCACACAGTTGTATACACATCACAGAGCACTTTTAGTCAGCAGTTTGAAAAAAGAAAGAAGAGGTCCTATGATCATCTTTTAAACACCCTGGTTCTCCTAGCTCTATAAAACATTTAATTTAAGTTCATTTTGTCTGTGCTAGAACTTAAGGAACCTGAAGTTTTGGTGCCAAGGGATGAATGAACCTCTGAATTGTATGCAGAGGACCAAACGACAGGAACCCAGCCATTACCACCAACGTGTATTGACACCGCTGTGCAGATAAAAGCTGCACTGGCACAGATGTTTGCACGTAGAGAGTGCTATTAGCGAACACATGAAACAGTGAAGGCATTCACAGCAGAGGCATGCAAATGTATAGTTTCAGATTTACAAATGATGTATTACTGGGTTTTAATATACAACTGGTCTCAGTCACCCTGCAGAAAATGGAACTGCATTGTATGTATACAGAGTGATCTGTCCATGCTATATGGTTGAGTGGTTCAAATTAGGTTAACACACATAGATTTCCATCCTCCACAGCAAAAAATGTAATCACAAAACCATATTTCCTTTTGAAGGTCTATTGAAGCTAAAAGATCAGGTGAAAAATACCGTTGAAGCATATGCTGTAAATCAGGCACCTGTGCACTACCACAATGCTACATTTTGATTGGCTACTAGCAGATCGATATCCGGCCAGGAAATTCCTACCCAACAGATGTGACAAGCCTCATTACAGCCTCAACCCACACATCCCTATGTCTTCTTACCATGACAGCTGTCTGTGAAGATTACAGAGTTCTAATAGAGAGCTTGAGTGTTCTAAACCCTTACTTCCCCTCACATTTTAAAAATAGCCAGTTTCATAACTGCATTCACTTTTTTTTTTTTTTTAGAGTTTTATATAGCGCGAACTAGACCCGAGACATCGGGTATCAGAGCGCTTTACAGAGCACCAGTTTCGTTACATGAGAACACATTCATTTTTCTTAGGCACGGGGAGATTAAGTGATTTGCCCAGAATCACAGGATGTTGAGCGTGGTTGCCGAGACTCGAACCCGGTTCCCCAGGTCCGCGGTAGACCGTTCTAGCCGTAAGGCTACATCCTCTCCCCAAAACCTTAAATTCAACAGCTCCTATTCCAGTAAAATGGCGTTCAGAAGTTCCTCACGTTTGTCAAGAATATAGAACGTTGGCACTCTAGTTGTTCACATCACTTTGGTGTGAAGCAAACTAGAGCACATGGGTGTCAATTACAGGCTGCTACTGTTGAGGCACAGATTTCCCTGAGCATGCCAGACATTTTTCTCACATGAATGAGGAAGATATCTGAATATTTATAGAAAATGTGTGTTCAATTTAACAGTCTGGAGCAGTAACCTTCATTTCTATGATAAAATGAAGCTCCCCGTTTTGTTGATTTTCTGCAGTTTGCTCCGTACGAAACTTTTCAGTTATACAAATCCTATCTCAGTAAAATGGCGTTGAGGAGTGCCTCAATTTTGTCATGACTATAGAAGGTTAGCACTCTCTTTGTTCATTAGAACTCTGTGGTCCCTCTACACTACAACACTGGAGAATCAACTGGCAGATTGATGTGAAATAAGGGTTCATTCAGCATGCCAGACTTTTTTTTATCACAAGGATGAGAGAGATATTTTAGAATTTATCAAGAATGTGTCCAGCAGTCTTTAGCATTAACCATGACTTAAGTGATAATTTAACTAGCATATTTTGTTCATTTACTGTAATCTCCATCAGAAATATTTTCAGTTCTACAGTTCCAATTCTAGCTATATGGCATTTAGGTGTATCTTATATTTGTCATGAATATAGAACTTCTGCACTGTATTTCATCATTAAAATCCAAAAAAGAAGCTGCAGTAGAACACTGGGGAATCAACTGACAGGCTGCTGCTTCTGTTGGAAGTACAAGTTTTACTCTGTGTATCAGACCTTTTTCTGACGTGGATGAGGAAGAATATGTGTCCTCATTTTAGCTTTTGTAGCAACCAGCAGAATTTCCATGAGAAATTCATGAGAGAAAACTCCTTTTTGTCAAAGAGAGTTCATCATCTATCAGCAGTGTAACAGCATCATTCTCAAGGTATAGTCATTTTACAACTCACCACAGTTCCAAAAATGCGTATGGGACCAAAAAATAGTGTATACCGTGGCTAATATTTGCAATCACCCTTTCTATATGCTCCTTTTTGTGACCCTCTAAATAATGCCATAAAAACACACATCTAACAAACTGTTTTTTGTGTTCCACCCCAGATTTTAAAGGTATGATTTACAATGACGATATAATCCATGGAGAAGGAGACTCCAAGGTAGTTTTTGACCAATTTGGAGTGGGATCCTGGGCTTCATGTCAGGTCCGGTGGCTCCACCCTGCTCAATAACTGCCTGGATGTGTCCCTCATGAATACTATTGCTTCAATATATCATGACTGTTTCACACATTTGATACACATCTAAAAGAGATACAGATACACTGCTTGAATGAGACATTTCTGAAGTCTATGACAACCGACCACATGTGGAGGATGAATAACCTCAGATGTGTATTCTTGAACTAGGAAGCATATGAAAGAATGGATAATTTTTTGCAAAGGTCAGTTGAGAGATTTTAAAATTAATTGGTCGTGCCAACATCTGTGTTCCCTTTAAGGCACTATGTTGGTAAAGTCAACTTCCAATATCATAAAAAAGGCCACGGGTCCGGAGGTATACGAGAGGCTCACATAGGGTTTTAGTACACCCTCCTCACCCCAACAAAAACATCCCTGAGCTCCTCCCTCGTAGCGAGGGGGTTGTAGCCCGCGTAGAGACTAGGTCTCTCATGCGAGGAGGCACCCCTATGATGAAGCATGACACCTTTGGTGTGTGAGGGGAACCGTCCTTAAAGGGATTCCCCCCAACGTCGGGTAGAGTACACCAAGCCACTTGTTTGACCTCTCGTATACCTCCAGACCCGTGGCCTTTTTTGTGATATGACTAATGAGTGGGGAGGTGGCCCACGCAGGTCCTTAAATCTCCTCTAGCCCCCTTGTGTGAATACGGTAGAGTTAACTTAACACTTTAAACAAAAGGAAATTGACATATTCCACAAATGTTCAGCGCAGAATTACCAGAGAAATATGTGTCTTCAATTTAGCAAGTCAGGGACTTGTACAGAGCAAAAGATAACAATGTTTTTGGCCAACATGTCATGAAAAGGCAGGACTGGGTGGGCAGGGAGTGATGTTCTTATAGTCACTGAAATACATGTTGGAGAGAACGGTGTCTGCGAGTCCTTCCTGACTGCATAATTTGCCATGAGAAAGAAAATGCTGCCTTTGTTATTGTTGGTCACTTCTACATTCTTACCAGTTAGTACAGAACAGTTCAGATGTAAGGTGGACCCGGTCCGTTTTACTCATGTATTAATGCACACAATATGTGATTCAATGGCAGATCAGCAAAGTTAACTAGGCTGTAAACCAAAGCAAATGACGCATGAGGCTTGGTAACTTAGAACACAAATGCATTTGTGTCAAAAAAATCAAACAGCAGCCATCTTGTTTAAGTCTGGCCCGCAGGTGAGATAATGCATGTAGTGAAAGTTGTAAGAGAACCAGGGACTAGGAGGGGAAATATTGCAGAATGGCTCCCGAGACAGAAGCAACAGTATTGGAACCCAGCTCCGGCAAGAAATGCAGATGGTAGGTAGCCTTTAGGGTGGGAGCATGGTCCTGGCACACAAACTCAGCGGTCATATGAGCAGCTTATATGTGGAGCCCTGTAGTCTGATGATAATGTGCATGGTTTCAAGGGTGATATGGGATCATGGAGAGAGCAGCAGTGTTAGGCCTAGGTCTGTGTTCTTCATTCCCTTACTATTTCATGGAGACTAGACTAAGGAGGCAGGGTAATCATTTAGCAAATGATGCCAAAAAACAAGTCGTTTCCTGGGTTACAGTTTAATTATTAACACTGCTTTTTTTGTTTAAGAGAACTGCCAAGGTGGTCCGCCTCTGTAAACCTGCGTATTGCGGAAGAGAACATGAAAACATGAAAAAAATGCGAGTGACTGGTGTTTTGTGCCGGAATCTTGTGAATGAGAATGATTCACTGATTTATCTGGGCTCTTTTGAATTAGCAACTTACAGAGGTCACACAGGAGAAAGAGATCACTGCTGGGCCAGAGCTGGCAAACATGGAAGTCTTCAGTGCTGAGTGCACACATTAGGCATCAGTAGGACTGCCATCTTCATGGATGCAAGCTCTCACTGAGCTGGAGCATCACACTATAATTGTGAGAGAATTAGGAGGGAACTAGTTCCGAAATAGTGGCGATCTTAATATAGCACACAGAATAAACATGGACTGTGAGCTCAGCTTGTCACTTACCTCTGTATGTATGTAAGTATATGATATTTTTATAGCGTACACTTAGCCAAAAGGCAGCAGACGTCTGTACATGGTCGAAGGAAATATTAAAGTCAATGAGTAATAGGAGATGAAGCTGGGTTGTGTATGGTTAATGCAGTGTGATGTAGTGTTCTTTACAGAGGTGAGTCTTCAACTCTTTCCTAAATTGGAGCAGCGTTGGGGCAGTCCTGATGGATATGGGATATTGTTCCAGATCCTGGGTGTATAGATGGGAAATGCCTGCTGCCATGTTTTTCACACTTCTTAGTCTCCAGTCAGATGGTGTCCTGGCTACAGGTGTGCCAAGAATCACCATAGATGGTGAGGTTGTCTGCAAGAAAAGCAGGGGTACTGGTGGTAATGGCTTTGTAAACAATGCAGCTGGATTTGAAGGCAGAGCAGGCCGGAAAGGGGAGCCAATGGAGTTCTATCAGGATGGAGGACCTCTCTGTCAAATATCGACCCAACAGACTTTATGATATTCACTTTACTTTTACCTGTCCATTACTGGGGTCCCCTGTGAGATTACAGCCTTTGCAAAGGATGAGCCCTTTCTAAAATGGCCACTCCTGAATGGAAATTCTCCCCAAGGGTTCATTATCCTTTCTGTGAAAAACAATGCACAAGTTACTAACTTGTGTAACGATATATCTGTAAGAGACAGTAGTTAGTGACAGATTCCTTACCTTAGAATATCCCCAGGCGTCAGGCTGGATCCGGAAAGTTTTTTGCGTAGCAGTACCCTTGCGCGTCGGTAGGCGGCGTCGTGCGGCTCCGCGTCCGTCGTCGGCGTCGTGATCGCCGGGATGACGTCGCGGGCAGTACTTAGGCGCCGCCCTGCGCGCTGACGTCAGTTCTGTACACGACTTTCCGCGCCAGGAACGCAGAGCCATGCAAGAAGCTGACATAGGTGTCTGAAAAATACTAGGGCCCTGAAAGGGATGTCCTTAACCCTAGAAATCAGTTCGCAGAACGGGGAGGATGGGTGGGCGGTAAGGAATCTGTCACTAACTACTGTCTCTTACAGATATATCGTTACACAAGTTAGTAACTTGTGCATCTGAAAGAGACACGTTAGTGACAGATTCCTTACCTTAGAATAGATACCCCAGCAATACCAACCCCGGTGGTGGGTCTGCGAACAAAGATCAGACAAGGAAGTCCTGGAGGACAGAACGGCCAAAGAAGCCGTCCCTCCGGACCTGACTGTCAAGGCAGTAATGCTTTGTAAATGTGTGCAGCGAGGCCCACGTAGCTGCCTGACAGATAACAGGCAGCGGAACACCGCGGCCCAAGGCCGTGGTAGCAGCCGTTGCCCTGGTGGAATGGGCACGCAGCCCAACAGGAGGCTCCTTCTTAGCCAAAGAATAGCAGGTCTTGATGCACAAGGTAACCCAGCGGGAGATGGTCCTCTTGTGCACCGCCAGACCTTTTTGGCGCCCACGTAGCCAACAAAGAGCTGGTCATCCACCCGGAAGTGTTTTGTGCGGTCAATATAGAAGGAGAGCGCACGTTTTGGGTCCAGACGGTGGAGCCTCTCTTCCTCTCTGGAAGGATGCGGAGGCGGAAAGAAGGTGGGCAAAGTGATGGTCTGCCCAATGTGGAAAGCAGTAACCACCTTCGGCAAGAAGGACGGACGCGTCCGAAGAACAACCTTGTCTGGATGAACAGACAGAAAGGGAGGTTTGCAAGATAGAGCCTGGAGCTCACTCACCCGCCGAGCGGAGGTGATGGCCACCAGAAAGGCTGTCTTTAGAGTCAGAAGACGAAGAGGACAGTTATGTAGAGGCTCAAAGGGAGCGCACATTAAAAAGGTAAGAACCAAGTTCAAGTCCCACTTAGGCATCACAAACGGAACAGGAGGGAAGAGGTGTGTAATGCCTTTAAGAACCTGTTAACAACAGGGGACTTGAAAAGGGAGGGCTGATCAGGGAGCCTGAGGAAGGCCGAGATGGCACAAAGATAACCCTTGATGGTACCCAGGGCAGAACCCTGTTGGGCCAGAGAGAGAAGGAACAGAAGGACCTCAGAAAGAGGGGCAGAAAGGGGATTCACAGCCTTTGCTGTGCACCATGCCACAAATTTGTTCCACCTGCAGGCGTATACCACCTTAGTGGAGGGACGCCTGGCTGCCAGAATCACATCACAAACTTCGGGAGGCAAGTCGAAAGGAATCAACTGCCGCCGCTCAATCTCCACGCAAGCAGGTGTAGACTGGACAGGTTCGGGTGGAGGACCGTCCCCTGCTGCTGCGACAGAAGATCCTCCCGAAGAGGCAGACGGATCGGGGATCTACGCTCATATTGAGTAGCTCGGGATACCAAACTCTTCGAGCCCAGTCCGGAGCCACAAGAATGACTTGGGCCCGGTCGTGCCGAATCTTCTTCAACACTCTGGGTAGAAGTGGTATATGCGGAAAGGCGTACAATAGACCGCAACTCCACTCGTGACGAAAAGCGTCGCCGAGCGAGTGCCGCCTTGGAAATTCCAACGCGCAGAACTGATGACATTGCGCGTACTCTTCGGTGGCGAATAGATCTAACCAAGGCTCTCCCCACTGTAGAAAGAGTCCTTGCGCCACTTCCGAGTGAAGACGCCATTCGTGATCCATCATGCACCTGCGGCTGAGTTCGTCCGCCCTGGCGTTCAGGGAACCTGCCAGGTGTTGAACCATCAGGAACATGCCCTGATGTTCCAGCCATGTCCAGAGGCGCAGAGCCTCCTGACAGAGGGTCCACGACCCCACCCCGCCCTGTTTGTTGCAGTACCACATGGCGGTGGTGTTGTCTGTGAACACCTGCACTACCTTCCCTTTGCCAGAGGGAAGGAATGCCTTGAGTGCAAGTCGGATCGCCCGGAGCTCCAGAAGGTTGATATGGAGCCGGGACTCCGCCGGAGACCAGAGGCCTCTGATCTCCGCCTCTCCCATGTGACCGCCCCATCCCAGAAGGGACGCGTCCGTCACAACTGTGTGCTCTGGCTGGGGAAGGGAGAGGGATCTGCCCATGACCCATTGCCGGTTCGAGAGCCACCACTGCAACTGTCTTGCAGTCCCCTCCGAGATCTGGACGTGATCGGACAGGTTGCCCTGGTGCTGCGCCCACTGGAACTTCAGGTCCCACTGCAGAGCCCGCATATGCCATCTGGCATGATTGACCAGCAGGATGCAGGAGGCCATGAGGCCCAGCAGCCTCAGGGTCATCCGTACCGAAACCCAGGATAAAGGCTGAAAGATCGGAATCATAGCCTGAATATCCCGGACTCGCCGTTCGGGAGGATAGGCCCGAAACTGCGTCGTGTCCAGAACTGCTCCGATGAAAAGGAGCTGTGGAGAAGGAATCAGATGCGACTTCGGCACATTGATGGAGAACCCCAGCGAGTGCAGGAGTTCGGCCGTAGTCTGGAGGTGGGAGACGACTGCCTGGGACGAGCCCGCCTTCAGCAGCCAGTCGTCGAGGTAGGGGAAGACTGAAACCCCTGCCCGGCGCAGATGAGCTGCGACCACCGCCATCACTTTCGTGAACACCCGAGGGGCACTGGTAAGGCCAAAGGGGAGCACAGTGAACTGAAAATGCTCGAGGCCTACCGTGAACCGAAGGTAACGCCGGTGGGCCGGCAGGACGGGGATGTGGAAATAGGCGTCCTGCAAGTCCAACGCTACCAACCAGTCTCCAGGGTCGAGGGCAGTCAAGACCTGAGCTAGGGTGAGCATCTTGAACTTCTCCTTCCGGAGGAAGCGATTGACGTTCCGGAGGTCCAAGATAGGACGCATGTCCTCCTTGTCCTTTTTGGGAACCAGGAAGTAGTGGGAGTAGCAACCACGTCCTACTTCTGGGGTCGGAACATGCTCGATGGCCCTCTTGGCCAAGAGGGCCGTGACTTCCTTCTGCAGAAGTACCAAGTGATCCCCTGACATGCGGTGGAATTGAGGCGGCATGGCTGGGGGGGTGGTCTCGAAGGGGAGGGAGTAGCCCCTTCGGACAATGTCCAAGACCCACCTGTCCGAGGTGATGGGACGCCAGTGGTGAAGGTGATGGCGGACCCTGCCCCCTACTGGCGTGCTGTGCACCTGAAAGGAGGGACTAGGAGGGCTTGGAGGCCGCGGACGGGTTGGAGGTGGTGGCCTGACCCGCACGCTGGTTGCCCGAACCGCCACGGCGGTATCCACGTCCTTGGCCACGCGAAGACGCCTGCTGCGCGGGCCGGTGGCTGGGCTGCTGACGTGAAGGGGCGCCCCTACCGTGGCCACGATAGGGGCGAAAAGCAGAGAGTCAGCGGAGGGCGTGTAGCAGAAAGGCCCAGGGACTTTGCAGTAGCCCGTGAGTCCTTAAAGCGCTCCAACGCATGGTCTGCTTTGGACCCAAAAAGACCGACTCCATCAAAGGGCATGTCCATGAGAGTATTCTGGACATCCCCTGAAAAATCAGTGGTTCTCAGCCAGGCGTGGCGTCGTAGCGCCACCGTCGTTGCAATAGACCTGCCCAGCGAGTCGGCGGTATCAAGGCCACATCGGATTGTGAATTTGGCCGCATCCCTTCCTTCCGCAATGGCGCGGGAAAGCAGTGTCTGGACCTCCTCAGAACACTGGGGCAAAACATTCGCCACCGAATCCCACAAGGAGTGGGTATATCGGCCAAAAAGGCAAGCGGTGTTGATGGACCGCAAGCCAGCACTGGAGGAAGAAAAACCCTTCTTCCCAAATTGATCCAGGCGTTTGGATTCCCTATCCGGAGGGGCGGTAGGGAAGGCGGTTTGGGAAGCGGAGGCTTGGACAACCAAGCTCTCAGGGGTGGGGTGGACAGAGAGAAACAGGGGTCGCCCGGAGCCGGGCGATGGCGTCGGGACACGTTCCTATCCACAGGAGCCCCTGTGTTGGGCTTGGACCAGGCGCCCAAAAGAACGTCAGTGAGGGCGTCGTTAAACGGCAGCACAGTCTCCGTAGAGGAGGCTGCCGGCTGAAGCACCTCTGTCAAGAGATTAACCTTGACCGCCACAGCAGGGAGTTGGAGATGTAAGGCTCCAGCCGCCCTACGCAACACCGTTGCAAAATTGGCTCCCTCCTCCGTAGCCACGGGAGGAGACAGCATGCCAGTGTCAGGGGAAGTATCTAGACCACTGGCATCCCCTAGACCCTCTGTCCAGTCCTCATCGTACTGACACTGTTGTGTCAGAGGGTCATCAGACCCCTCCCAGTCCTCCTGGTCCTCCTCAGGTTCAAAATAAGGGGGAGGAGGGACATATGGGACCCAAGGTCTCATCGGCGCCGGAACCGGCGTCGAGCGACGTCGGTCCGGGTCCATGTCCGGAGCCGGAAGGAACTGGGGAACGACGCCGCCCGGAGCCCCAGGCGGCGTCGAGAACGGCACCGGAGACATCGGCGCCGGCGGAGGTGTCGTTAGGTCGACCGGCGTCGATGGGGGTTGCGGAGCCGGGATCGAGGCCGGGGCCGAAGCCGGAGCCGGGATCGAGGCTGGAGGCACGTGCGATGCCGGGGCCGGAGCCGTCGGCGACGCCGGAGCAACCCCATCAGGGCCCGCGGGGCCCGAAGGCGCACCGGAGGGACCTGGAGGCCCGAAGAGGCGGGCCATGGCCGACAGGAATTCCTGCACTTGGGCCGGATCCGCCCCCGAACCCGGGAAGGGCGGGTATTGCGGGGCGACTCCACAGGCATGTCCGGGGCCGCGGGGCGGGCACGGTGCCGGGAGGGGCCTCAGCCGAGTCGCGAGACCGGCGAGGCGAAGTCCTAGAGCGATGATGCTTTTTGGACTTTTTGTGTTTCGACTTACCGGACGAAGAAGACTTCGATGCCGACGACCGGTGTGGACTCCGCGATCGACCCCTGGACCTCTCACGCGACCGGGGCTTCCGCGGAGCCGAATGCCGGGCCTCGAGGAGCTTTCGAGACCGCTCTTGCAAAGCTTTCGGGTTGAGGGCCTGGCAGTCGGTACAAGACTCCGTGTCGTGGCCTCGGCCGAGGCAGAAGAGACACTCCCAATGCGGGTCGGTGACGGACATCATCCGAGCACAGGCGCCGCAACGTTTGAAACCGGGCATCCCTACGACACCTTGAAGAGAAAAACAGTGAAAAAGTATGGTCAAAAAATGACCAGGGCACTGCTCTTCCCGGATCTGCGCTTGCTGGCGCGGAAAAAGAAGAACTGAAGTCAGCGCGCAGGGGCGGCGCCTAAGTACTGCCCGCGACGTCATCCCGGCGATCACGACGCCGACGACGGACGCGGAGCCGCACGACGACGCCTACCGACGCGCAAGGGTACTGCTACGCAAAAAACTTTCCGGATCCAGCCTGACGCCTGGGGATATTCTAAGGTAAGGAATCTGTCACTAACGTGTCTCTTTCAGATATCTGTATTTATATCGATGAGTTGCTGAATACTACTTTTAAGATTGCTTCTCTGCTGAAAGGTGATCCCCTTTTGTACTGTGGTTATTCCTATTAGGAGCTTGAAGTGCATAATTCATCTTTTTTTCTATTCTAATCAATGTAAAAGCATATGTTCGCAGTGATACGATTTGTGGCTTAAACTCTGTACCACTGCAATAACTTAGGTGGGTCTATCTGTCATCCTTTCAAGGCTGATAAAGGAAACATTCGTTTTATTTGGGTAATAATAGTTCTGTTACAAATAGCGTATATTATCTAGACATTTCAGAGGAACTAATGTGCCCTACACATGCACGTTTATTATATATATTAATAAGATTTGGTTGCCCAAACTTGTCCTAGTTAGCCAGATGGGTTTTCTCTAATAATGTATGGATGCTAACACAAATGTTTTCTCCTGTGAGTGTTTTTGATACGTAACCCCTACACAATTGTCATTTTCATAATATCATACTGTTTTAGCAATTTTTAGCCTGTATGATACACGTTGAACTCATTTCCAAGTTGCTGACCATGAAAACCCAATTCACAACCTTGTTATGCTTGCATAAATGACCATGTCGTAAGTCAATGACCCTAAAAGTTGCCTGTATGGAATATTAGCTTAACTTAAAGGGGCCATCAGATGAATGATGTCACAATGGGTCTCAAAACGCAAACAGACATCATTAAAATAAGGCAGATTCTAGAATTCCTAATTTCGGTAATTGTTGGTGTGCAGGATTGCCAAGTAGATCTGTTATTTTTTTCTTTCAATGGTAGTCCCATTTAGCAAACATTTCAAAGATAGCTAGCAACTTTATTTAATTACCGAACATTTCCCATTACTATCGGGCTTCATCCTGATGGAGAATAATCATGTTGTCATAAAACCTGGCCACAGCCTTCCGATGTGACCAAAGGATGTACTTTAATGGACACTACTTCCGGGGTCTCTGAAGTGATGAAGAACCACCAGGTAAGCTGTGTAAATCCTTCATTGAACAACCTCGTAGGACGCAGGTAAACAAGTACATGCACAAGTACTTTCCCAGCTCCAACTCAAGCAACATTCCAAACCTTCACCTCAAGTACAGGGAACATACTAAGGATTCCACACTCCACATTCTGCATGACATGCATCCACATTCTACATGCCTCATTACTACAGTCTCCCTAGCAGTCACCTGGAACTATGGCACCTCAATTAACTTAATTACATGCGGGGAACTGATGGAGACTCGGTTTTTCTTTCCAAACTATTACAGCTGATGAGGAGACATGAAGTGGCAGAGCCTTGCTTCATGTAGGATGTATGGGCTTTGGAAGAGAGGCGCAATGAAACTTCATGGAGATGTAGGGGGGATATGAGCTATGAAACAAGACTGCAGCTGTGTAACTAGGATGATAAGTGATTGCCTAGGAAAGAGGAGGGGATGAGGGCTAAGAAGGAGTGAAGGAGACAAGTATCGGAGCCTTGATTCGAAAGGAGAATGCCACATTTGCACAGGAGACCAGAGTGGGTCGTCAATAAAGGGATATTCTGAAGTCTGATGGTGTAAATTAAACAAGCTATTCCTGGAAGGGATCCTCCTACCTGGTCTTCAGAGTAGAATGACTAGAGTTACTTTCACTGGGCAATCCCTTAGCAGGCATCTTTCAATTAGAAGACTAACATCCCAGATGCCAGCAGAATGTCCCAGCATGGGCCTCCGCACACCTGGGAGAGCTGGCACTAACGAAATAATAGGGGGGGTTGTCATTCTACTTGCTCACAAGTGTTCAGCTACTTATACCGGGATTCCATGTGGCAATTGTCAGTGACAAAGGGGTGGATTCTGGTGGATAATAGCCATGCCAAAGTAGTTGAAATGTTTGACTAACGTCTGCATATACATGGAAGGTGAAGGTTTTGACTTACAAGAGAATGAAAAGACTGAAAATATATCGACCAACACTGTAGAAAATAAAGTTGGGAATTGACCGTTCTGAAAATATGGACATTTTCACACAGTATACAGAATGGGAGTATCTTTAATAACCTATGAGTAACTCAACATTTTTCAGTTTGACAAACAGGCAGAGGTAGACACAGAAGCAGGTTTTGGAGGTAAACTGTAATGTATGGCAACGATAAAGGTGCTAGCCTAGAGAGAGATGGATTACAGAAACGGAATGTTGTACTGGTCTGAAAAGTTAGGAATGAAAGAGTGGTAGAACCGAAAGGAGCTCACTGAGATGTGTGGTGTGGAAAAATATGTAATATATATATTTTTTTATTTCTCTAGCTACCGTGGTACTTTCTAGGTATTAGTGCTGTACTCCATAAACTTTTTTTTTTTAAACATATGAAGTAATAAAACTACTTTTCACTATATTTGCAGACTTACATAAACTGCTACATTCCTTCCTGTGCACTTACAATACATTTCCACTTAAAACCCAGAGCGCAGACTGAGTGTGGTCTAAACAAAATGGCTACCTTTTAATTTTCTATGGGCAATCTGTGTGGTGTGGAATGTCATGCTTTCCTTTTGAAGTTGCTCATTAAAGAAATAACTCATAAGTTGTGCATGGTGTCCACCTTCGATATATTTTTTTATTCTAGCTTTTTGTCGGGGCCTTCAAATAAATTCACATAGATGATGTCTATTAATCTGCCTTGATTAACACCCCCGTTCATCAAGCCTATAAGCTCAATCTGATTTGACTTCTCTCTGCTGAAAAATGCTGCTATAGATCATACTCAAATGACCCACCAACAACGCCAGCCAGGCTTTGTTTCCTATCCACCACCGCTTTCTCTTTTGCAGAACACCCAGGGATCCCCAGCTAGGGGTGTATGAGTGCAAGGACATCTGAGTGCAAGGGTTTATTAGGACAAAAGCATTTCCAGTGAAGTCCTGAACACTTAGATCTAGAACATCTTCCTCACCCATACACTCTCATCACACATCCATCTGCACACTATTTGCCTCCTACCCACATCACCATGAATTATTCCTACCCATCTCCTGCATACTCCAAAAACATTAGTGTCATAAAACGTTCAGATAACACTAAGACCCTCATCAACATTCCCATTCTGATCCACACACACTTCACGGTCCTGCATGTGGGAGATGTAGCAAACTACTTCAGCACACACAGGTCTATGTCATGAAGACAGCATTGACTCTATCTCTCCCCTCGTCCACGCACACATCAGTATCATGGTACTCCGAAATCGGTCCCAGTATGCTTGTTTCGGGTCCTGGGAGAACCTGGCTTGGCAGTTCGGACTGGACTGTTCCCATGAGGAACAGGGTCATGACTGATTTGCATATGGCTCGGTCAAAACTGGGGTGACGTGTGCAAAATAACAATGGATTAAACCCAGATCTGTGACCGGGGGTGAGTCTGAAAAGTTTCAACACTCCGGCCATCATTTTATTTTATTTTGTGATGTTGCTATGTGCGCCATAAGTGGCTAAGGGTATGCCCACACGTGGGTCCCTTGCTCGCTTCGCCACTGTATTCAAGCTAGCCTGGCTGATTAGGGGTGATACCCCAAAACTGGTCTCAGTCAGTGGCGCAACGAAACTTGAGGGCCCCCCTGTAAAGTGCATAGAGGGGGGCCCCCACGCTCCGGACCCAGTCAGGAGCTCTCAGACCTGCCCGTGCACAGTACTCGGAGGGGGCACCTGGAGCTCGGTGGCCCCTCGCTACGCAGAGGCTGCTGAGCTATTGTTACGCCACTGTTCCCAGGATGCTTGTTTCTGGTCCAGGGAGGATCTGGCTTGGCAGTTTGGGCTGGATTGTTCCCATTAGGAGCAGGGTCAAGACTGATTTTCATTTGGCTGGGAACGAACTGGGCTGTCATGGTGAGCAAAACAACGATTGATTAAACCCAGATCTATGACTGGGGGTGAGTCTTTGAAAAGTTTCAACACTTTGTCCATCATTTTATTTTGTGATTTTGCTTCGTCCAGTTTGGGCATTTGGTGAAGTCATGCGTTTCTGTTTATGTAGCTTAAGGCAATGTGATTTACCTTTGCCTTCCTAATCAGACCACTTCAAGGTTACAAAGGATGCAGAATATGGCTGCCAAACTTATTAAGGGTCTCAGACCAATCTGACCATATTAGCTAGCCTTTTCTCTCACCTACATACACTTTGTCAGCTGAATCGCTCCTCCTCATGTCCATTTTCAAAAAGGTGTATTGTGGTGGTTTCTGCTTTCTGGGCCCCAAGGATTGGAATGACCTCCCCCTCATGAAATATGGATCATCTCCATCTTTGGCGCTTTTACGTATGCTGTGAAAGCATTTTTATTAGGTTTGTCCTAGAGACAGGGTTAACTGTCTCGCCAGGCGCATGTTTGCCAATACATTATAATAAAAATACATACATATAGCAGTTGTCAGTTAGCCCTCTTCAGCAATTGGTCCCTTCACATGTCAGTCACACTTTGCTTCCACCCACACCAGCATGCAGCAAGGGGCAATGACAGCTAACCACTTAATCCATTAGCTATCTTGCACTGTGAATAGTGGCATTTTGCCCGATCACGTGCACACAGCTTGAAGAGCAGTGCACTTCAGCGCTAGGGTTAGTATGCATTTTCCGCTGAGTGACTCCTTTATTTTTATAGTTTGTGTATGATTGCCATTTTATTTGTGTATTGTAGATGTTAGCCAAATGCCAAAAAAATACACTTACCACGGACCTATGGGCTTTGCCACTGCTTGTTTTCTAAGACATAGATCGAACCGTCTGGGTTTGGCCTTGCAGCTTTCATTCTACACTGTGGTTCTGTCCTGTTTTAAAGCATCTTATATGTTTGTTTCATTCCTATTGTCATGATGCTTCAGTTAACATGAGAAGCCGAGAAGAACAGGAGAAAGAGAAGGAGAAAATGGGAAAGAAAAGGAGACAATGAGAGAAGGAGAAAACGAGAAGGGGAAACGGGAGGGAAAGAAGAAGGGGCAGGGGAAGGAGTAAGGGGAGAGGTAGGGGTAGTAATAGAGAAAGAGGAAGAAGGGGAAAGGGGAGGTGGAGAAGGAAAAGGAGCTAAATTACTTCCTTTAAGGGGACTGCTTGTGCAGTAAGAATTCATTAAAATACAACATGAGAAGTGGCATGCAGCTAACTAGTTCATTAAAAGCGTGTCTCTTGGCTGCTGTGCAGTGCACAAAATGTAAACTGTTCCAGGGCTCTGCAGATGGCCAGGAGGTACAACAGCTAGAGCACCTCTGAGGCTGTCCAATAATGGCTGCCTCTAGTGGAGCACTTTGTAGGGATGTGTGAGGCCTACAGTGACATAATACTTCTCCACATCAACGGAGCTCTGTGGGAGGAAGTAATACTTGCACATTCACTTACAGCAGTGGAGGCAGTAGCGGCCACTCATATTGCGAAATGGTGTGGTGGGGGGAAGAGGAACACAAACAAAAAAAACAGAATTATAAATAAAGAAAATTACACTTACCTGCTCCGACAGTCGCCGCCTTGCTCCCGATCCTCGCGTCCCGTCCAGGAACTGCTGCACACTGCGCAGGCTCCCAGCTCCCAATCACAGTGCTGCTCACATGCTGGGAATATATTGGGATTGCTCTGAGCGCCTCGGTTCGGCGCTCAGACAGACTGGGAGCCTGTGTTGGGCTCTCCACCCAGCTGTACAACTGTACACAGCTCAGTGGAGAAATGCTAAGTGCGTATGGCGGTTTGGCTGGCCCCAGAGGGCCAGACAAACTGCCATGCGCAGTTGGCAGTGCCCACCACTCCCCCCTCCTCCCTGGTGCTGCAGCATCAGTGTGGGTGTCCACACCCCTCCCTTGGCTCACAGTCGCTGCCTGCAGGACGAAAAATAAAATGATAAAACATTATTATCATTTTATTTTTGTCCTTTGCCTCTGCTGGCTTTCAGCTGGAGGTGATGCTCCTCCACCATAACGGAGGATCTGCCCCTGAGTGGAGGAGGCTTCTACTCCGAGACTGCCTGCTACCCTACACTGTGGTAACACACGAAGTATGGGAGCTGCTCCTTAAGGAAAACAAGTTATATGATTTAAGTCTAAGTTTGGTGGCATGCAGGCCCGGCTTTTGGAATGGGCGAGCGAGGCCCAGGCCCATGGTGCCAAATTTAAGAGGGGCTCACGGAGCTCTTGCATTAAGGTGCTGCAGACAGCAGTCCCTCTAACTTGGCTCCAGTGAATCTGTGCTTTAGTCTGATGACCTTGATGGGCTAACTCTACAGTACGCCTCCTCAGCTTCTGCGGGATTACAATAAGGTGTCCCCTAAGCAAGAGCTCCTCTGAGCTCACGCTAAGCTCGTCTCTGCATCGCCACATACTGGTCCTTGCTTCAATCTCCTCCTCCAGCAAGCTACTGACTCCAGTCAGGAAAGTCCTCCTCTTGTGTTCCTTCAGCGCCTCTTTTACTTGTTGAATGCACGTGTCCTCTCGAGTCGCCTCCACAATTTCGTCTATTGACAAGGCTCGAGGGCAGGCCAAGTCGGTAATCAATCATACGAATTCTTCAACTCCCCCATCAGTTTCCTGATTCAACAACAGATCTCCAACCAGGGGATGCCGTGACAGATAATCGCGAGGATTGTTCACCCCAGGGTTTATGAGATGTCAAAGTTGTATTGCTCCAGTTGCACAGCCCATCTCTTGATCTGAGGTGGACCATTCTGCGCTGTTCCACTAAACAGAGGCACCAACTGCTTATGATCCGTGATTGCATGAAACCGGTGTCCACACAAATAGATATGAAAATGCTGACATGGCCATCGAATGGCAAGCGCCTCCCTCTCAATTTGGGCATACCTGGTTTCCACTGCAGACAGAGCCGGGCTGGCATATGCAATCGGAAGCCATTCACCAGCAGTAGTCTGTTGTAGCAATACTGCACCCAATCCCACAGGACTGGCGTCCACAATGAGTTCTGTCATACCTCCAGGTCGGAAATATGCTACTGTGGCTCCTTGAATTAGTGCCCCCTTGATTTCCTGAAATGCCTGGGAAGCAGCGCTGGTCCATGTCCACAAAAAGTCCTTCTTCATGAGAGCTCTTAACGGTTCAAATAATGTTGCTAGGTGTGGAATGAACCTCCCACAATAATTCACCCTTCCCAGGAAGCTTTGCATTTCCGGTGGGTTCTGGGGGAATAGCGGCCGCTCTGATAGCTTCGACCTTGGCGGGGTCCACCTGCAGGCCATCGTTTGAGAACCTGTATCCAAAGAACTCAACCTCATTAGTGTGAAAAGAGCATTAGCTCTTATGGACAGTCAGTCCTTGATCAACAAGCCGCTGTCACGTAGCCCTCAGCCGTACATGGTGCTCCTCCAAGGTGTTTGAAAAGATAAGCACATCATAACTGATGTTGATCACTCCAACAAGCCCCGACAAGGCCTCTCTTATTCCATCTAGGAAAACTTCTGCTGCGGACTAGACTCCGAAGCTAAGCCTTTTGAATCTTCTAAGTCCCACGTGGGTAGAGAAAGTGGTGATATATCGGCTGGCCTCATCCCGCATCTGTTGATGGTACCCCGAGTTGAGGTCCACTTTGGAGAACCACTTGGCTTTGTTGATGTCGGTCACGATCTCATTGATCATTGGTGTGATGTGCCGTTCTCTTCTGATGGCTTTATTCGGTAAACGCATGTCCACACACAGCCTGATTGCTCCGGGCTGTTTAGGTTTGGGTGTGATTACCAAGAGTGATACCAACGGGGTAGTAATTTCTCAATTACTGTCGCTTTTTCCAGCCTGTCCAACTCGGCTTCTAATAGAGGACACAGGTGAAGAGGCACTCATCGATGTCACAATGCCACAGGTTTCACAGTTTGATCAATATGTAGTTTTACCTTGACATTTTTTAAACAGCCCAGTCCCTCAAATAGCTCCGAAAATTCTTCCATGATGTCTTTTGCATGTGTTCGATGCACCTGTTTCGCAAACATCACCAGACCCAAACCTACAGTTGTGTGGCATTCTAATAGCGTACCTGCACTCTGTTTTGTGATGTGAAATTTTGTTCTCGATGCCACTTCACCATGGCACACCTCCACTTCAATGACACCTTGCAACAGTATGGGAGTGGTGCCTTCATAGTTATAAATGTTCGCTTTTGTCTTGGTTAATGTAGGTCTTGGTTCGAGGCACTGGTACTTTGCCGGGTCCAAAATGTTTCCAGATGCCCCCGTCAATATAGGGTGGTTATTGGTGTGCCTCCAATGCTCACCCTACACATTGGTGGGGGCCTCTTCTTTTGGTTGCCTCACCCCGTGAATGAAACGGTGAATACTTCACCATTGTCCTCGTCCTCTTCTTCTAGACCTTGCATTTTTTGGTATACCAAACTTGCCTCCCCTACTCGCCAACTTCGTGTTCCTAGGACACACCTTCGCAAAGTGGTCTTGTTTTCCGCAGTTGAGACATGACTTCTCTCTTGCTGGCCAGCTTCTCAGTGGATGACTGGATAGCTCACAGCTCCCACACAACTTTTCTGCTGAGAAGGCCACATGTCTCCCCCGACCTCTGCCAGACCACTTCCTTATGGCGTCCACTCGCTCTTTTTTGACTTTCATCTCTGGGGGTATGTGTGCCCATGCCGTCCGAGCCAACACTGACTCCATTTCCCCCGCCTGTGCATCTGCTAGTACGTGGGATCTGCCCAGGATAAGAATTTCATCCAGTTATATGCCTGGCTGGCAAAGGATCAGTTTCCGTAGGTTGGCAGAATCAGCTGTGCTCTGATTTCTACATGCCTGCAAATGCCTTGGCATGTGCTTGCAAGCTAGCACAGTCGCGCAAAGAACATGTCTACCAACTCTCCTTCTTGTTGCCGAGCCTGCCGTAAATTAAAGTGTTCATAATCTGGGTTCGGTTGTGGATCAAAGTACCTGTTTATTGAAGCCACCGCTGCATCATAGTCATTGTCATTCCCAGTGTTCAGTAGGTCAAGGAACAGTTCCTAGAGTTCATCTCCTCCCTTGTGTAGCATGGTTGATCTCTTTACCACGCCATCAGTGACGCATGATGCAAGGAAGTAGTAATCTAACCTTCCGAGCCACTTCCTCCATCGCGGCACCACTGTCACCAGATCAGCTAACTGGCTGAAAGGTATAAGTGCTGCAAGTGATGAATGTGTGCACCGCTCGTTGGGGGACTCTTGGTCATCACGTTCTTGCCTTGATATCTTGTCAATTTGTGTCTTATAGATAGCTTTTTATTTGATGCTCTGACCCCTTTGTGTTATTTCATTTACTATTTTTATTCTGCACTCAGCACTTTCTCATATGTATTGCCTGCTTCCTGATGCACAGCGTAATTGAGGCCTGGTGCTCAGTCACATGACCCTTGGTCTCAGGATTCCCCTGCCAAGTGGTGCTACTCTACTTTGGCACTCACTTGTGGCCGTCTTCGGCTTCTACCGGCTCACCTTCCACTTGCCGGTGCTGCTCTGCCCCTTCAATTAGGCGTTGCTGCATCCTCGCCGGAGTCTCGTTCACTGGGCCGCGCCTATCTCCTCGGCCACACGCAGCCTTGCGCTGCTCTCTGCCGCACCTGTTTGGTCTGGCGACACGCCCCTGGGCCCGAAAGTGGAGCTGGTTGTTGGCCCGATACATGCGGCTCCGTTCACTGCCGCAGTACACACCCTTCATTGTTGTGGAGCTGAGCCATGTGCCCACGAGGTCATCTGCAGCCCTCAGGCACAGGGAACCACCACCTCTCGCCTCCCTTGGCGACAGTCGCCGATGCAACCAGGCTGCAATCCACCGCATCATCCGGCCGGAGCCATTCTCGGGACACACAGCACACGGGCCGAGCACCATGGAATAAGAGTCCCTCGTCGCCGGTGTGGTGATGGCCCTCCACACGCAAGGTAGGCCACACCCTGTGCCAGCTAATAGCACACAACCAATAATACATGCACACTGTACTGCTATTACATGCGTAGAACCCCGAGTGGTCTGTGTACCCTTCACTTATATCCTCGGGTTCGCGCCCAGCCCCTCGGATGATTGCTCATACAATGTACTATAGTGGCCGGATGGCTCACTACACTGCCTACTCTGAGATACATCTCACCATGAGAGGAGGCGGGGCTTAAGGGCCATGGTTTGTAGAGGGGGTGTGGTACCTGAGCCCATTACTTTCACGAGGCGCCAGGGGATGTACCATAGAGAGGTAGAGAGAGGCAGACTTTTGAGCCAAGAGTGTACCCTTACTCCCACCCGCCCACCCCCCCAAAAAAATAGCTTCCAGGGCTGCTACTAACGGGCTTTGTGTGTTTGCAAAATTCCTAAGGACATCAGCGGAGCCCAGCCTCCAAAAAACAGCTGGAAACTAGGGGAGTAGTCAAATCCCCCCCCCCCCCCTTCCCCCACCCACAGCTACAGAGGGGGCGGGGTTCTTGATGGGCCTCTTCTGTCTGCAGCTCAGCAGACAAAGGCTCATAGTTAACGTTAAAGGTTGGGATTATTAGCGAGTGAAAGGATAGATAGATACATTGATGAATGAATGAATGTAAGGATGGGTGGAAGGGAGGGAGGATGGATGGATGAGCGAAAGGGTGAATGGATTGAAGAATGAATGAAAGGGTGGGTGGATGATGAGAGAAAGGATGGATAGATGAGTGAGTGAAAGGATGGATGAGTGAAAGGGTAAAGGGATGAGTGGTTGGAAGGAGGGGTCGAAGGGTGGGTGGATGAGTGAAAGGATGGATGGTTGACTGAAAGGATGGATGGATGAGTGAAAGGGAGGATGGATGGAGTGAATGGGTGGATGGATGAGCAAAAGGGTGTATGGATGAGCAAAAGGATGGATGAGCAAAAGGATGGATGGATGAAAGGGGGATGAATAAGTGAAAGGATGGATGAATGAGTGAAATGGAGGATGGATAGGATTATTGGATATGTTTGAAGATGGATTGATATGTTTAGATATGGATGGGCAGATGGATGGACGGACAGACGGAATAGTGACAGACTGACGGATGAAAGATTGAATGGATGGCAGAATGTAAAGGTGAAACAGTGGATATCAGCAGGTGGATAGCAGGATGAAAGGTTGAATGGATTGATACTTGGATAGAAGAGACAAGCAAGCTTTTCTGGGGAGGGTTTTGATGACTTGCTTCGCTTGCTTGGTATCATAACAGTTGTGATTTAGAGTGCAGGTTATTTTAATTTTCTGGCTGGAAACCCACACCACACAGGGACTTCCAGCTCATGCTTATCACCCACCATGTGAGATCAGCTCATCACCGGGGGACCGTGTGAGCGGAGCCGATATCGTGTGACACATGGTGACACCGTGTGTGTTGGCAGGGCTGCAGACTGATGGCAATGGCACTGCAGGTAATTTTTTTTTTTTAAACAAATTTTTATTGATTTTCAATTTTCATCCCGTCAGTTACATCTTATTGTAATTATACACATTAATGCATCACATTGTAATCGCCGTGCAATGCAATTGCACCATAATATAAAAGAATTGTGTATCACATAAATGCAATTATCCCATCCCTCCCCCCCTACCCCAACTTCGCCTGGCACCATCCACCTACAGCTTATTTATCAAGGTGTTCCGCTAGCTACTCCCAGTTGCACACAAATGTTCAAGATGTAAACATACACTGTATAATGCAAGGTCTACATGGAATGTAAATCAGTGTTAACGTGGACTGGAAACGGGGCTGGGTAACAAAGCTGCCATTAGTTCCGAGTTACCGGGACAGGTGGCGGAGCCAGGGCCTTGAACGCTTCCAGAATGCCGTCCCATTCTAGCGAGATGATCTTTTTACGCAATCCCCGGGCTTCCTCCCGGCGGATAGCTGCGCTCTCTGCACCACCCCATCTCACCACCTCCCCGTGCCATACATAAAGCTGTGGGGGTGTGACCGATTTCCACCTCATCGTGATGGAGCGTTTAGTCAGGAGTAGAGTTAAGTCTATGAAGCGAAGCTGCACTTTCTGCGTCTTAGGGTGCCGTAGCAATCCCAAGAGGCACACTGTGGGTGTTCCCGGGACGGGAATCCCAACTGCGGCTTCAAGCAAGGAAAGTACCTCTGACCAATAAGGCACAGGGCACTGCCACAACACATGTAGTAAGCCAGCGTCCTCTAATTTACATCTGGGGCAGCAGTGTTGTGTGGTCGGGAATATGCGTTGCAACCGATGTGGGGTAAGGTATGCCCTATGTAAGACCATATATTGAATGAATTTGGCATTACGTGGGAATTTCTTAGGGTATGCCAAGGCCCTGCTCCAGTCCCCATCCGTCAAGTCTGTGCCAAGGTCCGTGGACCATTTGTTGCGCAAGTCCGTTAGTGGGATTCTAGTGTGGGTAGTGATACCTTTGTAGAGCCACTTGGTGAGATGACGGCCTTCTCCCATTAGGTAGGTCATGAAGACCATTTCATGCCGCGGGGGTTCCTCTCTGCGGGGGGCCCAGTGTTTCTTTACATATTGCAAGACTATGGCGTGTATTAAATACAACGCGTCAGTGACAAAATTACCATGATCCATAAGTGTGCCTTCATCAAATAAGTCCCCCACAGTGGTCACGCCACCCTCCGTCCAGGGAAGCAATCGTCTTTTAGTGAGGAGGCCAGTGGGGGTAGGGATTCCAAGAAGTGGTGTGGTATCAGAGTAAGGAAGGCAGCTACGCATGTAATGTATGGATTTTCTCCAGTATATGAGCGCCATGCGCAGGAGCGTCGGGGTGTCGGCCGGGATCTAAGCCAACGGTAGGAGCAAGGTATGCAACCGCCCTCGGTCTATATCAGCGGGAGAATAATCAATTTGATATAAATTGCGCCCAGCCAGCCAATACGAGAGCCATTGTAATTGGCTCGCGTAACAGTATGCCCGAAAATCCGGGGCACCTAGTCCACCCTTATCGGTGTCCAACTGCAGCTTGGTTAGCCCCACTCTACGGCGGCCGGACCCCCAAATTAATGCAGAGAGTGTAGTGTTCAGGGAGTTAAGAAGCGGGGTCGGAATCGCAACCGGCAGATTAGTGAAAAAGTACAGTAGCCGGGGTAGAACTACCATTTTTGAAATCGCCACTCGCCCCATCACTGAAAGTGGTAGGGAGGACCAGAAGGTGACCTGAGAACGGAGAGATCTTATAGCCTTACCTAGGTTACCCTCAACGAGGTCCGGCGCAGTTCGATAGACCTGTATGCCGAGATATTTGAACGTATGTGCGGCAACAGTTAAGGAGTGGGAGCCGAATTGGATCGCCTCCGGGCGTTCCCCTTGGTGGAAGAAGAAGGCATAAGACTTACTGTCATTTATGCTAAGGCCCGAGAGCTGCGCAAACGAGGCGAAGATGCCCGGGATGGGTGTGAGAGAGGTTAGATCATCGGCATATAGAATAATGTCGTCCGCGTATGCGGAGATTGCGTGTGTCGTCTGCCCCAGGCGTATTCCCATTTGCGCCGCCGATAGCCGTACCCTAAGAGCCAATGGCTCCAGAGCCAGCACAAACAATAGGGGGGACAAAGGGCATCCCTGCCGGGTGCCTTTGCCAATCAGATATTCTCGTGAGATATGCAGTCCCGTACGGGCCCTCGCAGTGGGGTCCGTATACAGGAGCCTGACCCACTTCAAGTAATCCAGGGGGATGCCGAATCTTTCGAGTACTCGAAACATATAGTCCCACCTGCGCATGTCAAAAGCCTGTCTCAGATCCAAGGTGATGCACCCTGCGTTACCTCTCGCCGGGGGGGTGGCTGCCATGACATGATACAGTCTCCTGATGTTAAGTGAGGTACTCCGCGCCGGCATGAACCCGCACTGGTCTCGGTGAATTAATTTATGTAAATAAGGGAGTAGGCGGCCAGCAAGGATCTTACTCAGTATTTTATATTCGGTTGTGAGTAGGGACAAAGGTCTGTAACCCGACAGATCTGTCGCCGAGCGTCCTGGCTTGGGGAGGGACACTACCAGCGCCTGTCTGGTGGAGGGGGGCAGGGACCCCGTGGCCAGCGCAGTGTTATACAGCCGCTCTAGCTGCGGCACCAAAGAGTCTGAGAATGTGGTAAAGAATTCGGCTGGGAGGCCGTCCAGACCAGGGGCCTTGTTCCGGGGTAGGTCCCTAATGGCTGCCTTAATTTCGGTCCTTGTGATAGGGCCAGAGAGAGCGTCCTGCGCTGTTTTGGCCAGTTGTGGGAACGGTACATCAGTTAAAAAAGCATCAAGGGCCTCTTCCACTAGAGGGGGGGGGGTGCCTGGTACAAAGCCTGGTAGTATTCGCAGAAGGCTGTGTTTATATCCTGTTGTGTGTCTACCGTGTCCCCATTACCAGCGGTTATCTCATGTATTGGGGTGTATGGGGGGTCATCTTGGAGTATGCGCGCTAGCAGCGGGCCCGCTTTGTCGGCATCAGCATGTTTTGCGTGCGTGTAGGCGGTGTAGTCAATGTGCCTAAGTGTGTCAAGTAGCTCGGCATGTTTTATTCGGGCATCCTGCAAGAGTGGTCCCTTAGTGGGGTCCTGCGCTGCGTCTTGTTCGAGACTGTTCAGGGAGTTTTCGACTTCTTTCAAGTTGTTATGTATTTCCTGTCGCGCCCCCGCCGTGGTGCTAATGGCTATCCCCCTGATCACCGTCTTGAAGGCATCCCACTCCAGTTGAGGTGTGGATGCGGTTCCCGTGTTCTCTGCGAAGTAATGATCTATGCCTACAGCCAGGGCCTCCCGGAAGGCGGAATCCTCGAGCATTAAGGGCCATAGTTTCCAGGTAGGAACAGGGGTAGGGATTCTGCCCCAGGCGAGAGAGATCTCCAGGGGGTTATGGTCGGAGACTGTCTTGCCCAAGTATGTTGCATGTGTCACCTGAGTTGTGATGTGGTTGGAACAAAGGATCCTATCGATTCGAGTGTGGAGTTGGTGTGGGTGCGAGAAGAATGAATATTCTCTACTGGTGGGGTATTTCAAGCGCCAGACATCCCCTAGGCCCAAACCCTCGGTCCAGCGACACAGTGCCTCCGCCTGACGGACAGTATTGGCTCCTCCAAGGGGGGGGGTGCGACCTGTCGATGGTGGGGTCCATTACAGTGTTGTAGTCCCCTCCCAGTATCCACGGGCATGTAGCCCAGGGTGCCAGGACCGGGTTAAGGCTCAAGAGGTAGTTATCCTGCTCAAAGTTGGGCGCATATATGCTGCCTAGAACTATCTGTGTGCCGTCCAGTGTGCCTCTCACTAGGATGTATCTGCCCAATGGATCCACCCGTTGCTCCAGTGCTTTGAAGGGGACCCCACTCCTAACCCATATGGACGCGCCCCTGGCAAAGGCAGAATATGATGTGGAAAAAACCTGCCCCCTCCATTTTTTGCGGAGTTTAGCCCCCTCAGCGGCAGTCAGGTGGGACTCCTGTAAGAATACTATGTGTGCACGTTGCCTATTTAACTGTGCGTGAACTCTGTGTCGTTTGTGGACCGACCCCAGGCCCCGTACATTCCAGGTAATCACAGTGTAGCTGTCCTGCATTCGTATCTGAGGTGTACTAGGCACTGCAGGTAAGTTATGGCAAAAACTTTAGTCGCCTATCTGAAGTGCGTCAAGACACCATACTCCGGTATAAGGAAGTGTGTCGAAGACGGAGAACCCTGCGGTGACACCCACCAGATCTGTAGAAGAGAAGCAGCTCGCGCAGAGATGTTCCCCACACACAGCGCACAAAGACATAGGCTATCATTAGTGCAGCAGCTGCAGTGGCACCGGAGCCCCAGAAGTGTGCGAAACTCAATACACCTCAATTATAGTTGCTTTTTTACTAGCTGCCCATGTAGTAGGGAGGCTCGCGGCATAGAAAGAACACGCACATACTTATTTTATCATGCTGCCTGAACACACACACGTGCACGCACACACAGCCAGAAATAGAATGCAAACAGACAGTGTGTTCCCGGAAATCTGGCTGGTTATTAACCGCTAACCATCCCTACGGGGTTACAGTCCAGACTCCTTGCTCTAACATCCCTCGGGCCTTCCATGCGGCCTGGGAGTATGGATAGTAAGCTGGAAACCCTGCACACCACAAAAGTAAAAAAATAACTTTGAAGTGAGGGATATATTTATGCAGAAAATGAAATAGGTCCTGGAACTAGGGCCTAAGAGACTCCACACCACATACTAAAGAAAACACTGTTTAATATTTAGTTTTCCATCTCCATTGAGTTCTCATAGATAGATTTCTATATTGGATAAGAGAGCCCCCTAATGAAGTGAAAGTAAAAAACATCGGGCGCCATCTAGTGATCAATTAATATGTCAGTCACAAATCTCAAGTCACAGTAAGTAGCCATCATGCGCGGATGTGTGTGTGATAAACATATTGTAATGCACTTCCTCAGCGAGTTAAACACTTACTCTGTAACATTACAAATTGAGCTATTTCGTCAAAGTGCTGCAATAAAACTTAGCACTACCTGTTTTAATGTTCAGAAGAATCTGACATAAACAACAGGCGTGCAAACAGAATGTGTGATCGTTCACATATCAGTAGTGTTCAGTGGATTAAATGCGATGTTATACATATACCTTGAAACGTATAACATATTTGTTGAATGAAACAAACATATTTCCTGATATTCCATTGTGAATTTGGAGGTTCTCGTTGCAAACAATATTTATAGGTTTGCCCTTCAATAGTCAGCGAGGGAAAACAAAATAAAAATACTTCCTAGTCAGTCCTCTGTCTATTTCGATGAGACAATCAACTCTGTTTATACCAATTCCTCAAAACCAGTAAATGAAATATCATGTTAAAAGTTGAAATCTACAACATTAAATAAAACATAAAATACATGCAAAATAAGGCCTGTAGCAATACAAGCAAAAACATTTTTCTAGGCTTCTTGAACACATGGACCTTCGAAGCACTGCAAACTAGGATTTTCAAACACACCGAAGAACAGGTATGGTCGTTGACTGGTCCAACATGATCTATCCAAGTATCTGGCCCTATCTGACCTTCTACCATTAATTAGCTCTCCTGTACCCTGCTCATGTCTGAGTCCATGAATCAAATGGGCCTACCAAAGAGACAAGATGGCGCCTAAGTCTGAAAGACTGCATATTTCACTGCAGGAGTTGAGACTGCTTACTTCAATTCCTACAAAGGTTTACCACCCTGCCTAGGGGGCAAATAACTTTTGATCAATATTCTGAATAACTCCACGCTCCTGTGGTCATGCCCTCAATTTTGTGCCCTCTGGTCCATGGTAAATTAAATGGAAAAGTTGGGTCATGTAAGTGTGTTATACATGTTCTACTCAAGAAGGGCATAACAACAGCATATGAAATTAATGTCAGAAGAACTGAGCTTAAAACATTTAATCAGACATTTATTCAGACATAATGTTCGCGCCAGGATACCCTCCACGGTGATAGCGCACTCTACAAATTTGCACAACATAACAACACAGCTCACATTGACTGGTCAAATTACAACAGACATTCCAACATATCTATGTCTCTCCCTTTAACGTACCGGGAATCTGAGAGGCGGGCACAGCGAGATGATGGGGGTGTCTCCCCTCCCCGGAAATGGATCTTGCCACTGTAGGTAAGTACACAAGGGGGAGCAGGCGAGTGGAATGTGGAGATCTGAGGGGCAATGTAACACGTGAAGAGACAGAAAGAGGGGTTGCCTATTTCTTTCGTTCCTGTATTTCTTTTTTTTTTAAACTCTCTTTGAGACATGCACGTGTTTTACGTTGTAATAAAGAAGAATACATTCTACAAAAAAAGGCTAAACAGAAAGGAACAACCAGGGGGAAATGTAAACAGCCAGACTTTGCTTGCAAAGTAGGACAATCATTAGTAAAATCTACACACCTGGCTTTAATACTCCAAAGCATTAAAACACAGACATTCACAAATCCTGTTTATCACATTAAAGCCTGCCCCACTGGCATTACAGATGCAGGGGAGGGAGAGTCGCAAACAGTATCTCTTTCTCTATTGAATGCATAGATGCACTAAAGAATGGGATGCGACAAACGATGTGATGATTGACTGCACTTTACAGGTAACGCTTTCTCGTGCGTTGCAATGGAAGCACTTTCTGGAAGGCTGCATGATACACCGAGCAGGCGCGCAACACCCATTGGGCTGAAAGGGCTTCAGCCCCCCCCCCCTGTCGTGTGTGTCAGCCCGGGCTGAGACAGCTTACTGGGCACACACATAGCCGCACCTGAGTACTTCACAGGTCTTTAAAAGACCATTTACTTGCTAACGAGGCTTTGTTGTTTTTTCACCCCTTTTTAGAGCCCCTGCATCTCCACTCTGACTATCGCTGGAAGAATTGCCCCCCCCCCCCGAAATTTTTAGTAGCCCACCCCGAAATGTGGCTCGAGTTGCGCCTCTGACACCGAGGAGTCAGTACCACGAGGTGAGAATCACTCCTCCGGGTGAGGCCAGAACCAACATATTTTAAAGAACGTGCGATATATGCCATGCACAAATCTTTACTGGCAAGCCAGACCTAAAAAGGGAAATATAAGCCAACGAACTGTACAAGGGGACTAAAGGGAGAGGGCGGTTGACAGGAATGAAGACGAACCAGACACCCACTAAGTTCAGAGGTAGGGTAATGGAGACACATTCTAAGGAAGGTGAGGGAAAACAATAAACACATATTTGGGGAACAGAGGGAGCAAATGTAAGGGAGAAACAAGTTATACACATTGGTGGGTGGGCATAAGGTAGCAAACGGGTTCTTACGCACCATAAGGGACTAGCTGTAGAGACGGCAGAAAGATGACGCTTTACAGATGTCAGCATTCACATGTGTTCAGCATTTGACACTGCACTCTACAGTCAATGCAGCAAGGCCATAACCTTTATCAAAGACAATGACATTTAAGAAACAAGCTTAGTCATAGAATGTTGTACTTGGTAAATTGCATCTCTACTGTATGTACACAATACTCACAATGTTAAAATAAGTAACTTGAAACAATCATGTGTCTCCTCTAATCCCTGTCACTGGTGACGCAGCGACATTCAAAGTTTCTGCCTGGAGCAGGATTATTAATGTAATCACTTTTTTTCATTGAATTTACGTTTGAACGCGTGCTCTACCTGTCCCTGCAGATCATCTCTGACGATCAGCCAGATCCCACTCAATGTTTGCCATTCAAGCAGGAAGCAACTGATGCAGCTTTTGCTGAAGCTCCCCGGAGGAAGATTGGAATTATTTTGCAAGCAGCAAGAGTAAATGAAGCTTTAAAGAAGGGCTTAAATCACGGAGCCTCTTTGTACAAGACCCCGGTACCATCATTTAAGTGTTTTACTTACGAGAACCATGCGTTCCTGATTCATATAACAGCTGTCTCCTTGACAAACTTACAGTTCCCAAGACTAAGTCCTAGTCCTGAGGAGAACCCCAGAATGACATGGGGTCCGAAACGCGTTGGCTCATGCTAATGGGTTAAGCGATTTTGGAAGTGCCACGAGGGAATGTTCTTGATTTAATTTTCTCTTTTTAGACAACACCCTTCCCAATTCAACATACCCTTAGCTTTGTACACAGGCAGGACTTTAGGCTGTAGCTTCAGTCCACGAATAATTAAATGTCCGCCTAGTGGTAGTTCAAGCCAGGACTGGTCGCTCTGTTCACATCATATATTTTGTATGTTAAATGTAAATGTGTCTTAATGTGTTTCACTGTGTTGTTTCACTATTTAATCTATGTATGATGTTTTGAATATTACACCATATGATTTTGTTTATGTGTCAAAACAAAAGGTGTTGTCCGACATATGACATGAAAAGAATGTTAGGACATGCTGTTTCTTACAAATTTCTAAAGAAAAGTGAAATAAATCACACGTACTTTGGAAGTGTCATCCAAGGTTTCGTTTCACTATTCATTTATCACGAATGGTCTATCTGGACACTATGTTTGTTTAACACACACTTTACAGACGTCAGCCTTTACATGTGTTCAGCATTTGACACTGCACTCTAGAGTCAATGCAGCAAGGCCATAACCTTTATCAAAGACAATGACATTTAAGAAACAAGCTTAGTCATAGAATGTTGTACTTGGTAAACTGCATCTCTACTGCATGTACACAATACTCACAATGTTAAAATAAGTCACTTGAAACAATCATGTGTCTCCTCTAATCCCTGTCACTGGTGACGCAGCGACATTCAAAGTTTCTGCCTTAAGTAGGATTATTAATGTAATCACTTTTTAGGTCTCGCTGAGCCAGCGCATGCGCTGCTCTGCGAGAAATTTAGTGAGTGGCTTTTTAGGTCTCGCTGCCAGAGGCTTTTGCTGGCCTCAAGCTTGCGTTCACGCGAGCGTGCACGCGCGCAGCCGCCATGTGGGTTTCTGTCAAGGCTCATTAAGCCTTGCGTGCCTGCTCTCTGCTCTCACTACCCCCTCCCTTCTCCCCCTCCCTCATCGTCAGTTACCGGGCTCCCTTCCTCTCACTCCAGCTCCCTGTTTTTTTTTTTTTTTCATTTTACACCCCTCCTCCTTCACTCACAGCGGTAATTTACTGGGACATTGGAAGTCTGTGCGCAGAAGGGTAACTGAGAATCCGCCTTAATGCTATAGGGAGGGGCTAACTTCAGCACAGCATGCAGCTTTTACTTTTCTGGTACGTTCATCTCAATAAGCCAGACCAACTACAGATGCACTCTTTCAAAATGTTAAACTTTTTTTTAAATTCCTGTCCTCACTCAATGTATTTAAATTTTTTAAGCGCTTAGAAACGGCAGGACTGCACGAAGCGCTATTAGTAATTACAACAAGAAGTTCCCTTGCACAGACTTTGCCAGTGCTCCGCGTGAACATCCAGCACACGTACCTAAACGTGAAAACGCATCCTGTCCTGAACACAACAAATGCAGGTGCAAGCATTGGCATAGCCAATAGGTCTCGCCTTTGGGACCTTATAAGTGTTTAGCCATGCAACAGTTGCATAACTAAATACTTGTAAGGTCCCAAAAGCGAGACCTATTGGCTATGCCAATGCTTGTTTTCATTGAATTTACCTTTGAACGCGTGCTCTACCTGTCCCTGCAGAACACCTCTGACGATCAGCCAGATCCCATGCGTGTCATAATAAGAGCCCCACAGCAGCGCGCAGGCACAGAGGCAGTGGTGTGATGTAAAATGAAGCAGCCCAGAGGCGTAAAGAAACGCAAGCTTCTGTAACCCCTGCGGCGCCAGGGGGTCAACCTGCTATGCACCCCCTAAGGCACCCATTCAGCCCAAGGGAGATGCATTTCTGCGAGAGATGGGCGACTAAGTGGCCCCTGTTCACATTCTGCGGGGAGGGAGAGAGGGGGGTGCCATCAATTTGAGTTACGCCACTGAAGCAGCCCCCGTCGAATGTGGCGAAAAGCCCCCGGAGTCTTCCAAATCTCTGATATTTATTGGCTTTAGGCTCAATTGAGGGGAGTGGGGGGCTGGATGTTAGGGTCTGCTGCCCCGCAAGGACCTGTGAGTTACGTCCCCCACACAATGGGTCTGCGTCCCCTCGTACCTGTACACTGTTTACATGGGCCATATATTACGCCTCCTTTGACAGGTATAGTAGAAGATGTTTGACTAAATATAAGCAAATGATACGGTAAACAGTGAGGAACTTTTGCTTATGGCAGCACGCTTGTCCGTTTGGAAATGGGGTTTTTTCTGTGTGTGCGAGCCAAGAAACTTGCATTGGGGAAAAGCATGAAACAAACGTTTAAATAAGCCTTCTGCCTGGGGAACTATATTCACTTGGAATGCACATACCTAGCGTTTGCGACAGAGGGCGCTAAAGCGTTGTATTTCGAAAAAATAAGAAGCTTGCTCACTTTCTGCATTCACAGAAATCCGTGTCATTTAAAACAATTTTTTTTTCAAAATCTGCTAAAATTATTTGAAAACTATTCCAAAGGCAGTGTTTCCAAAGGGAACAGCGTTTTCATCCAATGACTCGGATCAGAAAGCCCCAACAACATACGTTCATACGAACGTGCTTCCCTATCCGTGTTATTTTGATATAAAGTGATGCGCATAGTATGGGCAGGCACTCGAAAGTCCACGCGCAGGCGGTAAATAATCGTTGATACCATCAGCGGGAAGCCAAAGTCCCCCCACACCCCAAAACAGCTGAAAGTGCTGCCCCTGTTTCGGCAGCTGCCTTCTTCTCAATTACCTGCCGACTGCAACGAAAATTAAAAGTAAATATCGCACGCCGAACCTGCCGGTGTGTAAAACAAGCAGCTGCTAAACCTGGGGCGGTATCGAGGCACCTTCACGCTACTGCTCCCAGCCGTGCGTCATGGAATCTAGATGCATTATAGCACGTGGCAATAAACACATCATATGAAAAATGTCCAAGTTGTGCCGCTAAATTGTGGCTGTCGCGCGTCTCCTCTTTCGCTTTCTTTTCTACCAACTTAAGTGTGCAGGGCCGGCTTTAGCGCGGGGGGCTCCAGGTGCGACAATGTTTCTTGGCCCCCTCCCACCCTCCCCCCCCTTTCTGACCTTCTTCGCTACTGATTCCCTCACTACATAACAGTGCCCCTCAAGTCTCCATAACCACTCTCTCTCACATGCATTTCTTTTGTTTTATAGCGCCACTAATGTCAGAGTAGGGTGTCAGAGCACTTTCCATCACACATTACACAGAAAAAATGAATCATACGAGTATGAATCAATATATAGGAAATGTTACATCAGACAGAGGACTACAAGGTCTACGTAGGAGTCGCATGGATGTTATGTTTCTGGATTAGTTTCTGTGTAGCCTATTACTCTTGTCAAAATAGTTGATAAGGTGAAAGTAACAAAAATGCTGCACTTGCAGGTGAGTGGGTGCATTGTGTGTCTGGGGTGGAGAGGTGAAGGAGATGCGAGGACATGCATTTGGGAAAGAGTGAAAAGAGGGTGCTCAATAGAAAAGACATGCTGTGTAAGAAGTGCAAATGGATGAGATGTGGAGAGAAAAAGAGTGTACATGTCTAACAGAGTGTGAACATAACAGGAGTGATTGGGGCCACTACCTCCCTGCCACAGGTTTCAGTAGTGTTCAGAACTGAAACACTCTTACTATTATTTTCAACAAAGTCATTGTTGTTACACATTTATCTTAAACAGCTAACAACCACTGACAAAACCAATTGTCCTGGCTGGTTTTAGCAGTATGGTAGTCGTTGCGTTGTATATATAGATACTACAATAGAAATAACACCTCGCTCTTCGAGGAACCAAAATACCAGTCAGTGGCACATAATTGGACTCACAGAAATTCATTTACATGTTTAAGACACACCCTTAATTCCATAATCCACACCCCATTTAGAGCCGCCCCGCAAACACTGTTATCATTCGACTTAAAGCCCTGACTGGGTTCTATGTCACTGGTTGAGAGGGACTTCCTTCTCAATATTTGGCTATTCTTTTTGGTTTCTACTTTTGCACATACATTTCTATTTTTTAATGCAGGCACGTGTATGGATGAGAGCTTCTTTTTAGGGTTTCTAGACCTTACTTTTCTCATCTTTCTGATGTTTTTGTCTATCCTAAAGGCACATATACACAGATGTCGTGCAGCACTCTATGAGCTCTTTTCCCTAGGTACGCCACCTTCCAAATATTATTTCTTCTATTTAGTTTGTATATCTTTGGCACCACCATATATATGAATATTATATAGAATCTTCATATCTTTTATAGATGAGACTCTGAAATTTTCTTTACTCTCTGGCCCTGTGATATTTTTAAGTCTAGCGCCCTGAAGAAGGTACAACCAGGACTTTTGGACTATACCGAAACGCCGGTCGGCGCATTGTTTCCAAACAGGGCGTAATGATCTTTCCATCCAACTTAGGATGATGTATACTCTGAATGATTATTGTTTCCATTGAGACATGTAAACAAATTGATTTATATATGTTCATATATATAAAAAGAGACCCAATTGGCTTGGCTTCTGTTGTTGGTCCCTACACTATGTTACGTCCTGTTTTCTTTGTATATGAGCATGTCATTTTTGATTTTTTTAGATGAGGAATGAATGTTGTATGAGTGTGATTTGTGGTTGGTGTGGTTTGGCCAGAGTAGAAGACACAATATATGTACCAGATTTATAGTATGTAAAAATGTTTGATTATGCATTTCTGATATTCATTACTCAAATACGATTCTTTGATATGTTTGTATTTTGGTCTTTATATTTATCTATTTACTAGTAAATATACTAATAAAATGTAAAAAAATATATTGTCTGTGGCAAATTTGGACTATTTCAAGTATTTTATGTGATACTTTGTTTACTGTCTTGTATTAATGTATACATATAATTTGGCTCCATGATGACTGTTTAGCGTGATTCAGTTATGGAGAGATATTCTGCCCATCAAATAAGTTAGGCAGGATCACTTTTTGTCTGGTTGTGACTGTTTTTCCCCTGTTTGCCGGCCTTTATATATTTTTCTGTACAGGGGCCCTCTTCTTACTGTTGTGGTTTATATTTACAATCTCTTCCACTGCAGCCAGTAGGCCGTGAAACCTATAGTAAGACCTGGCTCTTGTGTACATGCCATTCGGGGACACAGCCACAGCAGCCAATGGTCCACACCACTTCAGAACCCCAGACAGTCCTGGCTCTGTTCTATATGTGCAGTGACATCTGAGAAAATAGTCATAGCTGTCAACAGCCCCATGTCACACATGATCTATTCAATGACATCCGAGACTCCTTCAGTGAAATCAGCCAACAGTTATAGCTACCAATGACTCTTGTTATCTGAGCACATATTCTGGGGTTTGTTTCTTCCCAAGCTCCTCACAAGTATCCAGAGAACTCCCTCTATCCTAGGAAGTCAACCCCACAGGGGATTTCCAAGAGAGAAGTGCTGCCCGGTGAGCTCTCCCTCTCAGCATTTGTGGTTCACATAGTGTGGGAGCGACTGCTGGTCCAGGCTGATGTGCAGAGGCGCTATCCAGTGCCCTGCCCTGCTTTGTGTACAGGATATTTAATCAGGATATTGATATTAGTATGGAAATGTTAATACCACCACAGGGCTGAGAAATACCCCACCTCCTCTGATATGACAGTAGAAGGGTGGTCAGCATGCTGCTTTACCAAGGTTCATGGAATGAGTGCCTTTGTCCTTCAGCTTTATTGCTCTTACAGCTATCATTCTGCACTCCCCCAATTTAAGATCACTGCACTCCATTGTTTGGGTGGTGTTTACATTACAGACTTTACAAATAAGGTAGGTTTGTACCCAAGAATTAGCAAGCTTTGTCAACAGCACTGTAATGTGGCCATTCTCTCTCGCTCAACGTATTACACGTCTGGAATTTGTGGGCTTAAAGAGTAGGAAAATACATCAAAGTTAAAGAAACACAAATCCTTTCTAAAACTCTCTACCTCTACATCTCAGGCAATCACCTTCACTGCCTAAATTCAGGAAGGACCTCAAGACCTGGCTCTTCCACTGAACTGTAGAACCCCCCCCCCCCCCAGTGCCTTGAGACCCTAAGGGGTGATTAGCTGCGCTCTATAAGAACCCTGATTGGTTGATTGAAAAAGGACATAGAATTGATCTAAGGTTTGCTGTACCATGGATACTACTATACTGCAAACATCAACCAAATGCAACACACGCCACGCAGCCACACAATCCGTACACAATATACTTTCACAGTAATTGACACAAACAATAGTAAACTATACTCCAAACAAATCTGTGCAAAAAGGGAGTTAAGGTTAAAAACGCAGTGGCACCGTGCAGCCCTACACATGCTGATAACTATAGTATATCTTGTACATGGATCCTAAACGAAAGCTAGTTTGAGAGAGAGAGTGTGTGTGTGTGGGTGTCTCTCAGGCCTTTTTATGTCCAGTGCTACTATTTCAATACAGGTACTCATCATCCAATGTAATGAATAGTTGTAGTGCGTTATGTAAAAGAAAAGAGCTTTGCTGTATCTAGTTAACACCAGTCAACGCTCTGCATCACCTGAATAGTTTGTGTAAATACCTGATTTCTTTCTAATACTACCTTAATGAAAACACCAGATGTAAAAATCGAGTTGCATAAGAGTTACTCCATATCCCTGAGGCATGGCTCTCTTGCATTGCTCTCTTATACAACGATCTGCAAAGCCAGTAAATCCACAAAGTGCAATATGCTCACTTATCCTTATATAGTCAGACAAAATCAGCTTATAAATGGTGCACGCAACATTCTTGAAGATGTACCAAACATCCAAATTTGCACTAAACAGCACTCCAAATGTACAGGAATAGAAGATGCTAGAAGAAATGTCTGAATATTTTCAATTTCCTTACATGCATTTGGACGTATGTAGGACACAAGACAAGGAATGTTATGTTATATTGATTTGTATAGCACACTAATCACTCAAGAGGGTATCCAAGCACTTGGCCAGGTGTGTAGGCATGTTGTCTCCAAGGTGCTTATACAAAGAGCCAGGTCTTTAGCTTCTTGCAGTATTCAAGAAGTGAGGAGGAGGCTCTGATGTGTTGAGGGAGGTCGTTCCATGTCTTGGGTGTGATGCAGGAGAATGAGCGACCTCCAGTTTTGCTTTTACAGATGCAGGGATTGTGTGTGAGGCACAGCGTAGGTGTCTGGTGTGTTGGTGAAAGTGTGTGCGGCTGTTCAGGTATTCTGGTCCTGTGTTGTGAAGGGCTTTGTATGTGTGCGGGAGAAGTTTGAATTGGCTGCGCAGTGAAGTTTCCTGGAATGGCCATTAGGTAAACACGTCCACTACCGTTTTAGAGATCCACTCAATTTCCACAAGCTAATCAATTGTAAAATAACAATTGCCAGGGCCCAAGCTATTTCTCAGGAGGTCACTTCTGCTTGTGAAACCTCAGGTCCCTGCCAGCACTGCCAAAAACCAGTACCAATGACATCTACTTACCACTATAGTCCTACAAATATTACAATTTGGACTGTATTAGGTGGCCCAAAGCTGTAAGAATGTCCTGGGCACCCTGGTACTATTATATTTTTTAAATCATATATTGAATTGTTCAATAGCTTGCCCATGTGCTTTGAAAAAAATAGTCTGACAACACCACCAATTGGTGGACTGCTCATGTGCCTGTGTTACAAAATATATGTCAGTGCCAAGCACCGGCAAACATTGGCCCAAGTTAAGCATTAAAGCTACGTTTTTTAGTGTCTCCTCTATGGGAGTTCTGCACTCCTTGCAACAGCAATACCATAAACTGTGGAAATTCTGAGCAAGGCACTGAAGAGGTTCACATGCATCGTCTGCAGAAAGCCTTCTGGGAATTAAGCCGTAGCATGAACATCACTCTGTTTGCTTCTTAAAATTCACTGAAATCAAAGGCAAACAGAACTTGACCTATATTCTTACACTCCCATTTGAAAAAAAAACCGTATTTACTTTGATTAATATAACCATAATCAAAATACAGGGTTATTGCAAACTATAGAATATTCAAATGTGGTTTTTGGCAAACTAACTTCCTTTTCAAAATGGATCAAAGTGCATAGCTGCAGTGTCCGAGGGACCCATCGCTTCCAGAAAAAAACCCAGGCACACTGGGAACTGCTGAAAGCGTATAGTCTGGGAAATTCACAAGAGGATCCATTGTATTCTTTTTGTAAGAGTTTTCCACTATTTAGGATAATGGCATAATGGCCACATGGGGGTAATAGGTGGGGGGGGGGGAGAAATTTTCTAATGTGGCTGCCAAGGTCAACTTTTTCTTTGCCAGATTAACCAAGGCATAGTGGAAACCCAAGCCTGTTTCTCCTATTATCATTGCCTTCTATTCTAGGATGTCTTGTGGGCAGGTAGCCTGGTGCAGGAAATCATGGAAGGCAAACTCCACCCTTCCGATGCATGGGTAAAAGTCTTCGAGAATTTGGTAGCACTGAATGGTGCACTAGGTGGAAGGCAGGATGACGCAGAAGGGAAGCACTGATTTGCTAGATTCACTCTAGATTGTGATGTGACAATGAATATCTTAGCGTATGTTTGTGAGGGCTCCCCTTTGAACAATGATTTCATCTATGTTCAAGCGAGCTTTTAAGAGAAGCAATTTTGAAAAACAAAATGGTGTCCACGGGGTCCCTATGCCCCCCCCCCCTCCCCCGGCTCTCTTTCTTTAAATGTGAAGATTAGGTAGCATTTCACTCGTTCCCTTCTGGGTTTGTGAAGAAGTAGCCGTCACCGGACACAGGCACCCAAATTAATTTTAACCCGCTGTCACAACACTCCCGTCTCAACCACCTTACTCAAGCACTAGCATTTAGTGGCTGGTGCCTGTTTTATGAAAGCCTGCAGTAGCTATATGAACATCCAATGTATAGTTCCTGTGTAATTTCATGAGTTGTCTGGGAAATCTCCAGTTGCCAGATCCAAATTTTAAGATGTTTTAAACTAACGCTAAGAAACTGAAAAGTGGTGTCAACCAAAAGCAAGCGCTGGCTTAACATGATTGACAAAAAAGTATCTATATAATACAACAATCCGAGCTTTCGGCCAGCCCTCTTCATCCATTGGTCAGTTGTTGTGTCATTCATATTTTCCGTCTTCCATCTACTGCATAAATCATGGGGCAATGGGTCAGCCCACTTCAGCCATTGGCTAAGTGGATTGCATCCTGCTCTTTAACAAGGAGAACCCCCCCCACACAAAGTAGTTCCTTTCAGTGACAGGGGCTGCTATGGCAAAGTGTGCTTTTTGAAGCAAATAAAACAAAACATTTTTGCTTGTAAGCCATTGCATTTTGTTTATATGGGTGAGTGCCTAGCCTTTCCCCAAAGTTTTGCAAAAAAACATGACAAAAGAAAAGAAGCATTGCCAAAGCCAAAAGCATGGCAGCTAATGCTAGACCTATTGCTGACGTTTGTTTCCTATGGCTTTTATTCTGAGTATTTTTGATCACCACGTGAATGTTCATTTGTGAGTAGCCCTTTTATTGTTTCTACTTAAAATATTATCCATTGATAATATCTTCTGCTTGGATTGTGATGTAAGCCTTTGTTAGAGACCATGTACACACAGCTGAATTGCAGGAGTGTTTTGCTTCCATGGCAGAACCAGGGACAATAGTTTACTTGGGCATATGTTTGCTTGCATTGCTTGGTTTTATTATTTCCAGAACAGGGCTGCCACAATGACCAATGGGCTTAGTTTCATTGTTATTTCACTTACTAATGAACTTTTACAACCTATCGTTTTAGGAAAAGACAGCCTTTAATAATAGGGCATTTGAAAATCAGCCAAACTTCGGATTAAACTGGCGTGTGTTTATGAGCGGCCGTGGAATGCGAGGGCAGCATTCAGAGCTCATTAGGTGGGAGCCTTGAACGACAGTGCATGTATTCCGAAAGCAGCTGAGGCCTGTCGGCAGTCCATCCTAAAAACAAAACAACCATCAGTAACACAGATCAAGAGCTGAAGCATGCTGCCTGCTTTAAAGGTTTGTGAAAACATTAGTGGCCCCTGCAAATTCTGTCACAGCAGTCTCTGCTAAAACACTGCTGCCAATACCAATTCTACTTAGATGCCTGATTGCAATTAGCTAAATGCTTTACAAAAGCCCAGAGAAACTGAGTAAGGTGAAAAATAGATTTTTACGCCGCCTTCTCTGCCTGGTGCTCTGGACCCCAATGGACGTCCTCAGCCTCTAACTGGGCATGAAGTCAATCAAGTAACTCCTGTCTCTCAAACCAATCTTATATGCAAAAAAGGCCTAGGATATGAGGCTGGATCTTCCTAATGTGATTGTAAACAAGGAGGGGAAGAGGCCCTGCTTCATTTCATGTTGCTATGCATTAAATCATTGTCTGCAGGGAAAGAACATCTTAGACCGCTATTCACTGAGCATAATATAAGGCACTGTAAAGCAGCCTTGTTATTTTAACTACAGGAAGATAGTAAGTCAGTTTACAGGCCGGTAGCCGAATATATTTATGCGTGCTGGAGATTAACTAGAGGTACTACCTAAAGGTCTACTTTGTTCTTACAGCTATATTTTCCCTTTTTAACTAGTTATTTGTTGTGATGATGCGTTTGTCTGGTTGCTAGGAAAATGTATGTATCTAAGCTACTGGTTTTCAGTCTCTTTGCATATGTATTTATTTACAAACAATACTTACCCTTGTTTTTATCTGTTGGTCATGCCCCTAAAACAACCTAAATGCCATCCATGGTGCTTTCACTACGGTTTCATGGAATGTATCTGCTAGCACGCGTACACTTCAAATGGGCGCAACTCATACTAGATTGTTGCTAGTCTCATGCTTTTATACTTACTGTACGGCACATATTAAATAAGCCGGAACAACTAATTCCTACCAGAGAGGAAGAAGAGAGGGATTAGAACAATTCCCATGTGGAAGGAGTTTTTGTACACCAGGTATGCCCAGAAAGGGTCCCGGGCTCACTGTGCCACTGGATTCAAGCTAGCCTGAATGATGAGGGGCGATAACCTGAAACCGGTCCCAAGATGTTTGTTTCTGGTCCAGGGAGACCTGACCTGGCAGTTTGAGCTGGACTGTTCCCCTGAGGAACAGGGTCCAAACTGATTTGCATATGGCTGGGTCCAAACTGGGGTGGTGTGGTGAACAAAAGAATGATGGATTAAACTCAGATCTCTTGGCTGGGAGTGAATGTTTGATTTGTTCCACATTCCGACCATCATTTATGTGTCTTTTGCAGTAGAAACTCAAGCACATTTTTATTCTATCCCGATCTTACTCTTCTATGACTAATTGTTGGTTATTACCAATTTTATGTCAGATGGGCGTGTGCTTTGTGAATTCTGATATATTGACCCGATAGCAAACCTCAGAAAGTTACATCTTTTTGAAGTGTCAAGATATTTGCTGCATTCATGGAGAAAACATGAGAATTTTAAGAAAACCACTCCTTAAATGCTTTGTTTTCCGATCTACAGTTTATTGTACCTTCGCCACATTTGCTTTAATTGCTTTACTTAGATCATGTAATACTGATGAGAATATATTGCTATTGACTGATGGAATTATTGCATATGGCTTGTATGGGAAGCTTTTAGTGAGAACAACTAGACCAGAATTGAGTGACGTCACAACAGTGAATATCCACTGTCTGGATGTCACTTGGAGAAGGACTTGCTTCCAATTTGTACGACTGCCTCAGCAAGGTCTCCCAAGAACTGAGCGCAGCAGCCTTTCCCTGGTCTTCACATACGTTACGGAGACATAAGACCATGGCTGGCACTGTGCATGAGCCAATCACCTTCTCCCTTGTCAGACGGGGGTCTCTGCAGACATGCGCCGAGAGGAGATACACAGCCGTGCTGACAAGCGGCTCTCACTGAGCCATTGCCACTGGTGTGTCAGCTCCTTGCTCTCAATGTGAGAGCGGGGAGCATGGCTTTTGACTTGGGGTGGGGAGGGAGGTGGGTTGAAGGAGACCAGTTCAGTTTGGGTGGGCTGGGAAAGGATTGTGCGTAAGGTGGTGGGGGCGGGGAAGGAGGTCAAGTATTTATTTTTTAATTTAGTGGAGGGGGAGAATATCTCAATAGTGGTGAGGTGGATGGTGGGAGGTTATTTTTTTTATTTAATACATGTTCTATATAGCGTCCCATTACTCCCCTGTAAATGGCGTCCCATTACTCCTCCGCCCGTATGTACAACATAAACTTACAGATGGGTAAAATGTGAATAACGGGGTTGTTATTCCCTTTGGGGCTTTAAGTGACATCATAGACAACATGAGCTTTACTTTCATTGTCTATTTAATCTCACTCACAATTCCCAGGTGAAGAACATCCCACAATATAGTGGCTCAACTATAATTCCATATTTAATATTGCACAATGTTTGTTTTATTTTATTTGTTTCAAAATAAACGATTTTAGATGAGAAGCAATCCCGTAATTGAGTAGTCACCACTGAATCCCATTCAATTCAAGACCACTACTTGGTCTTTAGCTGTGCCAGCGCGTTGGCCTGTTGGGTGAGAATGTTTAAGTTAAGTATTTATAGATCACAAGCAAATGTCAGCTCAGCTTTAGGTCGCATTACTCCTTTGGTTATAACCCGAATATTCGCGAAGGGCGCTGGGGGCAAGAACACAAGTCTGCCAGTCATGGCTGTGGAAAAAAGAAGCAATCCTACACCGAGCCAGACAACACATTCCGAAGAAACGACCACCGTGTACAATGAGCGCATTTCCACCGGGTGGAGGTGTGTATCCCATAGGCCACCAGTTGGCTCCTGCAGAGATCTGCTTGCAGAATTATGTGCTTGTTTTGTAAATGACCCTGACTATGTTTCACGAGAATACCCCATTAATCCACCCGGCATATGCAGAATATTTTACATTTCGAATCAATTACTCCTAGGACTGCTAACTGCCCCCTCCCTGCCCCTTAGAGCTGAAATGATCCGCGCAGGGGTGTCACAAATGAAATGTCGCCTTGGACGGCGGAATGTGCAGGCCCACACAGAGCGGGCGGCGCTGGCACGCGTCCCACGGCTACATCACTCATGCCACGTGCTTAAAGTGCCACAGCTAATTTGTCTTTCAGAATCTCAGGTCTGATAAAATGTGCACGCACCTCCACCAGAGAATTTGGGGAAATGTATTTTGAAGGAGCTGGAAAATGACAAAAACGTGCATGAAATATTGCTGGGTTCCCTTACTCTCTTTTTCCAATGCAAGTTCAGATCTCCTTTCTATGTCTTCTAAATCTGTTGCAAGTTCATAAATGAATGTATTCTTGCTGGAAAATAAGCCGAGGTCTTTTTAATGTTCGCAAACCATCTCTTTTATAAGTCTCCCATTCTCCCGCGTTTCTAAAATGGAAAAATGACTTTCACGCTTATAACTGTGCAGATTGACAGAATGAGGAGCTAAAAGCCCAGTCTTAAAATATTGTGAGTGCACAAAAAATGGCACATGCCATCAGAAATAACGCACAATTCTGTCTGTACGTGGATCTCCGACGATCATAAGTGTTACCCTGAGCCACAGAATTAGGGGTAGGCTGGGCGTGTCATGGGAGTTGGTGCTGCAAAAATGCTGTTGCCATGCATGCACATACATTGCACTTTGCAACTTGTTAATAAACAACGAGAGAGTGTGCCTTGTAATAACAAAATAAAGCACAACAAAAGAAACCCAGTAGGTTCTCAATAAAGCCCTCACTCACCAGCCTAGTTGGTGACATGCTTCATCATCGGGCCCCACCAGGAGCGGCCGAATGCCACCCCGGTGTGCTGCAACGCCAGAATTACTGCGGAGCTGGTTTAAAAGTCCAGTGTGAAGTGAAAGTGATAATTTAAAAATGGCTGACTGTGTCAAACAATAAATTTTATTAGAAGCCAATCAGACATGAGTAAAAACAAGAAGTGGGACACCAAAGCCAAATAAATTGTTCAGCACGGTCCACTATGATGTGGTCAACATGTTTCTGCCTATGTGTAGTTATTTAACAGGCATTCGTCAGGACCATAAGAGACGTGTGAAACCCCGGCGGTGTGAGCGCACTACGGCCCACCCTAACCTGAGGTTTTAAGTGTGAAAAAGTAAAAATATACTTCTAAAATTCCTCGTGTTGAGAAGAACCGAGTTTATTCTGATTGAGAAAGAACATACAACATAAAAAAAGGGGAGACAAACATATATAAGTTAGACATCTTAAAATAAGTTTGTCAGTATAGAAAATACATATAGTTGTGCTCTATATGATGCGCTTAATCGATAACTTAGATCATACGTGCTACTAGATAGAGAAAGGAACATTCAAAATGAACCATCAACCTCTGTAGATTTTAGAGGGAAATTTAAATAATGCCCAACGTGATCTTTATCATTACTTAAAGAAGTATAAACAAACACTAAGCGTGATAACTATCGAACACATTCTAGCTGAGCAACATAAAATCAAAAGAAAATAAATCTCACATGGGGTGTCATTATGTTTGTCTCCCCTTTTTTTATGTTGTATGTTCTTTCTCAATCAGAATAAACTCGGTTAGTTCTCAACACGAGGAATTTTAGAAGTATATTTTTTACTTTTTCACACTTAAAACCTCAGGTTAGGGTGGGCCGTAGTGCGCTCACACCGCCGGGGTTTCACACGTCTCTTATGGTCCTGACGAATGCCTGTTAAATAACTACACATAGGCAGAAACATGTTGACCACATCATAGTGGACCGTGCTGAACAATTTATTTGGCTTTGGTGTCCCACTTCTTGTTTTTACTCATGTCTGATTGGCTTCTAATAAAATTTATTGTTTGACACAGTCAGCCATTTTTAAATTATCACTTTCACTTCACACTGGACTTTTAAACCAGCTCCGCAGTAATTCTGGCGTTGCAGCACACCGGGTGGCATTCGGCCGCTCCTGGTGGGGCCCGATGATGAAGCATGTCACCAACTAGGCTGGTGAGTGAGGGCTTTATTGAGAACCTACTGGGTTTCTTTTGTTGTGCTTTATTTTGTTATTACAAGGCACACTCTCTCGTTGTTTATTATCATATTTACCCCCGGGGGATTGAGAGTGGTTCTTACTTTCGAATTCCCTCCCTCTCTTGTTGTTTTCAGCACTTTGCAACTTGTACCTATTTCAAGTAACTGTTGCAATTATTGTTGGAAAAAAGACCAAACACCAACATTATTTCTCTGAGTGCGAAGGATAGAGATATAGAAAATGTCTTCCTTGTGGAAAAAAGGATATAGACGGAACATTCACACATTTACCTCAACTCTACGCATGCAGCCCGCTTGCTTTATGGATAATCCACAGGAGCCGGGCTAGGTTTCACATGGATATATCAGAGAAACTATAACAATATTATTTTACCTGGAAAATGACACTTTTTTGTGGATTACAAAACATAAGGGAAACTAAGAAAAAAGTGGTCATATACCTATACCGGTATGACCCCCTCCCACTTTGTGAATATGACCCCCTTCATCCTACCTACATGACATGCATCGCAGTGAAGCAATCTAGGATCCCTTATCCATGCCAGAGGAGGAACTAAGTCAAAAGGAAATTCATGCTAACAGCAGAGATCTCAGGTTGTTGTAATAAATCCAAAGTGTCACTAGAATATAACTGTAGATGTCTCAAAAATATCTGAATGGAAATCCATTTTCACAATGTTCTAGGTAACATTTTTTCAGCATTTATTCTACGTCAGTCTTTACCAATGAATCTCTATCACAAATAATTTGTTGTGTTTCTTAAATTATTTATCAATACTGTGTGGTCAGTTCGTTGTCAATTTGAGAACAGCTCTTGATCTTGTTTTCAAAATATAGAAAGAAATTTCAAATCCTTGACTTCATTTGTGTTGTGCTTCCTGAATGGTCATTATGCTTCTGTGCTCAATAATCTTACAACACATGCGGACACATTGCAGAATGGGGCGGGCTCGAGGGACTTATGCTTTCTATGGTTATGATGGTCAATAGATGGAGCAGGGCCAGTGAGAGGGTGAACGGATGAGGGAAGGGTCAGATCTACGAGGGGGAGAATATGACCTGTGAGGGGGTGGGAGGAGGAGGAAGATTAAACCAGTAACGTGGAGGGGTCAGAGGGTGATCTGTGAGGAGGATGAGATCAAGGACCTAGTGACCCAGAGGGGGACGGGGCTGAAGAAGAGGGTGACCCAAGTGGAGATGATTACCCAAACTAGGAGAGAGAGGTTGACTTATATGGCAAAGCGGAGATAGAGAGAGACATAATTGTATAGCAACCTGCACAGGGAGGGATGCAATGGAGAGTGTAACCTACAGGAGGGACAAACTAGCTCAAGAGAGGAGTGAATGATTCTACACACAGCACCACTGGACACCGACTTACTCCATGGTGGGAGCACTGCAGCTGAACATTCAAGCAGAAGAGGAACATGCTGCCCTCTGTGGAGGAGACAAAACTTGAGGGGAATAATAATAAATAATATATACGTGGCCAGCATGCAACAAAATGACCAATTAAACAGGGACTGCACTCCTGAGCTCGCCTACAGGGACTAGAATTCTGAACCCATTCACTAGACAACTCTAAGAGAGGCCCACTAAACATTTGGCCCATCCAACTAGGACTGGAATGCATTGCAGAATTCTAGATGTTCCCACCACATCCCTCTGTCCTCCCATCAGTGATCTCAAGCCTCTGACTCTGCTGGTCATACCCTCTGCCACAATTAGCTTTCCGCTTCACTTCCATTTGGACATTCAAAAATCTTGTCTTTAGTAAAATCTGCAAAGGACAACTTGAACAATGCTCGGGTGAAAAAGACCAGCATCCAACGTAGAACAGCGACAGATCGTACTACCCTTCTTAAAACTCTGTGATGTCAGCCAAGCTTGTCCTTCCTCCTAAGATTATTCCACTGAGACTGGAGTCAAGCGGCCATCTTAAGCCGGTGCCTGATCCCTGGAGGGTGACTTTCATGGCTCATTACTGAAGGCCTAAGGCTGCTTCCATGATCTTTAACAGGGCCCAACTATATGTGCTGTGTCACTGAACAAATATGTGGCACAATTAAACACATTATTTGGAGCAACGATTGTAATAAACCCAAGATTGATTAAATATCACTGCAGTGCAAAGTTCCAATCCATGTTCCGGCCAAAGCGGAGATGTATATTCTGGGCCTTTTGGGCCAGGATCATCCTCTAAAACATTGCTCTGTCACACTATGGTCCTGTGTAATGATATTTTGTTAGGAGCATGTCTAAATAAATATGTTTATAACTCATGCACACGAAAGAGCATTACATAAACCATATATGCAGATGCACAGAGAGTAATGTGCTATTTATTACACTATTTGAGGGACTCTCAAGTCTCCCTTAGCTTATCACTCCATTTACAATCCTTTTGATGAAACCAATGTGTGTATGACCCATATTGGTGCCATAGAACATGCTCTGAGGTTGTTCAGTTCTTTTCTTACTGAGAATCTTCAGCAGGAGAAGCAGTAGATGTGCTGCTGTGTTCCAGAGTTCCATCTCATACCGAATCCATGTTAATCTTTGATGAGCCTGGAGTAAACATAACTTTGCATTATCAGTGGCATGATCAGCATCACCACAAAGACACTCAACTGCGGACTCATTTGTAGTGTAAAGAGCAGTAGATCCTTTCATTTATCCCAAGAACTCAATGTAAGTATCAGTGGGCAAGCCCTAAAGTTATCCCGTGATCCCGTTTGCACCAATGTTTCTGCGAGCCATCAATATCGTAAAAAATGAAAAGATGAGGCTTCAGTGCACAAGGCTCCCCTACTGTGGGACAGCATGCTACTCCACATACCACATCAGAAAACTATTAGGGCTATATAAAATCCCTGGTAACATCTCTCTTCTTGCATGATATCTGGACTAATCCTTCCCCGTCTCCATCTTGTGAGAGTGCCCCTCATGCTCAAACCTTAAAGCACTGCAATTCACCACGAAGCACTTGAATGCCCCCCTGGCACCAATGCACTCTTTATAGTTATGGTAACAGCATGGACACATCAGACGTGAAAGACATCTATTAAAAATATATATGTCCATATTTCTCTTGGGCCTCACTAGGGCTGAGATTACAAAATTATATTGTGCTGTGGCTTCAACACAAGCAGTTCTTTCTTCTACAGACTGATGTGGCCTGCATCACCTGCTTTGAAGTCCAGCATGATGTTTTACTTGATGCGCATCTTCACATTCTTACTGCGGGAACCACAGGGTTACAACTATTTCATGCGCACACCTTCCTACCTCGCAGCAAAGACCCGGAACACCCTGCCTCTCCACCTCAGGCAATCACCGTCACTGCGTCAATTCAGGAAGGGCCTCAAGACCTGGCCAGGGCCGGACTGGCCGTAGCGGGCACCGGGCGTTTCCCCGGTGGGCCGCTAGGTTGGAAGCCGGTTTTGGGCCCCAGGGGGCCGTTTTTGTAACCGGGGGCCTGCAATATCGGCCCCCGGTAACAAAATCAGCCGAAACCGGGCCCAGGAACAAGTTCGGCCCTCCCCCCCAGGGGGGCCGTCCGAGCTGGTTGCCAGGGCCGGTTTCGGTTCCCAGTCCGGCCCTGGACCTGGCTCTTCGACTGAACCACAGTGCCTTTGATGGATCAGAAGTCATCCCGTTCCAACCGCCCCCCCACGCCTCAGCGCCTTTAGACCCTTACTGTTGAGTAGTCACGTTTTACAAGTCACTTGATTGATTGATCTTCTTAGAACATCGGCAGTCTAGTTCACGAGTGCAAAGAGAAGTTCTCTTTGTGTTGCCTCATGATAAACAGTTGGTTGATGATGCGCGTGGATTGACATGTAAAAAGAATTGTGCACTCTTATGCCGCACATGTAATGAGGGACAGGGCAAGGGCACGATGCCCTAACTTTCATATTCGATACATGTTGCACTATTTCAATTTGCAAGGCATGTTTATGTACAACCTTCCATAGCTTTGTTTCTGTTATAACCCTATTTTTGAGTTTCAATGTAATATGGTAGTATGGAACTCGACATTCTAAATCATATAACCATTTGGGAACATTTCCTCACTGCACAGTAAAACCTGTGCCAAAGCTGAATGTTAGTGGGTGCATGGACACATACATGATCTTCCTATGTTCCCTTGGCCCAGTCTCTTATGGCTGTTTGTGTGCCTCATCCATCTGTTTCATGCCAGTGCCTTCGGCTGGGGCATAGATAGGACTCTTGGGGTTTTCTACACTGTAATACTTGTGTTATTTGGGTATAGTTCAAGTGTTCATTTCTAGCAGACACTTGCTAATTCAGTTTGTCTTCCACATTTAAAAAAAAAATTCTGGATGATTTGTGTGTTATTGCATTGCAAAGCTGACCTGTGGACAGTAACCCATTAGTGAAGCTAGATGGTACCCCTGGCCACCGCAGACTGCGTCAGCAACAGGATGCCCTCACTCAGACCTGTACCCTGAGGCAGAAACTGGAAAGATGGCAGACCTGCAACCCTGGCACCGAGGATAGTGCTCCACCAGGACCAAGTGGCATCTATCACTGCCAGGGGAGCATGTCCTGCCAAACATAAATGACAGAGTAATTAGTTCAGCTAGTATGGGTGATAAAACAGGCCCTTATACCAGCTCCACACAACCCCTGGAGATGGCGCTGTTGGGGGTTCTAGTAGAGTCCCCCCCCCCCACCCCGACACAGGCAGATCGCTCTGAAACGTTATCTGCTTCACATGATAACATTGGGTAATCCATGCAAGGGTTTAAGAGTCAAATATTGTGGACATTTTCAAGTGTAGTCCAGAAAAAAAAAACACAGGTATTTGTCTGATTGGGTCACAAAAAATACATTTTTGAAATTCAGCTGATCATTTTTAAAGCACATACATCGAAATGTTCCAACCAATGGTGACATTTTCCTACCATTCATATGGGGGTCTTTGAACCCTGGTAGCCCTCCCCTCTAACTTCAGAGGACCTCAACAGTCCAATGATGTTCTGGAGGTGCTGCGCACAGAGAATTCGTTTTTTTTTTTTACAATGCATGAATTTTCATGCCAAAGATTCTTGAAGCGATCTACTCTAAGACATATGGGGCCAGATGTATCAAGCAAAATTGCGTTCGAAATGCCGAAATTCGCAGAATTTCGGCTTTTGCGAACGCAATTTTGCTTAGTGGTATGTATTAAGGCAAAACTGCCTCGCAAAATAAGGAATCGCAAAATTTGCGATTCCCTATTCTGCGATTGCATTTAAGGAATCGCAAATTGCGATTCCTTAAATCCAATGTAAGAAGCACCAAAAAGTGCAATTTGGCCTTAAGGAATCGCAAATTACCACCAACTTCAAGTTGGTGGTGATATGCGATTTCTTTGAAAAATTCACTTTTTAGCATTTTCAAAGTGCCATGTGGCGCACATACATGCCTTAGGGCATGTATGTGCGCCACATGTGCACACATACATATTTCAGGGGTGCAACAGGGTGTCAAAAGGACACCCTGGCACCCTTGAAATTGCATTCTCAATTTGCGATTCTCTAATTGCGATTCGCAAATTGAGAATTTTTTCCCATTCATTCCTATGGGCCTCTACGCCCATAGGAATGAATGGGAAGGTATTCCTTAATTGCGAATCGCAATTTGCAATTCGCAATTAAGGAATATTAAGGAATCACAATTATTATTGCGATTCCTACATACATAGCATTTTGCGATTCCTTAATAGCAATTCGCTAAAATTCGCTATTAAGTAATCGCAAATGCAATCCTTGATACATCTGCCCCATGGTATCTGCCTGATCTGGTACCCACACAGGAGGGGGCTCCAAAAATAAGATATTGTAACTTTTCTTCTGACTCAGGCCAGGGAGGTTCCTACTCAAAGAGGAGGCACCAGAGACCAGCTGGGGACAGCTAAGGTGGAGGTCGCAGGTGGCTTTGGCCTGGCTAAAGTTGGCTTCACTTTAATGATATCCTTCTTCTAGTTCTTCTTTCGGCAGGACTAGGGCAGGACTAGATGTCATGGGTCTATTCTGCAGAATGAGACTCCTAGCACACGTGGGCTAAACAAAAGCAGAATCAACAACTCGGCATCTTAATTATTCAACTGTGGTGAGCAAGATATTGCAAGGATCACCTTAGACCAATGATGGTGGTACTCGGGTAGCCTGTGAATGGGGAGTATGCATATCAGAAGCTCTCAGTGACATCATCAATCTCTAAATAAGATGCAAGACAAACAAGATGTCTATTGCTGCGTGGTAATAAAGGGCAGAACATAAGCTTCTAATGTGGCGCGGAGTAAGCCCATCTTAGGAAAGAGCTGTGCCTTGCTTCCTGCTACCAAATGCTATTAACATCTCAGATACTGAGCGTGGTCCACTTATTGTCCCATAGTGCACTGGATCAAGTTTTCAAGGACTGCCAGGGAATCCGCGACCATTAAACGGTGTTATGTGTGACCGTGGCACCATATGCAGACCGAGGGTGGGTCAAATACAGAGATGTGACTCTCGGGGCATGAATGGCCACTAAATCCGTACACCACTGGCACAAACCCACTACTGAGGTAAATCAACTGAAGAAAGACACTCATACAGCTAAATAAAAAAACAAAGCAGAGACCACGCACATTGACACCGTTTTACTATTCTTAAAATGATTTAAACTATGTGGTCCTCAGAGCTGGCCCAGCCTCATTGTACATTTTCATTCGCTCTTCTTTGTTTGTAAAGGACAGAGAAGAACAAGTTACTTACCTTCGGTAACGATATATCTGTAAGAAACATAGGTTAGTTATAGATTCCTTACCTTAGAATCTCCCCCAGGCGTCAGACTAGATCCGGAAAGTTTTTCGTCAGCAGTACCCCTGCGCGTCGGAAGGTGGCATCGATCGACTCCGCGTCCGTCGTCGGCGTCGTAGTCCCCGGGATGAAGTCGCAGTAGCTACATAGACGCCGCCCTCACGCGCTGACGTCAGTTCTGTACACGACTTTCCACGCCAGAAGCGCAGAGCCATGCAAGACACTGACCACTGGTGCACAAAACTAGGGCCCTGAAAGGATGTCCTTAACCCTAGAAGTCAGTTCGCAGAACGGGGAGGATGGGTGGGGCGGTAAGGAATCTATAACTAACCTATGTTTCTTACAGATACATCGTTACCAAAGGTAAGTAACTTGTTTATCTGAAAGAAACAGTTAGTTATAGATTCCTTACCTTAGAATAGATACCCCAGCAATACCAACCCCGGAGGTGGGTCTGCGGACCAAGTTCACACCAGAAAGTCCTGGAGAACAGAACGGCCAAAAAAGCTGTCTCTCCGGACTTGATTGTCCAGGCAGTAGTGTCTCGTAAACGTGTGCAACGATGCCCACGTAGCTGCCTGACAGATGTCATTCAGGGGAACTCCTCGTCCCAAAGCAGTAGTAGCTGCCGTCGCCCTGGGGGAATGAGCGCGCAGCCCCACTGGAGGCTCCTTCTTAGCCAAAGAATAGCAGGCTTTGATGCACAGAACGACCCACCTGGAGATGGTCCATTTGTGCACGGCCCGACCTTTCTTAGCGCCCACGTACCCAACAAAGAGCTGGTCATCCACCCGTAATTGTTTTGTGCGATCCAAGTAGAAAGAAAGCGCACGTTTTGGATCCAGACGGTGGAGCCTCTCTTCCTCTTTCGTAGGATGCGGCGGCGGAGGCGGAAAGAAGGTGGGCAATGTGATGGTTTGGCCAATGTGGAAAGAAGTAACCACTTGGGAAAGAAGGAAGGTCTAGTTCTCAGGACGACCTTGTCCGGATGGATAGCCAGAAAGGGAGGCTTAGAAGAAAGAGCTTGTAGCTCACTCACCCTGCGAGCAGAGGTGATGGCCACGAGAAAGGCAGTTTTCAGAGTTAGAAGCCTGAGAGGGCAATTATGAAGTGGCTCAAAGGGAGCACACATAAGATATGTAAGAACCAAGTTCAAGTCCCACTGGGGCATTACGAAGGGAACAGGAGGAAAAAGATGAGTAATGCCCTTAAGAAACCTATTTACAACAGGGGACTTGAAAAGAGAAGGCTGATCAGGAAGCCTAAGAAAGGCTGAAATGGCCGAGAGGTAGCCCTTAAGAGTGCCCAGAGCAGAGCCCTGCTGGGCCAAAGAGAGGAGGAACAAGAGAACCTCAGAAAGAGGGGCAGAAAGGGGATCCACAGCCTTTGCTGTGCACCATGCCACAAATTTATTCCATCTGCAGGTGTATACCATCTTTGTGGAGGGACGCCTGGCTGCCAAGATTACATCACAGACTTCGGGAGGCAGGTCAAACGGCGTCAACTGCCGCCGCTCAAGCTCCACGCAAGGAGGTGGAGGCTGGACAGGTTCGGGTGGAGGAGCGTCCCCTGCTGCTGCGACAGAAGATCCTCCCGTAGAGGCAGTCTGATCTGAGGATCGATGGCCATGTTGAGCAGCTGGGGATACCAGACTCTTCGTGCCCAATCCGGAGCCACAAGAATGACTTGAGCCCGGTCGCACTTGTTCTTCTTCAGCACTCTGGGCAGAAGTAGTATAGGCGGAAAGGCGTATAGAAGACCACAACTCCACTCGTGGCGAAAGGGTCGCCGAGCGAGTGTCGCCTTGGAAATTCCAACACGCAGAATTGCTGACATTGCGCGTTCTCTTCGGTGGCGAATAGATCCAACCAAGGCTCTCCCCACTGCTGAAAGAGACCTTGCACCACCTTCGAGTGAAGACGCCATTCGTGATCCATCATGCACCTGCGGCTGAGTTTGTCCGCCCTGGCGTTCAGTGAACCTGCCAGTTGTTGAACCACCAGGGATACCCCCTGATGTTCCAGCCATGTCCAGAGGCAGACGGCCTCTTGACATAGGGTCCAAGAGCCCACCCCGCCTTGTTTGTTGCAGTACCACATGGCGGTGGTGTTGTCCGTGAACACCTGCACTACTCTTCCCCGGACAGAGGGAAGGAATGCTTTGAGTGCAAGATGGATCGCCCAAAGCTCCAGAAGCTTGATGTGGAGCCCGGACTCTGCCGGAGACCAGAGGCCTCTGATCTCCGCCTCTCCCATGTGGCCGCCCCACCCCAGAAGGGATGCATCTGTCACCACTGTGTGTTCTGGTTGGGGAAGGGAGAGGGATCTGCCGTTGACCCAATCCTGGTTCGTGAGCCACCACTGCAATTGTCGTGCAGTGCCCTCCGAGATCTGGACGCAGTCGGACAGATTCCCCTGGTGCTGCGCCCACTGGAACTTCAGGTCCCACTGCAGAGCCCGCATATGCCACCTGGCATGATCGACCAGCAGGATGCAGGAGGCCATGATGCCCAGCAGCCTCAGAGTCATTCTGACCGAAACCCGGGATAGAGGCTGAAAGATCGGAATCATAGCCAGAATATCCCGGACTCGCTGCTCGGGAGGATAAACCCGAAACTGCGTCATGTCCAGAACCGCTCCGATGAAGAGGAGCTTCTGAGAGGGGATCAGGTGTGACTTCGGCACGTTGATGGAGAACCCCAGCGAATGCAGGAGGTCGGCCGTAGTCTGGAGGTGGGAGATGACAGCCTGGGGCGAGCCCGCCTTCAACAGCCAGTCGTCGAGATAGGGGAAGCCTGGAACCCCTGATCTGCGCAGATGAGCTGCGACCACCGCCATCACTTTCGTGAACACCCGAGGGGCGCTGGTAAGGCCAAAGGGGAGCACGGTAAACTGAAAGTGCTTGTGGCCTACCGTGAACCGCAGGTAACGCCGGTGGGCCGGCAGGACGGGGATATGAAAGTAAGCGTCCTGCAAGTCCAACGCTACCATCCAGTCTCCAGGGTCAAGGGCAGACAAGACCTGAGCGAGCGTCAACATCTTGAACTTCTCCTTCCGGAGGAAGCGGTTGACGTTCCTGAGATCCAAGATAGGACGCAGGCCTTTGTCCTTCTTGGGCACCAGAAAGTAGTGGTAATAGCAACCACGACCTACTTCTGGGGCAGGAACGCGCTCGATGGCACCATTGGCCAAGAGTGCCGAAACTTCCTGGTGGAGAAGGGCCAGGTGATCCTCCGACATGCGATGGTACTGAGTTGGCATGGAGGGAGGGGTAGTCTCGAAGGGGAGGGAGTAGCCCCTTCGGACTATTTGCAAAACCCACCTGCCCGACGTGATGGTGCGCCAGTGGGGGAGGTGATGGTGGATCCTGCCGCCCACTGGCGTTTGGTGGCCCTGAAAGGTCGGACTAGGAGGGTTTGGAGGCTGCTGCAGAGGGGGCTGTGGTGGACTGGCCCGCCCGCTGGCCCCCAGGCTTGCGCCGGCCTGTGGCTCTGGGCGGGACGTAGTGGGGCACCCCTTCCATAGCCACGAAAGGGGCGAAAGGCAGACTGCGCAGGGCGGGTGGTGGAGAGGCCCAAGGACCTGGCCGTAGCCCGTGAGTCCTTAAAGCGCTCCAGCGCGTTGTCTGCCTTGTCGCCGAAAAGGCGACGGCCATCAAAACGCATGTCCATAAGGGTGGATTGGACATCCCCGGAAAAACCAGTCGAACGCAACCAGGCATAGTGTCGAAGGGCTACTGACGTTGAAATCGTCCTGCCAAGTGCGTCGGCGGTATCCAGCCCACAGCGGATGGTAAACTTGGCTGCGTCTCTCCCCTCGGCAACGGCACGGGAGAGTGTGGCCCAGGCCTCCTCCGGGCACTGAGGCAGCACCTGCGCCACCGTATCCCACACAGAGAGGTTATAACGGCCCAATAGACATGCAGTGTTTACTGACCGCAGTCCCAAGCTGGCAGAAGAAAACATTTTCTTGCCAATGTGGTCCAGCTTTTTGGATTCCCTTTCCGGAGGTGCAGTAGGGATGGCACCTTTAGAAGTGGAGGCTTGAACGACCAAGCTCTCAGGGGTGGGATGTTGGGAAAGGAAAGTGGGGTCGCCCGGGGCCGGGCAGTTGCGTCGGGCAATCAACCCGTCCACAGGAGCCCCTGTGTTGGGCCTGGACCAAGTGCCCAAAAGGATGTCCATGAGGGCTTCATTAAATGGGAGCAGGGGCTCCGAAGAGCTCGCTGCCGGCTGAAGCACCTCTATCAGGAGGTTAGTCCTGACTGCCCCTGTAGGAAGCTCGAGGTTGAGAGCCTCGGCCACCCTACGCAACACCACTGCGTATGACGCTCCCTCCTCCGTAGCCACGGTAGGAGGAGACAACATACCTAGGTCTGGAGAGGTATCCAGACCACTGCCTTCCCCCAGTTCCTCTCTCCAGTCCGGATTGTACTCCAACTGGTCTGTCAAAGGGTCCCCAGACCCCTCCCAGTTTTCCTCACCCTCCTCTGGCTGCCAATCTGGTTGAAAATGGACAGGGTGGAACACAGGGACAAAAGTACCCATCGGCGTCGGATCTGGCGTCGGCCGACGCCGGTCCGGCTCCGTGTCCACGTCGAGGTGGAAGCCGGGGTCAACGCCGGCTGGGGGTCCAGCTGGCGTCGGCTGCGGACGTGGTGCCGGTGGAGGTGTAATAAGGTCGACCTGCGCCAATCCAGATCCAGGCCTAATTCCAAGGGGGCCCTGCGGTGCCGAGGCCGAAGCCGCCGGCGTCGAAGGCCTAGGGCCCCCAGCCGAGTCCGCGGGGCCCAAAGGCGCACTGGCAGAGTCGGGCTGGCCAAAGATGGTGTGCATCGCTTCGTGAAATTGACGAAGCTGGGCAGGGTTCCCTCCGGTCCCGGGAAGGGAGGGATGGCCGGAGTCGATCCTGAAGACTACGCACGCGGAGCCGCTGGGGGCACCACCCGCACCCTGCGTCACGTCGGCCGACGGACGAGGGGAAGTCGAAGAGCGACGATGCTTCTTTGACTTCTTCTTGTGCTTCGACTTACCTGACCCCGAGTGCGAAGACTTAGAAGAGGAGTGATGATGATGACTCCGCGATCGGTCCCTCGACCTCCCACGTGACCGGGACCTTGCGTGACGCGGAGCCGACTGCCGGGCCTCGAGGAGCTTTCGGGACCGCTCCCGCAAAGACTTCGGGGCCATGGATCGGCAGTCGGAGCACGACCTGGGGTCATGGTCTTGTTCCAGGCAGAAGAGGCACACGCGGTGCGGATCCGTCACCGACATCATTCGGGAACAGGAACCGCATGCCTTGAAACCGGGCATCCCTCGTGCACCAGGAGTCGGTCGAAGACTCAACAACGAAGTCGACAAAAGTCGCAAAAAAACTCAGTCAAAAAGTGACTGGGGGTACCGCTCTCTCCGGATCTGCGCTTGCTGGCACGGAAAAAGAAAAAACTGATGTCAGCGCGCGAAGGCGGCGTCTATGTAGCTACCACAACGTCATCCTGGCGACCACGACGCGGACGACTGGCGCGGAGTCGACCAACACCACCTTCCGACGCGCAGGGGTACTGTTGACGAAAAACTTTCCGGATCCAGTCTGACGCCTGGGGGAGATTCTAAGGTAAGGAATATATAACTAACTGTTTCTTTCAGATCTGAAAGTTGAGGCATGAGAACAATACACAAAATGCTGCACAAAGGAAGAAAATGTTGTGCATGCATCTTTGGTCTCTCTGGCAGATGGTGGCATTATTAACCACTAGGTGGCAGCACTGACTAACACTAAGTGAAGAGGGCTAGGTGTTAGTGTATCATTACTGCTAGTTCTGTCTTTGGAAACATTTAAATATACATCACTGTAATGCAGGGCCGTCCCTAGCAAGGCTACCGTACACTTACTAATGCTGCATGTCAAACATTAATATTGGCTCCTTATAATACACTATTATAAATGTACTGAACAAGCACACACCCAGAACATCTAGTGTTATATGGATGAACTTTGCGTTGATGCCCTGTAAGATCTTCAGTGCAGGAGGCAGAACATTAACCAACTCAATATAAACCAGAGGGAGGATGTGAACTGTGCATTGGTGCGCTGTAAGATCTTCAGAGTAGGAGGCAGGCATGCTTTACATAAACCAGAGGGAGGATGTGAACTGTGCGTTGATGCACTGTAAGATCCTCAGAGTAGGAGGCAGAATATAAACCAGCTCTACATTAAGCAGAGGGAGGATGTGAACTTTGCGTTGATGCGCTGTAAGATCCTCAGCGTAGGAGGCAGAACATGAGCAAGCTTTACTTAAACCAGAGGGAGGATGTGAACTGTGTGTTGATGCGCTGTAAGATGCTCAGAGTAGGAGGCAGAATATGAGCAAGCTTTACATAAACCAAGGGAGGATGTGAACTGTGGATTGGTGCGCTGTAAGATCTTCAGAGTAGGCGGCAGGCAAGCTATACATAAACCAGAGGGAGGAAGTGAACTGTGCGTTGATGCACTGTAAGATCCTCAGGGTAGGAGGCAGAATATAAGCTAGCTCTACATAAAGCAGAGGGAGGATGTGAACTTTGCGTTGATGCGCTGTAAGATCCTCAGCGTGGGAGGCAGAACATGAGCAAGCTTTACTTAAACCAGAGGGATGATGTGAACTGTGTGTTGATGCGCAGTAATATCCTCAGAGTAGGAGGCAGAACATTAGCCAACTCTCCATAAACCAGAGGGAGGATGTGAACTGTGCATTGGTGCGCTGTAAGATCCTCAGAGTAGGAGGCAGCACATGAGGCAAGGTTTACTTAAACCAGAGTGAGGATGTGAACTGTGCATTGGTGCGCTGTAAGATCCTCAGAGTAGGAGGCAGCACATTAGCAAGCTTTACATAAACCAGAGTGAGGATGTGAACTGTGCACTGATGCGCTGTAAGATCCTCAGAGTAGGAGGCAGCACATGAGGCAAGCTTTACTTAAACCAGAGGGAGGATGTGAACTGTGCATTGGTGCGCTGTAAGATCCTCAGAGTAGGAGGCAGCACATGAGCCAGCTTTACATAAACCAGAGTGAGGATGTGAACTGTGCACTGATGCGCTGTAAGATCCTCAGAGTAGGAGGCAGCACATGAGGCAAGCTTTACTTAAACCAGAGGGAGGATGTGAACTGTGCATTGGTGCGCTGTAAGATCCTCAGAGTAGGAGGCAGCACATGAGCCAGCTTTACATAAACCAGAGTGAGGATGTGAACTGTGCATTGATGCGCTGTAAGATCCTCAGAGTAGGAGGCAGCACATGAGGCAAGCTTTACTTAAACCAGAGGGAGGATGTGAACTTTGAGTTGATGTGCTGTAAGATCCTCAGAGTAGGAGGCAGAACATGAGCCAGCTTTACATAAACCAGAGTGAGGATGTGAACTGTGCATTGATGCGCTGTAAGATCCTCAGAGTAGGAGGCAGCACATGAGGCAAGCTTTACTTAAACCAGAGGGAGGATGTGAACTGTGTGTTGATGCGCTGTAATATCCTCAGAGTATGAGGCAGAACATGAGCAAGCTTTACATAAACCAGAGGGAGGATGTTGTGACTTAAAACCTTACAATGTCCAGGTTATCCCTGCCCTTTCTTGCAAGAGGTACGAGGTAGAAAGCAGGAGGCAAGAGGTATACAACATAATGGAAAATATTTTTGACAGGCGGCATGACATCATGAGGATAGTTTTTTCTGCAGATTTTGCTTGGTTTTCTATAATAAATGTTAGAAAAGTAATGGAATTACTGTTTGGTTTTAAGATGTAAAGTAATGAATTTTGGATTTATTGATTCCGGTTTCAGTTTTTGTAATCTGAAAGGGTATGCAGTCGGTTTGTGTTTGAATAGTGTGGCTATTATGACGGTAGGCTTAACTAGACCTACTTTGACTTAACAAAAGTGTGCATTCATTGCATCATTTCTGTGCCTTCAAAGTGTTTCGAAGTTTTAAAATGGCTTAGGGCCTTAGTACGACTTTGGCAGTCCTATAGCGCACGGTGCAACGCACCGTCCACTGTAGGACCACCAAAGCCGTAGTGTGACGGCCCGCCTGAATAGGAGTCAAATCCTGGTCTGGTGGGAGCACCTGCAGCAGTCTGACAGCAGTGGTCTGTGAGGCTCATAGTAGAGCCTCACATGCAGACCGTTGCTGCCAGAGCGGTGACTACACCTTCCTGCATGGTGTGGAATGTGGAAATTGGGGTGCAAATACAGGGGGGCACCCCCATTCCCAAATCCAGCAGGGGGCCACACCACCACCCTTTTCATGGCAGGATCACCGCCATGAAAAGGGCGGTGAAATGGCAACTCGGAATATCCTCGGTGGTGCCGGCTGCGGAACCACCAGCATAGTCCTGCCGGTGAAAGACCGCTGACCCAGCGGGATCCTTGATCCCGGCAGTCTTGTTGCGGTCCAACCATGCAGTCGTAATACTGCGGGTGGTCCCGCAGTGTGGCAGTGGTTGGACCGCCACCACAGATTCGGCGGTCCTATGGACCGCCAAACTCATAATAAGGCACAAAGTGTTTTTAACTGTTTAATCTATGTTAGGTTTTATGCATGGTGGTTAATTATTGCCGCATTCACATACCACTCTATGCCAGTACCCAGGCCACAATAACTAAAAGCACCTCTACTGCAGACATTTACACCCACTTCAAAAAAAGCCTTACCACTTTTTGCAGATCTGTTTTGTTGTTGATAGGCTCTGTGATGTCACTTTCACTACCCATGACATTTTGGTGAATCACCCTCTAATAGTATGTGCTAGATTTGAACTGACAGATCGTCATGTGATTTCGATTTCTTGTGAAAACAAGCCTTTACAATGCAATAGGTCTCCCAACTGCGAGTTTTTGAGCTATTGGCATTGTAAATGGCAATGCCTTTCATAAAAAATTAAAAGGCATTGTCATTTACAATACCAAAAGCAACACCTATTGCATTGCAGAGCGCGGTGTCCATGAAGCGGGCGCCACGCTCATTAAAGGTAAAAAAATAAATTAAAAAAGAGAGCGCGGTGTCCCTGAAGTGGGCGCCGCGCTCATTACTAAAGTTAATAAAAAAATAATGAAACCGAGCGCGGTGTCCCTGAAGCGGAAACCGCGCTTGGTATTAAATAAAAAAAATAAAAAAAATAAACCAAGCGCGGTGTCCCTGAAGCAGGCACAGCGCTCAGTATTAAAGTTTGAAATAAAAAAAAAACAGAGCGCGGTATCCCTGAAGTGGGCGCTGCGCTCAACATGCAAATACAACAAAATAAAGCAGCCGCCATTGTCCCCATCAGTGTTATTAACAAATATAGTGCTCACTCACTAGATAAAGCAGTCCGTGTAACGTGCCAAGTAAAAGGTCCAGTCCTTATGGGTGGTAACAAATGGCGACAAGGCGGTAACAAGGAGGGACTAACAAGCCTCATCTTGAATCGGAAGCCAGCATTTACCAAGGACAATGACACCAGCCAATGAAAAATATGGGAGGAGAGTGGGCGGGGCTTCCACAGCATACTCTATTACAGCATGCCTCGCAGAGCGAGCAGCGCATGCGCGCTGCCGCTAGGCTCCACCTACAAATCTTAATGGTGAACCCTAAAAAAAAAGAGATCAAATCACATCTCAAAAACACACTTTTTTAATTCTCCAATACATCTGAATTTTTTACAGATCTTTTCTTTTCCTAACACGTTCAGACACCAGATGGGCCATCGAAAAATGCAAGAGGCCTGCTGTGGCCTTGCACATCAGCCCATCTGGTTCGCATGACACCGATGATTCTTAATGGAAACCTGTAACAGAAATATTCAAAGCTCTGTGACTTCCTTTTAATCTAGATCAGCATTGTAGGCTTTTAATTAATGATGTCTCTCCGGGCCTTAATACAATTATGAATCAGTTCCTCAACCTTTTAAGTGCTACAGATTTCACATAAACCGCCCCAGGTTGTGAACTCTCTGGATGGTTTGCACGCTGAGATCTCAGTAGCGTTTGTGTTTCCTTTTGCAACAAACGGAGTATATTTACTGTAATGATATTATTTTCCGTAGACCAGTTTTAAAAATATTGTGAAAAAGGTGATTTTTCAATAACATTTTGGAAATACGTGTTTTATTTTGATTTTGTACTGATTTTATTTTAGACTCATGATGGTTAAAACACAAATACGTTCGTTTGCAAAATCAGGGGGGGATGCAACTTCACCATTTACACACCTACTCTTGCTTTCTCGTTTAGATTAATCCCTCTTTTTTAATTTCAATCTTTTTATAAGAATTGTGTTTAGATATTCCTGACCATTCACAGTTTTTTTGCTCCAGATAAAAATGGACTATTCACAAAGTATACACCACAACATGAATTGTCTATAGGTGCCTGAATATTAGGTGACAATATAAGACAACCCTAGAAAAAATAAAAGGCTAATAAGGCCCTCCAAGATTTAAATTGGAGACCTTCAGACAAGTAGATGGGCAATCAGCCACCTAAGCTGTCGCTCGAATCTAAAAGCCAGATGTACGAAAATGCAATTTTGCATTTCTAAATAGCGACTCCATAGGAATCGCTATTTAGGAAATGGAAAATGATATGTATGAAATGATCGATTTCCAAATAGCGATTCCTACTATGTAGCAATTGCTATTAGGAAATCGTAATTAGAAAATCCCATGTCATTCGTACCAATGGGCTGGTTTTGCATTTCCAAAATAGAGATGTCCTATTAGGAAATCGCTATTTTGGAAATGCTAATCCAAGGATGGCTATGGTCATTAGGCCCCCTGTAATGCACCCCGAAAATAGTGATGCACATGTAGAGCACACATATGACCTAGGGGCATGTGTGGGCTCTATTGCACTTTAAAAAAAGCATGTTGGGGTGCTTTTTTTAAAATTGCATATGGTTACCATCGACTCTGAGTCGATGCCAATTGCATTTCCCAAATGCACATTTTGCATTTAGGAAATGCTTCGTACAAGAAATTGCAAATAAGAAATCCCTGTTTGCGATTCCCTAAAGGCCTTTGTACATAGGAAAAGGTTGTTTTGCATTTCTTAACAGGCCGAAATTGCGATCAGGCCGATTAAGAAATGCAAAAGTCCTTTGAACATCTGGCCCTAAATTCTGTGAAATCTAAGGAGTGCACAGTGGCCAGATAGAGAAGATGCCCACCGTGCCCATTGAACGGATTTATAATATGCTGCCCTTTGGGTCATGGTGCAAAATGTGCCCCACAGCGGTGGTTGCAGCTGGACCCATCCACAGCATTATGCATGAAGTGACAAAAGCGGCCCTGCAAGGCTGCTCCCGACCCACGAACACTAGATAAAGAAACGGGCCAATGCTGATTTTGTGAACTTTTTTTTTTAGCTTTATGCTGACGTTTCGTATCATTCACAGCAGTTTTTGTTCTTTCTCCACAGCCACATCTGATGTTTTTTGTCAGGGATCCAATCCCAGTGGCATAATTTACACAAAACACTGCCAGATGATTTTTTAAGCAGATGCATAATGTCATTTATTGCAAAAGAATCATTGCTAATTGTAGATATATGCCTCAGCCTTTCCCATTAGCTTCTTTTCAGCGAAACAATTCAGCTGGGATTTTATTCTCATTTAACCAAGCCCGGTGCTTGTAAGGATTATTAATAGAGGAAAGGATCTAATTCACTTTTATTTTTAAAGAAAGCAAACTCAGACTTTCCTCTAAGCAGGACAGAGTTTCCTCACATATATTTACGCGGAGGTTTTTCTTCTACTATAATGTTCTTTTCCACACACTAATCCAAAAGAATTAATACAAATCTAATCGACTAGATTTGTCTACTCTGTCAAACACAAGACCACAGTTCAACACGTTATAATCCATAACTATGTTGTTTAAATGATATCCAGAATATTGCATGAAGAAGACATGCATCAGTAGTACTTGGTTAACGTTGGAAGCGCTAAAGCAGAAATAGCCACTCCTACTTGTACCGAGTTACAGAACCGAAAGAGGCGGGAAGGGGAGGAGCTGGTCGGATTCACTCATTGGCACTACCCTTGTATGGACACCTCTCATTCATAATCCAAGGCACCAGATGAAGGCAAAGCAGCCAAGTCACAACAAAGTGGGCTTGCAACAACTACAGCGAGTGCGAACAACAGCTCTGACAAAGACATTCTTACTTCTCAAAACTCCCACATCCAGAGAGAACTGGCTAGGGACATCTGAAACCAGGAAGCAGCGGACATGCACAAAGAGGCACATCAAAAGGTGGTCAGCACCTGCTGTGTCATCAGACTCAATCAAACGAGGCCCTTAGTCACTAATTCACCTATCTGTTGCAAATATACATGTGTTAGTTCAATGACAACCTAAAATGTAAATTTTCCTTTCATTTTGTGCTCATGACACAAGGTAACTCTTATTTTGGGTTTATGTATAAATGATGTATAAAATATTTCTATAGCGCAATCCTAGCCAAAAGGCAGCATAGCATTGTGCAGAGTCAAAGATAAGCATAAAGTCAATAGGTGTGGATGGAGGTTTGTGGGTGATTAATGCATTGTGATGTAGCATTCTTTAAACAGGTGAGTCTTCAACTCTTTCCTAAATTGGAGCAGTGTGGGGGCGGTCCTGATGGAAACAGGGATGTCGTTCCAGATCCTGTGTGCATAGATGAAAAGGCCTGCTGTCTTGTTTTTTTTTTTTAAATTGCTATACTTATCAGTCTGCAGTCTGAAAGTGTCCTAGCTGCAGGTGTGGCGAGAACCATCAGAGATGGCAAGCTTGCCTGCTAGATAAGAAGGGGTGCTGGTCGTGATGGTTTTGTAAATGACGCAGCTGGTTTTGAAGATGGTGCAGTTTGTCAAGGGGAGCCAAAGGACTTCCATCAGGAAAGGGATACTCATTGTTTGTAGACAGTGCTTAAAAGCTGCTTCTAAATGCGGCACTATCTAGGCTTCCCCACTCATGCCTTCACACCCCACAAGCCAGTTCTGACTGAGGGCCGTAGTGGTAAGGAGAGCCAGAGGAGCTTTCTGAAGAGACCCTCTAGTGCAATTCCATTTTCTGGAGTCCTAGATGAGAAGAGAGATAATGGGCAGCTCGCTCTCAAGATTTTTTAGTGCAAAACGCATTTGTGGACCCGAAGTACCATTTGGAAGATCCCGTCTGGTTCTGGCAGCCCTCGTCTCTGGTGGTTCAAACTGATGCTGGTGAGACTCACGGGTGATAGCCCAAGCTGTGAGTTGGTTCTGCAATGACGGGATTCACATTTCCAGGGTCTGAAGAAACGGATTGTGCTCTATTATGGAAATAGTAAGTGGCATTCCAAGCCATCTGCATCGCAACCCACCCCGTCGTCGAATGGCTGATGTGGAAGGCAATGCTACAGAATGAACACAGTGCTGCAGCCTGACAGCCTGGATGTGAGGCACCTTTAGCAGACTACCTAACTGTTCTCATATCAAACTGCCAACCAAAGAAGACATATGGGGGAACAAAAAGAAAAGAGATACTTCTTTAATCCAATTCCTGCTTCCTGCATGACAGCAGAGAAATATTAGTAGAAAACTCTATGAAAAAATAATATGGGTCATACATCCTTTAAGGACTATATAATTCTTCCATCCATCCAACACCTATGTTCCTTGCCAAGAGCATTGAAAAGAAAGTAACTCTACGTACACACTCCTATTGTCTATTGACAAATGAGGCCCTAGAGTTGATGAACAGTCACATGACCAAAACAGAACAGGAGCTTGAAGGAACAATAGGGGAGACTCCTTCTTGACTCCGCGGTAGCGGACTTGATGTCTGATAATAAGATGCAACACAGATTTGGACACTGTCCAGCCTCAAAGATAAACCTGCAAGTCCCAGTCATGTACCTGGAATATACTGAAAGTCATCAATGGTCAACTGCTGGAAAGCCCAAAAGGGCTTCATACGAAGGACCACTGCTTGCCATGTTTTAGTGTTTTGTGTACGAGTTCTATCTACTGACTCTACATCCAGAATAATGGTGATAAAAATTATACAGACATCCGACCAGGAGAAAGAGGAGTTCACAGAGCCCCATCAATCACACAAACGTTAATGGGCACACTGCTTGTGAAGAGCCTAACCACTGGCAGTCACTTGGGATAGTATTCCAACCAATCATTTTTCGCCCACTGTGTCATTCTAGACAATGGCCTGCCTCGTGCAAATCAGTACTGAACCCGATTCTCATGGGAACCCTTCATCTTAAGCTGCCAGGCAAGGCACCCTCCAGAAGGCGTTACCCCAATCATTTTGTCTGAAGTGGCATAGTAGGTGAAAAACGATGGGTTGGAGTGCTACCACGAGTGATTGCCAGTGGTCATACTAGCTGCAAGCATTCCTCCCATCACCTTTTGTGTTTGATGTAATGACCTGAATGGCCAAGGGTACGTCCAAACATGTGTCCCTTGCTTACTTTGACTTAGGATCTAAGCGATACCTCACTCGGAGTAACAAGGCCAAACCTGTTCTGGGTTGCTTTTGTTCCCTTCTGGAGGGGGGCCTCACCTGGCAGTTCGGAATGGACTCTTCCCATGAGGAGCAGGGTCAGTACTGATTTGCAAGAGGTAGGCTTTCGTCTGGAGTGGCACAGCGGGCGAAAAACAACAGATTGGAATGCTACCCCACGCGGTTGCCAGTAGTTAGATTATTAACAAGCTTTCCTGCCATTGCCTTTTGTGTGCTTGAGTTCACAGAGTAACTTCCTCTGTACTGCCCGCCTCCTCGCAGTATCTGTGAATGTTAAGATGGGGCAGTGCAGAGGAAAGAGAGATTTGGCTACATACAGCTAACAGCCAATGAAGGACATATTTTCACAAACAGCAGATTTTGATTTTACATTCCACAGACAAAAGGAGACAGCTCATTAATAAGGAATTGCTTTCCATGAAGTTGGAGGCCTCCTTGTGACACTCAGTGAAAGCTAAGATGCCATACAAAGACCAAATGTATGTGTTCACACCAGAGGTGGCAGCAGGTTTTTTTTTTGCTCAAGAAACAATTGGTGAGCAAGGCTAGACACATGGATGAGTGAAGTTTAGCTAGTATCTTAACCGTTTCGTGCTATGGGCATAACGGTTAAGTCCTCAGCCACAGCACCCACCCACTGGGGAAGCAGTGCTGGTGCTCCCACCCCGTGGGCCGCCCCTTTTGACCCCCCCCCTCCACCAGGGATGGCAGCGGAAGCGCTTCCGCTGCCATCCCCAAACCCCCCTCAGCGATCAGAAGAAGTAGGTGTGCTCACAGTGCGCTGACGTCATTAAGTGCCGCCGGGGGCACGCTGGAGGCCATTTGCTTCCAGTGCGTATAGGGAGAGGACCGTTTCATGGTGGGTCCTTCTCCCAGGGCTTTTTTGTTGTTGTAGAAATACAGACACAGAGGGGAAAGGACTTTCCCCCTACGTCTGTATAAAATGGATTCCTGGTCCACGATCGCGGGTGGGGCCGCGATGGTGGAGCAGGAATCCACCCACTAGACCACCAGGCTTCGCTTTTGGCAATTGTTGGGGGAGCGACCCCTTAGGCATGGGTCGCTCCCCTGGGGGCATTTTTCATCTGTGTTTCACCCCCCGGAGGCTGATTTGGCTGTTTTTAGGCCGCTCTACCCCCCACCCCGGAGGAGTCGAAACCCACTAGAAGCCAGGGATATAATGTATAATAATTATTAAGGGAGCGACCCCTTAGGCAAGGGTCACTTCCCTTGGGGGACATTATGTTTTTGAATTCCGCCCCCGAGGGCAGATTGGCTGTTTTTCCCAGATCAGCCATCAGGTATATGTCGGGGAGTGGCCCTTTGGGCAAGGGTCACTCCCCTTTACTGGGGAAATGTTTTGGTCGTTTTCTGCCACCCTCATCCCCAAGGGGCAGATCAGGCATATTTTTAGGCCCATCTGCCTCCAAGGGCGGCAGAAACACACTAGACCACCAGGGATTTTAAGTCCATGGTGCATAATGTTTTGGGGAGCGGCCCCTAGGGCAAGGGTCCCTCTCCTTTTGAGGGTGAATGTTTTGGCCATTTCAGCCCCCCTTAGGGGCAGATCGGCCTTATATTTTTAAGCCCTCCTGCCCCCAAGGAGCAGAAGCCACTAGACCACCAAGCATTTTATTGTATATGGCGCAAAATGTTGTGGATAGCGGGTCCTTGGGCAAGGGTCGTTCCCCTTTTGGGGGTGAATATTTTGGCTGTTTCTGCCACGCTTGGAGGCAGATCGGCCATAAATTCTTAGGCCCATCTGCCCCCAAGGGAGGCAGAAGCCACTAGATCACCAGGGGTTTTCTTAAGTATTACATGTATGGCGCCAAATATTTTGGGGAGCGGCCCTTGAGCAAGGGTTGTTCCCCTTTTTGGGGTGAATGTTTTGGCTGTTTCTGCCCCCCTTGGGGCAGATCGGCCTTATGTTTTTAGGCCCATCTGCCCCAAGGGGGGCAGAAGCCACTAGACCACTAGGGATTTTATTATATGTGGTGCATCATGTTTTGGGGAGCGGACCTTTAGGCAAGGATCGCTCCCCTTTTGGGTGTGAATGTTTTGGCCTTTTATGCCCCCTTTGGGGGCAGATCAGCCATATATTTTAGGCCCATCTGCCCCCAATAGGGGCAGGGAAAGTTTGAGTGTGAACTGTAGTTTGGCTAATGGTCTGCGTGTTCTGGCGTTTGGCTGGCTGTGTGTGGCTGGGATTTTAGATGGTGATGGGCTGACTTTGGAGTGTTTTATAATGCTGTTTTATTTCTTGTCTTGTCAAACTCAAGGGGAGTGATTCTGTTTAGGACCAAAGAGGCTGGAATCAGATAAGCATTGCAAAGAAAGAATACCTCTTGGACCATGAATCGCTTGTACTTTTAGTTGCGAAGGTCTACGCTCTTTACCTTCGTGTCTGTTCTAAATATGAACAGGAGTTATTTCAATGTCCACTTAACCATGGGGTGGGCATGCAAAACCTTTCTCAACATATGCAAAGAGGTTCATGTACAAAATATCTTGTGTATTCATCAATACGTATTTTACTTCATTTTTCCGTTTAAGCTTTTTTTGAACAGGGGCTGTTTGAATCAAAGCACGAGTCCCGTTCTGAAGAAGCCGCACTGCACAAAAAGACTAAGCGAATACAAGCTCTACCAGAGCGAACAGTGAGCCATACAACAAAAATGTGACTGTTCAGCCAGTGCAGGAGAACAATTGCTCCTTAGTAGCGTCCTACACTTTTAAGTCCCCAGCCCTGAGGAAGACCTTCCCTGAAACCTCACGGTCCCCGCACGAAGGTCGAAACGCGTCGGCACACCCACCATCCCCTCACGGAGGCCAAGAGCATTTCCGTCTCCATTTTGAAACCAAGCTGAAATCGAGGCCATACAAACTGAGGTCTAGCCAAAGAAAGACGTTTTTCCTCCTATACATAAAAAAAACTTGAGACATGCTCTGACCTCTCCACCATCTGGACCGACAATTGATAAGTACCGAGGATAGTTAGGTTCCAATCATCCTGGTACATGTACCCAAAGAAGTAGGACATAACAAACTCGTAATAACGTTGTACATGTAAATATTGGTCACTAATTTTGGACTTCATAATTTGGTATTTCTTGATTTTTTGGAATTGTTGCACTGTATATAAAGTTTTTATGTATCACAACTAAGCACAAGTATGTATAAGATGATATGATCATGTTATTATGTTTATGTGATTTCAAAAAAAGCTTAAACGAAAAAATGAAGTAAAATACGTATTGATGAATACACAAGATATTTTGTGCATGAACCTCTTTGCATATGTTGAGAAAGGTTTTGCATGCCCACCCCCTGGTTAAGTGGACATTGAAATAACTCCAGTTCATATTTAGAACAGACATGAAGGTAAAGAGCGTAGACCTTCGCAACTAAAGGTACAAGCGATTCATGGTCCAAGAGGTATTCTTTCTTTGCAATGTTTTATTTCTTGTCATCATTTACATTTGTGATTGTAATGTTTTATTTCTCCTTTCTATTCTAGAGCAAAGCTTTTGTTTTGCTTTAAGTCTCCTGCTTGCGGTTTTGTCACTGGTTGATCTGCAGTTTGTGTAGTTGCATATGTTTGGTAAGAACAATTTTTTTTGTACTATTTACTCCACAGTGGTATCACTGCCCTGCATGAATGTGTTTTTTGTAAATGGTGTAATAGCAGCATATTTTGCTTCTGTTTTGTGTGTGAAATTCTCCTTGTATTTGTGCAAAATGTGTATTGTGTTTTCTTGTGTTTAATTTAATTTAATTTTCCCTTCTAGTGAGATTTCTTTGGTGCTTGCGGTGTCTGTGCAGAGTAGGTGCTGTTGAGTCTAGCTGTCTCTGGCAAGTGAGTGGTATTATTTTTTAAAATATAGGTCTTTGGATGCTATACAATTAATATGTATATGCTGTCTGAGAGTAGTACTGGATATGTCTATAATTTCAGGGTGTACACCGGTAGGGATTCCAGTATTGACCCCCTGACTGTCCGTTAACTTTCGGAATTAGTGAGAACTTTGTGAGGGAACTTGGCAGAGGACTTTTTAACAAAGGTCACCATGTATATGTAGATAACTTCTACATTGGTGTGCAATTGTTCAGGGAATTGTTCAAAGTGGACACAGTTCCTTGTGACGCAATCTGCTCTAACCGTAAAGGTTATCCAAAACAGCTTGTTTGTAAAAACAACTTGAGAAGGGACAGTGCAGGGCCTTGCATAGCGATGACCTTCTGGCTGTGAAAGTTTCTGACAGGAGAGATGTCTACATGCTGACTACCATCCATGATGAAAGTACTTCACCTGTGACTGTTTGAGGTCAGTTTGCTGAAATGTGCAAACCTGTTTGCATTTTAGACTACAATAAGCACATGGGAAGTGTTGATAGAGTAGATCAGAAGATGGAACCTTACACTGCTGTTCGTAAGGCTTACGTTTGGTATAAGAATTTGGCTATCCATTTACTCCATTTAGCAACCTTCAATACAATTCAAGGATTGTTCTCCAGACTCAACGATAACATTTGTTCAGTTTCAGCAGTCTGTGATAGGCAGCCTTGTTGTAGAGAACAGACAAGGGTCCCTAGAGTTGCAGTAATGGAGGATGTGGCTAGATGGAAAGATAGCCACTTTCCTGTTCACATTACTCCCATGGCCAAAAAATACTTTCCCTCTAAGAAATGCAGAGTCTGTGCCTGAAGAGGTATGCAGAAGGAGAGTCATATGTACTGCCCTGATTGTCCTTCTAAACCTGAGCTGTGTGTGTCTACATGTTTTAAATTGTACCATACGCAACAGAGTTTTTGGTTGCAACCGAAAGCATAAAAGTAAACTGACTGGCTGTATCATTTTATATTTTTTGTTCACATTTCACGGTTGGCATTTGTTCAACGTATTTGGTTAAAGCTGTTGTGTTTGTAGTTATAGTTTTGTATCTACTTCCAATTGGTTTGCTTTTTCTTTTTGTTAAAAAAAAATGTGATGGCGGTGTGCATGGACTGGCGCTTGGCTGGCGGTGTGCGTGGACTGACTCTTTGCTAGTGGTGTGCATGGACTGGCGCTTGGCTGGCGGTGTGCGTGGACTGGCTCTTGGCTGGTGGTGTGCATGGACTGGCTCTTGGCTGGTGGTGTGCATGGATTGGCGTTTGGCTGGTGGTGCACGTGGATTGGCGTTTGGCTGGCGGTGTGCGTGGACTGGCATTTGGCTAGCAGTGTGTTAATAGTGACTTGCTGTTGGTCATTACACACACTCCTAGCCAAACGCAAGTTCACACACTATGTCAGCCGGTAGCCGGTGTAATTGCTGTCAGTCATGTGAGTGTATGAAAGTGATGGGCCCTGAATGGCGCTGTCGGTTGATGTGAGTGTTGAAATGTGCCCGGCCCGTGGCTGGCGGTGTGACTGGTCTTGTGTGTGTCACATATGAAAGGTGTGTGAATGGCCTGTAAAGCGGTCGGGTACTTTGTTGTGGCATTACAGCTCACGAGCTGGGAGTCACTGGTTAATTTTTTGGACTGTTCATTTATTAACAGTGTATTTCATTTTTGTGAAATCTCTTGTTAATGAAATTTTACATTCTGAACCTTCACTCACCTTCATGCCAAATCCAACCAGTATGTGTGTGTACTTGAGGAATAGATGGTTGTGAAGTAATTTTTGTCTTTTCTGTCTTTCTCTGCCAGGGTATACATTGTCTGTTGATATGAGTGTTGCAATGTGCTCGCCCGCTGCTTTCCCACACAGAAATGGGAGGAAAATGTAATTTTGTTTAGCAAAATGTTAGGTTTGCAGGGGATTCTGGGTAACAAAACTTTGGGGATCCACGCAAGCCACACCTCCCTGTACTCCCCGGGTGTCTGGTTTTCAGAAATGTCTGGGTTTGGTAGGTTTTCCAAGATGACCGCTGTGCCCAGGACCAAAAGCGCAGGTTACCCCCTTGCAAAACCAGGTCGTTTTGTGATAGATCATTTTGATGGCTCCACAATACGTTTTGGGCTCTTACCTGTCACGGGCACTTGGCCCATCCACACAAGTGAGTAGAAGTTGTGTTTCACAGCACCGTTTAACTATCATACGGCCCAGTGGTTGCACCAATGCTTCCCCTCCGAGTTGACAGCTACATAATCCCTATGAGAGCACTACTGTTTGTTCTCACAACTGTCTCCCTTCTGGGAGTCTGCTTGCACATGATTGTACTATTTGCTTTTGTTTGAGATAAATTCCTGGGTGCTTTGCAGACTTCCAATTCCTTGATTCCTAGGTCCTGCCTTGCTGCTATAGCTACTTATCCTGGATTCTGTTTTGTTGCACATTTGTTTCTGTTCCTTAATCATTTTGTGGCACTATAGCTGGATTTGGTCGCAATCCTGTTTGGCGCCATAGCACCTTCTATTCCTGTACCCGGTCTACTGTTACAGATCGTTCTGTTCCTGAGATTTATGTGGTGTTAAAGTGCCTATTTTTGGAATTTGTAAGCAGAAGTCTCTTTCCTGATACTTTCAATATGTGCTTAATTGGATGCAGACATCCTCTTTTCCATTCCCTAGTTCACTCCCCATGTTTTTAGTTTTTATCTAATTCCAACACACATATATATATATATATATATTATCTACTGGCGGTCGCCAGTAGATAGTTATAGTTAGGACCTATTTTCCATAGGAAATCCGCAACATTCTATTTGAAATAACGTTGGCGCCGGTTGACGAATCTTCGCGAAATTTTCCAACTTGTTGGGGCGCTCCGGTCCGCTCCTATCCTGAAAGTTTCGGGGTGATTCGGCTAGCGGGGGCCGAGAAAAAAGGGGGGTCACAAAACGTGTTTTCCCCATGCAATTTTCCATAGGAACCTTTCATCGCAGCTACAGCCCGAACTGCTGAACGGAATTACACCAAATTTGGCAAAAAGGTAGCCCTTGGTTCAGAGTCGTGCCTTTTGGTTAAATGGTGTAAATCCGTTCAGTAGTTCCTGAGAAATTTGAAAAAGAAAACACATATATATCTAGGAGGAGCCTAACCACACGTCATCGTGAGATCTGATTGGCTGTCAGCACTTCATCCTGGAATTGCTGGGAGCCATCTTGGGACCAATATAAATGATAGTACCCCACTGAAATGCATTGTAGTGAATCGAAGATTTTGAGGGTTACCAAAAGGAGAACTATAAAGGGTGATAACAGACTTTAGTTACATTAGAATTCATTTGTTGATGGTACCATACTAATTTCAGGAATTGTGGTGTGTTCTAAGGTGATTTTACCCTGTGAAAAACCTTCTGCTGGGTTATCATGAATCATGTTTGAGAGAAAACTATTTTCACATGCTTGTCCCATACAGTTTTGGAAGGTGCTCCAGAAGCTAAAATGAGAGCATATTTTCTGTAAATTCACATTATCTTTCTCAGTCATGTGAGAATGAAGTCTGACATTCTCAGTAAAACATGTACATCCAACAAGGGCAGAGACTGTCAGTTGATTCCTTTGTGTTCTACTGTAGCTTCCCAGAGTGTTCTAAAGAACAACTAGAGTGCTAACAGCCTTACTTATGACAAAAGTATGGCACACCTGAAGCCATCTTGATTGGAATAAACTGGTAACACTTAAAACATTTAATTTAAAAAGGAACAAAATGATGGGGTTCATTTTGTCATAGAAATTATGGTTAGTGCTGTAGAAAGAAAAATTAGGACATGTTTCAAGTGTGATCTCAAATATCTTCCTGTTATATTTCAACAGGAGCAGCCTGTCAGTTGATGCCTTTGTGTTCTACTGCAGCTTCCCAGAGTGTTCTAAAGAACAACTAGAGCGCTAACAGTCTTACTTATGACAAAAGTATGGCACACCTGAAGCCATCTTGATTGGAATAAACTGGTAACACTTAAAACATTTAATTTAAAAAGGAACAAAATGAGGGGTTCATTTTGCCATAGAAATTATGGTTAGTGCTGCAGAAAGAAAATTTAGGGCATGTTTTAAGTGAGATCTCAAATCCTCTTCTATTTCATTAGAAAATTCTGACATGCAGACTGAAACAATCACTTTCAATACCAGCAGTAGACTTCCAGTTAACTCCCTGGTGAGCAGTAGCTTTACTACAGTCATCTAATGAACAACTAGAGTGCTAACATACTGAATTTATGGCAAATGTGTGACATCTGAATGCCTTCTTGATGGAATCAAAGTAAAAACTGAAAGCATTTCCTACTGAGGAGACTGCAGTAAATGACGAAATTAGGAAACTTCATAACAAATAAGTCTCCCAAGATGGTCACCAGAGAAAAAAGAGCCCAAATGTAGCACAAATATCACCCAGATGTAGCCCACATATAGCCCAATGACAGAAGTGTGCAAAACACTTTTTATTTTTAGTTTTTCTGCAGTTTTATATAGTGCAAACTGGTCAGGTATTGGAGCGTTACATCTTACTTGAACCCCTTATTGTGTATTTTGCACGAAGTACATGAGATTGATCTTGCGAAACATTGAACTTTACGATTCTGTTAACCTGAAGTTGCTCTGAACCGGGCTTTGTAACACCCGTTTTTACCTACTGGTTTTAATTAATTCTCACTGTATTGTATTAGGAAAGAGGATTTACTGTTTTTATGTACACTTTTATGATCTATGTTTCTAAATCAGATCAAATAAAGTTTAATGAATTCTATGGCAGGACGGAGGCGAGGATTATGCATATCTTTCCTCACTTTATTTGCATAGCAGTTCAAAGAAAACGTAACACAACAATCATTAAACAAAAGACTACACAACCCATGAACCATTAGGGGGTAGTCTCCAAGGCAACTATAGTCCAGTCATATCACAGTCCATCGTATATAATATCGTGACGTCCCTTCCACTTCCTCTTTCTTCACTGCTCGTCAGTTAAGTGCATTCCTTACATTCTTGGCTTAATCTGACGTTGTTGCTGTTTGTATAGCGGTTTCTTGTGCACGCTATTAGCATTATTGCCTTGGTATTGTTTCATATTCCCTGCGCAGCAGGCTCTTGCCCGAGCGCGTTCTCCCCTCGCAGTTTCTCCCGCTGTGTGCTCTGCGCGCGGTGAGATCCTGTCAGGCACGTCTGGTCCGAGCGAGGCAGCTCCGTCGAGCGCTCCCGCTGGTCTTTACGCGCGTTTGGGAATCCGGTCACTCCTTTAGTGTCCACTTGATTCCCGACCAACCCTTGCCTAATTTTGACACCGCTATGCGGTGATTTCCCCACACGGCCACGTTAGTGACCAGCGCCACCTGGTGGTGGTAATTGGTATTGCGCCTCAGTCTATTCTTATAACAGCTTCGGGGAAAGCACAGCTGTTGGAGCACCGGCGAGGGGGCTGTCTTAAGGATTTTAAGGGCATTTGTTCTGTGCTCACACCCTCTGCTATCATGTCTTCTCCAGAAGACCATTTTTACTCCTCCTACCAGGAAGTGGAGGAGGAATGGCCCCCCAACTTCTCCCTCCAGCAGTGGACCAAGCCCTCTCTCTGGCTATTTCTAGGGCGCTGGCTCCTCTTAGAGATCAGGTTGATAAGCTGGCAAAAAGCATCCCTGGGGTGTTCAGTGACCCAGATCTGGTGGTGGCGGGTCCAAGTAGCTCCCAGATGGGGAATAAAAGGGCCGTTAAGCATAAGGCGGGGCACTTGGAAGGATTTGATAAACTTACGGAGAACTTCCTCAAGAGTGCGCGAACGCTAAAACATGCACCCTGCCGGGAGGAGGAGGGGCCCAGAGAAAATTGCGACACTGTCACCACTATTGCAGACCCCGACTGCGGGTTTCCCTTAGAGGGAGAGGGTGTATCGGAGGACGATTTCTCCTCCGATGAGGATAAGGACTCGGGGCGTCCCTGGCGTCCAGAGTCCCACTCCTCTCAGTCCCCGGTTGGGGACTGGGTCCACTCGGACATGTTCGAGCCTACCCAAATTTACCATCCTAGGTCGGCAGAGTGGACACCTGACGCCAAAGTGGCAGAGTATGTGGTGGGGAAAATCCATCAACCCCTTGAAAGGGAGGTCAGGAATAGGATGAGGGGAGGATGCCCCAGGCCCTCACTGAAGGGGAAGGTGGCACACACGCCTGAAATTGATCAGAAACGATGTACCTTTTTCTCCAAGTATATGAGGGATCCCAAGAAAGGAATTGATAGGTCTTGGACGTGGTAGGGCCCTTGACCCAAATTATTCAATTGACGGAGCGTTCCAAAGAGTCAGGATCCCCTTTGTCCACGGATATTGTGGCTGGTTGGGCGCACTACCCTAAACCCTAAAACACTACCCCCTCCACTACCCAAACACCACTGCACTACCCTAAACCCTAAAACACTACCCCCAGCACGACACCCTACACTACCCAAACATAACTGCACTACCCTAAACCCTAAAACACTACCACCAGCACGACTCCCTACACTACCCAAACACCACTGCACTACCCTAAACCCTAAAACACTACCCCCAGCACGACTCCCTACACTACCCAAACACCACTGCACTACACTAAACCCTAAATATACCCCCAGCATGACCTCCCACACTACACAAACACCACTGCACTACCCTATACCCTAAAACACGACCCCCTACACTACACAAACACGACTGCACTACCCTAAACCCTAAAACACTACCCACAGCATGACCCCTTCACTACACAAACACCACTGCACTGCCCTAAACCCTAAAACACTACCCCAGCACTACCCCCTACACTACCCAAACACCACTGCACTAACATAAACCCTAAAACACTACCCCCAGCACAACCCCCTACACTACACAAACACCACTGCACTACCCTAAACCCTAAAACACTACCCCCAGCACGACTCCCTACACTACCCAAACACCACTGCACTACCATAAACCCTAAATCTACCGCCAGCACGACCCCCTACACTACCCAAACACCACTGCACTACCCTAAACCATAAAACACTACCCCCAGCATGACCCCCTACACTACACAAACACCACTGCACTACCCTAAACCCTAAAACACTACCACCAGCATGACCCCCTACACTACTCAAACACCACTGCACTACCCTAAACCCTAAAACACTACCCCTGCACGACCCCCTACACTACCCATACACCACTGCACTACCCTAAACCCTAAAACACTACCCCCAGCACGACCCCCTACACTACTGCACTACCCTAAACCCTAAAACACTACCCCCAGCATGACCCCTACACTACCCAAACACCACTGCACTACCCTAAACCCTAAAACACTACCCCCAGCACGAGCCCCTACACCACCCAAACACCATTGCACTACCCTAAACCCTAGAAAAGAAACCCCCACCCCATGCCCAATCCCCCTTACCTCTCACTCCTCATGGTTCCTCTCTCCTCGTGGTTCCTGCTTCACGTCATCTCTGAGGGGCGGTGCACGTCGTTGTGAGGAAACGGAACAGCCTCTGTTTCCTTACAACGACATGGATCGTCTACATGTTTTTTAGAACGCATGGTCATTTGCCATACATACCTTTACAACAAAATTCGTTGTGAAGGCATGCGTGGTAAATGACCATGCGTTCTAAAAAAATGCGTAGTAATGACTTTGTGATGTACAACGCATGCGTGGTAATGCATGCGTTGTAATGGTATCGCAAAGTAAAAAAGTCGTTGTATTGGACGTTTACCGATCGAAGCTGGCCCCCGTTCTTCAGTGAGACGTTTATTTGATTAATTAGGAGGAACTTACTTCTACAGAAACTTGCACATACTTACTCTCTTAAACAATCACTTATAGAAACACCTACTTATTTGTACAGGAACTGTTCCAATCTCTCACTCTCACATATACTCACTTATATACACCAATACTCACATATACTAGTTTAAAATATATGTATTTACTCATAAAGACACTATTGAGACAGTCATTCACTCACTAACACACCCATACACATACTCATCCACCTATACAGTCCTGCACACATGCTGTCTTCAACACATACAAACAGTGAGTCACTCATTCATGCATCTATGCACTAAGTAATACCCCCACCGAACCATACAGACACTCAGACACTCATACTGATACTCAAAAAACCAACTAATAACCCATATAGACACTCATGTAGCTACTCACCATCCCATGCAGCCACTTATACACAAAGTGAGAGACTGATACAGATATTTTCATATTTAAACATTACTCACTAACCCATGTATTCACTAAGATACATTTAGTCAGTTATACAATCAATTTTACAAAAATAAATCATCCATTTAGACACTTATATACCCATTTATTCTTCCATCGACCTTGAGATATACATATATAAAACATATTTAATTTTCAGAAAAACACACATTCACTGGATGATGTCATGAGTGATGTCATCAGTGATGTCATTTGAGATGTCATCAGTGATGTCATCAGTGATGTCACTGACCATGTCATGAGTGATGTAATATGTGACGTCATCAGCAGTGCATTGCGGGCGCGCGAGTTATAGTTAGCTGAACTAACTATAACGGGGGAATTTCTATGGTTTTGTATGAGTGAAATGTCCAACTAACTATAACGCCGCTGAAACCTATGGTTTTTTCAGTGAATTTCTAAGGTTTTTTAAATGCTAATTTCTAACTATAACGTGCCTGAAACCTATGGTTTTTTCAGTGAATATATATATATTTATTATACTATGTATACATGTGAAAATGTCTCGGTCCCCTGTTTGCCTCGGTGGCACGGAAAAAATGGGTGGAACTGACGTCAGCACGCCGACGAGGTCCTCTTATGGCTCCGATGACGTCATACGGTGTCGTGAGCGGAGCCGTGCTCGTTGACGTGGGAGAGCTAGGAAAGAATTTCCGTGGAATGCTGGTGCAGGGGATATTCACCTAAGTGTTCAGGCTAGTCCTTTGGGAGCAACTGTTTATGTTGCCACTCCAGAAACCGAAACCAGTGATCCGAGGGCAGAGGCCCTGCAGATGGCACACGAGGTGGGGTGCCCAATCGTGTGCACCGGCGGGGCAGCGAGTGACAAGCACCACAACCCACAAAAAAGGTAACGAGGGCACTGAATAACACAGGATCTTCTCTTTGTATCTGGCAGGAACAACAAAGTTAAAATGCCCTAGTACCAAAATGTAGAATTAGTGCTACAACGGTCTTCAAGAGGACCTGCGATGCTGCTTCTGCCTCCTGTACCCTGGAGGCGGCACATGGGTCACGCGGTACGGTCATACTGCGGTGGGACGCACACGCGTTGACCTCTCATGGCACTGCTCCACACTTCAGGGAGGAAGCTTTCCATTAGCTATGTTTTCTGATGACATGTCGCGCCGGCCCGTCCAACAACAGAACTCCTTTAGATCCAAACAGACTCTTCCACTCTCTCACCGGAAGTGAAACCAGGCCACGCAGACACTTTCACAATACAACAGCCGGGAATGCACTTTTCGGTAAAAAAAACACATTCCTTCCTCCTAATTAATCAAATAAACGTCTCACTGAAGAACGGGGGCAGCTTCAATCGGTAAACAGCCGTTACAACGACTTTTTTACTTTGCGATACCATTACAACGCATGCATTACCACGCATGCGTTGTACATCACGAAGTCATTACTACGCATTTTTTTTAGAACGCATGGTCATTTACCACGCATGCCTTTACAACGAATTTTGTTGTAAAGGTATGTATGGTAAATGACCATGCGTTCTAAAAAACATGTAGACGATCCATGTAGTTGTAAGGAAACAGAGGCTGTTCCGTTTCCTCACAACGACGTGCACCGCCCCTCAGAGATGACGTGAAGCAGGAACCATGAGGAGAGAGGAACCATGAGGAGTGAGAGGTAAGGGGTATTGGGCATGGGTTGGGGGTTTCTTTTCTAGGGTTTAGGGTAGTGCAGTGGTGTTTGGGTGGTGTAGGGGGTCGTGCTGGGGGTAGTGTTTTAGGGTTTAGGGTAGTGCAGTGGTGTTTGGGTAGTGTAGGGGTCGTGCTGAGGGTAGTGTTTTAGGGTTTAGGGTAGTGCAGTAGTGTAGGGGCTCGTGCTGGGGGTAGTGTTTTAGGGTAGTGCAGTGGTGTATGGGTAGTGTAGGGGGTCATGCTGGGGTAGTGTTTTAGGGTTTAGGGTAGTGCAGTGGTGTTTGAGTAGTGTAGGGGGTCATGCTGGGGGTAGTGTTTTAAGGTTTAGGGTAGTGCAGTGGTGTTTGGGTAGTGTAGGGGGTCATGCTGGCGGTAGATTTAGGGTTTATGGTAGTGCAGTGGTGTTTGGGTAGTGTAGGGAGTCGTGCTGGGGGTCGTGTTTTAGGGTTTAGGGTAGTGCAGTGGTGTTTGTGTAGTGTAGGGGGTTGTGCTGGGGGTAGTGTTTTAGGGTTTATGTTAGTGCAGTGGTGTTTGGGTAGTGTAGGGGGTAGTGCTGGGGTAGTGTTTTAGGGTTTAGGGCAGTGCAGTGGTGTTTGTGTAGTGAAGGGGGTCATGCTGTGGGTAGTGTTTTAGGGTTTAGGGTAGTGCAGTGGTGTTTGTGTAGTGTGGGAGGTCATGCTGGGGGTATATTTAGGGTTTAGTGTAGTGCAGTGGTGTTTGGGTAGTGTAGGGAGTCGTGCTGGGGGTAGTGTTTTAGGGTTTAGGGTAGTGCAGTGGTGTTTGGGTAGTGTAGGGAGTCGTGCTGGTGGTAGGGGTTTAGGGTAGTGCAGTTATGTTTGGGTAGTGTAGGGTGTCGTGCTGGGGGTAGTGTTTTAGGGTTTAGGGTAGTGCAGTGGTGTTTGGGTAGTGTAGGGGTCGTGCTGGGGGTAGTGTTTTAGGGTTTAGGGTAGTGCAGTAGTGTAGGGGGTCGTGCTGGGGGTAGTGTTTTAGGGTAGTGCAGTGGTGTATGGGTAGTGTAGGGGGTCATGCTGGGGTAGTGTTTTAGGGTTTAGGGTAGTGCAGTGGTGTTTGAGTAGTGTAGGGGGTCATGCTGGGGGTAGTGTTTTAAGGTTTAGGGTAGTGCAGTGGTGTTTGGGTAGTGTAGGGGGTCGTGCTGGCGGTAGATTTAGGGTTTATGGTAGTGCAGTGGTGTTTGGGTAGTGTAGGGAGTCGTGCTGGGGGTAGTGTTTTAGGGTTTAGGGTAGTGCAGTGGTGTTTGTGTAGTGTAGGGGGTTGTGCTGGGGGTAGTGTTTTAGGGTTTATGTTAGTGCAGTGGTGTTTGGGTAGTGTAGGGGGTAGTGCTGGTGTAGTGTTTTAGGGTTTAGGGCAGTGCAGTGGTGTTTGTGTAGTGAAGGGGGTCATGCTGTGGGTAGTGTTTTAGGGTTTAGGGTAGTGCAGTGGTGTATGTGTAGTGTAGGGGGTCGTGTTTTAGGGTATAGGGTAGTGCAGTGGTGTTTGTGTAGTGTGGGAGGTCATGCTGGGGGTATATTTAGGGTTTAGTGTAGTGCAGTGGTGTTTGGGTAGTGTAGGGAGTCGTGCTGGGGGTAGTGTTTTAGGGTTTAGGGTAGTGCAGTGGTGTTTGGGTAGTGTAGGGAGTCGTGCTGGTGGTAGGGGTTTAGGGTAGTGCAGTTATGTTTGGGTAGTGTAGGGTGTCGTGCTGGGGGTAGTGTTTTAGGGTTTAGGGTAGTGCAGTGGTGTTTGGGTAGTGGAGGGGGTAGTGTTTTAGGGTTTAGGGTAGTGCACCCAACCAGCCACAATATCCGTGGACAAAGGGGATCCTGACTCTTTGGAACGCTCCGTCAATTGAATAATTTGGGTCAAGGGCCCTACCACGTCCAAGACCTATCAATTCCTTTCTTGGGATCCCTCATATACTTGGAGAAAAAGGTACATAGTTTCTCATCAATTTCAGGTGTGTGTGCCACCTTCCCCTTCAGTGAGGGCCTGGGGCATTCTCCCCTCATCCTATTCGACCTCCCTTTCAAGGGGTTGATGGATTTTCCCCACCACATTCTCTGCCACTTTGGCGTCAGGTGTCCACTCTGCCGACCTAGGATGGTAAATTTAGCTAGGCTCGAACATGTCCGAGTGGACCCCGTCCCCAACCGGGGACTGAGAGGAGTGGGACTCTGGACGCCAGGGACGCCCCGAGTCCTTATCCTCATCGGAGGAGAAATCGTCCTCCGATACACCCTCTCCCTCTAAGGGAAACCCGCCGTCGGGGTCTGCAATAGTGGTGACAGTGTCGCAATTTTCTCTGGGCCCCTCCTCCTCCCGGCAGGGTGCATGTTTTAGCGTTCGCGCACTCTTGAGGAAGGTCTCCGTAAGTTTATCAAATCCTTCCAAGTGCCCCGCGTTATGCTTAACGGCCCTTTTATTCCCCATCTGGGAGCTACTTGGACCCGCCACCACCAGATCTGGGTCACTGAACACCCCAGGGATGCTTTTCGCCAGCTTATCAACCTGATCTCTAAGAGGAGCCAGCGCCCTAGAAATAGCCAGAGAGAGGGCTTGGTCCACTGCTGGAGGGAGAAGTTGGGGGGCCATTCCTCCTCCACTTCCTGGTAGGAGGAATAAAAATGGTCTTCTGGAGAAGACATGATAGCAGAGGGTGTGAGCACAGAACAAATGCCCTTAAAATCCTTAAGACAGCCCCCTCGCCGGTGCTCCAACAGCTGGGCTTTCCCCGAAGCGGTTATAAGAATAGACTGAGGCGCAATACCAATTACCACCACCAGGTGGCGCTAGTCACGAACGTGGCCGTGTAGGGAAATCACCGCGTAGCGGTGTCAAAATTAGGCGAGGGTTGGTCGGGAATCAAGTGGACACTAAAGGAGTGACCGGATTCCCAAACGCGCGTAAAGACCAGCGGGAGCGCTCGACGGAGCTGCCTCGCTCGGACCAGACGCGCCTCACAGGATCTCACCGCGCGCAGAGCACACAGCGGGAGAAACTGCGAGGGGGAGAACGCGCTCGGGCAAGAGCCTGCTGCGCAGGGAATATGAAACAATACCAAGGCAATAATGCTAATAGCGTGCACAAGAAACCGCTATACAAACAGCAACAACGTCAGATTAAGCCAAGAATGTAAGGAATGCACTTAACTGACGAGCAGTGAAGAAAGAGGAAGCGGAAGGGACGTCACAATATTATATACGATGGACTGTGATATGACTGGACTATAGTTGCCTTGGAGACTACCCCCTAATGGTTCATGGGTTGTGTAGTCTTTTGTTTAATGATTGTTGTGTTATGTTTTCTTTGAACTGCTATGCAAATAAAGTGAGGAAAGATATGCATAATCCTCGCCTCCGTCCTGCCATAGAATTCATTAAACTTTATTTGATCTGATTTAGAAACATAGATCATAAAAGTGTACATAAAAACAGTAAATCCTCTTTCCTAATACAATACAGTGAGAATTAATTAAAACCAGTAGGTAAAAACGGGTGTTACAAAGCCCGGTTCAGAGCAACTTCAGGTTAACAGAATCGTAAAGTTCAATGTTTCGCAAGATCAATCTCATGTACTTCGTGCAAAATACACAATAAGGGGTTCAAGTAAGATGTAACGCTCCAATACCTGACCAGTTTGCACTATATAAAACTGCAGAAAAACTAAAAATAAAAAGTGTTTTGCACACTTGTCATTGGGCTATATGTGGGCTACATCTGGGTGATATTTGTGCTACATTTGGGCTCTTTTTTCTCTGGTGACCATCTTGGGAGACTTATTTGTTATGAAGTTTCCTAATTTCGTCATTTACTGCAGTCTCCTCAGTAGGAAATGCTTTCAGTTTTTTACTTTCATTCCATCAAGAAGGCATTCAGATGTGTCACACATTTGCCATAAATTCAGAATGTTAGCACTCTAGTTTTCATTAGATCACTGTAGTAAAGCTACTGCTCACCAGGGAGTTAACTGGAAGTCTACTGCTGGTATTGAAAGTGATTGTTTCAGTCTGCATGTCAGAATTTTCTAATGAAATAGAAGAGGATTTGAGATCTCACTTAAAACATGCACTAAATTTTCTTTCTGCAGCACTAACCATAATTTCTATGGCAAAATGAACCCCCTCATTTTGTTCCTTTTTAAATTAAATGTTTTAAGTGTTACCAGTTTATTCCAATCAAGATGGCTTCAGGTGTGCCATACTTTTGTCATAAGTAAGACTGTTAGCGCTCTAGTTGTTCTTTAGAACACTCTGGGAAGCTGCAGTAGAACACAAAGGCATCAACTGACAGGCTGCTCCTGTTGAAATATAACAGGAAGATATTTGAGATCTCACTTAAAACATGTCCTAATTTTTCTTTCTACAGCACTAACCATAATTTCTATGACAAAATGAACCCCCTCATTTTGTTCCTTTTTAAATTAAATGTTTTAAGAGTTACCAGTTTATTCCAATCAAGATGGCTTCAGGTGTGCCATAATTTTGTCATAAGTAAGGCTGTTAGCACTCTAGTTGTTCTTTAGAACACTCTGGAAAGCTGCAGTAGAACACAAAGGAATCAACTGACAGTCTCTGCCCTTGTTGGATGTACATGTTTTACTGAGAATGTCAGACTTCATTCTCACATGACTGAGAAAGATAATGTGAATTTACAGAAAATATGCTCTCATTTTAGCTTCTGGAGCACCTTCCAAAACTGTATGGGACAAGCATGTGAAAATAGTTTTCTCTCAAACATGATTCATGATATCCCAGCAGAAGGTTTTTCACAGGGTAAAATCACCTTAGAACACACCACAATTCCTGAAATTAGTATGGTACCATCAACAAATGAATTCTAATGTAACTAAAGTCTGTTATCACCCTTTATAGTTCTCCTTTTGGTAACCCTCAAAATCTTCGATTCACTACAATGCATTTCAATGGGGTACTGTCATTTATATTGGTCCCAAGATGGCTGCCAGCAATTCCAGGATGAAGTGCTGACAGCCAATCAGATCTCACGATGACGTGTGGTTAGGCTCCGCCCAGATATATATGTGTTTTCTTTTTCAAATTTCTCAGGAACTACTGAACGGATTTACACCATTTAACCAAAAGGCACGACTCTGAACCAAGGGCTACCTTTTTGCCAAATTTGGTGTAATTCCGTTCAGCAGTTCGGGCTGTAGCTGCGATGAAAGGTTCCTATGGAAAATTGCATGGGGAAAACACGTTTTGGGACCCCCTTTTTCTCGGCCCCTGCTTGCCGAATCACCCCGAAACTTTCAGGATAGGAGCGGACCGGAGCGCCCCAACAAGTTGGAAAATTTCGCGAAGATTCGTCAACCGGCGCCAACGTTATTTCAAATAGAATGTTGCGGATTTCCTATGGAAAATAGGTCCTAACTATAACTATCTACTGGCGACCGCCAGTAGATAAAATATATATATATATATATATATATATATATATATATATATATATATATTCTATGCTCAGTTTTGCAAAGTTCCTCAGCCTCTTAATGGTGGCGGTCCATGGCGGGGTGTGAGCTCCCTTAAATCCACACATAAAGTTGTCTCAGTAGTCGGCCCCAAATCCAGGCAACTATCGAAAAACCAGCCATAGCAAATGTGTAAATGCCAGCAAGCCTTTATTTTGGCGACTTACAAGCCCGACGCTTTTCGGAGAATGTGTTTTCCTTGCTCATGGCCGACTAAATGTCATCTGAAATCAGAGACGGCAATAAAGGACCATATGACACGTTACCTGTTCCGTATTTTTTATATTACATGATTTGTTAACTGATTAGAAAGAGTTGGAGCATCTGAGTGTCATCCATTTACTATTCACAGAGACTGCAGATATATTATGTCTGTCAATGTTTTGAGAAATCAGTTTTTGTTGGGGGTTTGGAAATCCACAAGGTTTCCTTGTCCCTTGTTGGCACTCTTGCGGGTCCAACAACCCAGTACTGGGGTTCGCAGGCCCGTAAGGGATCCAACAAGGGTCCAACAGTTCAAGAGCCCTTCCTGTGGCTTGCAGACTCCAAGGCAGGGTTCATGTACCTTTGGGTTGTGCTGAAGTTCACGAACCCTGCCACAAAATGTATTATTTTTCACCTAGGGGGATACCTTTGACCAAGTGTTAAATTCTGTAATGACGGTCAGAACAGAGTTTTCCCAGTTGCAGATGATCCGCAAACCTGAAACATTTTTTAAAAGTTAAATTTCTCAAACACTACGGAATGGAGTTACACCAAATCGGGCAAAGGCACTTCCTTGAGTAAAGATCTATTTAACTGAAAGTTTTGTGTTATTCATTGAATGTTTTTCTGTACTGAGTAATGAAGAATCCTATGGGAGTTAAAGTGGGAAATGTCACCATTTGATCCTCCTCACGCCTCTCTAATTTCAGGCCGCTGGTTGATGGCGCGGCACAAAAATTGTCATGAGAAAACCAAAGTGGATGCACATTTTTTGTAAAGTTTCATACAGATTTGTGGACCGGCACCAAAGTTAAAAGAACAAAACATGCCTTTTAAAAGGAAACTTTGACCTAAACATAACTACAGAGGCGACACGCACACATGCACGCGAACAGATCCAACAAGCATTGGCATAGCCAATAGGTCTCGCTTTTAGGACCTTATAAGTATTTAGTTATGCAGCACAATATCTTTGGTGCAACAACATCAACCGTTGCATGGCTAAACACTTATAATGTCCCAAAAGCGAGACCTATTGGCTATGCCAATGCTTGTTAGTTTATACTTTCAATCCAAATTCCTATGTTGGCTGTGGCATGAGGTTGTCCGATCTGAGATGCTATGGATCCCGAGGAGGAAGTCTGTGTAGGGTAAGAGTGATTAGGAATCAGAGATCTACCTGAATAGACTGTGTGACAGTCCCCTTTTACATTACAATGTACAGCACTCCGCTGCCTTTTGGCTAGGTTTACGCTAGATAAATACCACATACATACCTACCTACCTACCTACATACATATACATACATACATACATACATACATGTTATTGCCTTTATAAGACATCAAGTAAGAAGATTTGGCAAGATGCCCTGCATTATAAGCATCATTTTTATCGTTATAGGATGCTGCTCAGAGTATGTGATTATTGGGACCTGCAGGGTGACCAGCAAGTTGTGGACGATCTCTTTGGCCTGTCTAGTTAGTACTGAATGACTAAGTGGACTTGCATAGCCTGTATCTGTGCCCTCCAAATGTTATTCAAGTTCCACAGGTCCTTTCATACATTGGATGCCTCTTAAGCTAAATAAATATGGGATCAGGCAGTTGATTAGCTTATGATGTCATGTGGTGACAGATATTATATAAGACTGAATCTGGGAGGACCATCAGTAAGACTGTAATTCTTGTCCTCCATCTTCTGGATAAAGGTCGAAGGTAGGGCAGGCATTGTTTACTACTTTGCTTGTGCCTGTCATGTTGGTGTGGGGTGCTGATTGGGATTGTTCCAAAGCTCTGGACTGTTGCAATTGTATAAATAACCATCATGTTTTCACCGTTCTTCTAACCTTTAAATGATCCTGGATGCTTTCAATCGTGTCTGTCAATGAGTTCAAGAACTTGGCTACTTACATTGAGAAAGCGAAGACTTCAGGGGATTTCAGAGTGCTTTTGCACATTCAGAGATTACGCATTTTGTTTAGTATGCTTCTGACTACCCCTTCCAAAGACTGAGTGAATGATATCTTTGAAGATTGTTATTGGACTGGATCTGAAGATTATCCTGATGCTCTGCTTGCATTGATTATGTAATAGAATTATTTTTCAAAAAGGATGTGGGATGTGGTGAGAGATGGAAGACTGGTGACGCCCATCTTTATGATGATTCTGTAATGTGTAGGAGGAGAGTTAGTTTTGTCCTTAAGGAAGTTTTCTATCTTTTTAATTTTTGAGATCAGTTCAATGGAGATTTTTTTCAAAGAAGGCTTGCAATTGTGGGGTCTCTGAATTTTAGTGGAATTCTGCTAGAATCTTGTGGCGTGCAATCAGCATCAATAATTCCTGTGGAGTAGTATTGTCAGTTTGTGATTGTGATAGTCGCTTTGCAGCTCAGTAATACTGGTGCAGTGTGAGTTTATTATTTTCATCACTTGTTTTCTGAACTTGCAATTAATCCATGTGGTCTTCTTCTTGAGGTTAGCCAAGGTGATGGTCTTTAGCAGGACTCGATTTTCTAATGCAATGAAGATCCGCTTGTAGAAAGTGGGTATGTCCTCATGCTGCATATTGACTGGTGTTCTTTCAAGTTGGGATAGAAGGCCTCTCTTGTGGGAAGAATTCAAGAAGATTTTGGACAGGTGATTATATTTTCTCAAATAAAGAGCTGATTCTACAATTTGTATTTATATTGCCTGAACCTACCCGAAAGGCGGACGAGTGCTTTATAGAGTCAAATGTAAAGATATTGTCAACAAATGTTTGGAGTAGTAGTGTTCTGTGAATAGACATGGATTCTCCCAAGGCAGTCCTAATGCATATTGGGATGTCCTTCCAGATCCTGGGTGCATAGATGTGAAGCATGTTGTGTAATCTTTTTGCAGTTATTCATTTCTAATCTGATGGCACCTTTGCTGTAGGCCTGATGAGAGCCCACAGAGGTGATGAAATTGTCAGTCAGCTATAAGGGCTTTGTAGATCATAAATAAGGCTCCCTGTTTTTCGTTTTTACTGATTTTTACTGATAAATACAGACAGAAACCCATTTATTTTCCTGTCTGTATTTATTTTGAATTGTGGATAAAAACGGAAATTGGGTTGTTTTTTTGAGTGATGCTGCCAGTCATGGCTGCCAAGCATATAGCTGTGCAGATTGACAGGCAAGGGTTTTAAAAAAGAAAGGAATTTTAGTAAAGTTGCTTAAATTGCAGTAGATATGCACAAGGTTGATACTGAGATGCATATGTTGTCATATAAGTGCATTGATTTATCGTCTCTGGGTTTTGATATCATTGAAATCTCTAAGGCATTTAAGCATGAGTGAACATTTATCAGTTAAATACATGTGGAAATATACTAGTTTCAGCTCCATTTTTTAACAGAATCCAAAATAAATATGGATAAATACAGATAAAATTAGCAAAAAATAAATATGGATAAATACGGACAGAAAAGTCCAAAAATAAATACCATAAAACCGGGAGCCCTAATCATAATCCTTCATCACAATGATCTTAAAACACAAAAAAATGTCATCAGCCTTCAAATCATTATTTTACATTTAATCACTTTTCTACATTTCAATATGTATCACATCATTTGTATGCCTGTTGATCATGCAAAGCATAAGAATGTATCTGTTAATATTTTAAGAGCCCTCTCTGTAATACTATGGCAAAATTGTTAACATGATCAAATTGAGTGTCTACTTTTACCAGTAGCGGCTAGTGGAGGGAGTGCTGCGGGGCGGTGGGCGGGGCGGGGGAGGAGCAGGGTGGAGGGTAGTAAACTACGGCATACGGCCGAACATAGGTAAGTAAACAAATAAATAAATAAAACGAATTTTGTTGCGCGCGCTGTATTGCCAAATGCGATGCAGAGCACGCAACGAAATTTGTTTTATTTATTTATTTGTTAACTTACCTCTGTTCGGCCGTATGCCGTAGTTTACTACCCCCCACCCTGCTCCTCCCCTGCCCCGTCCCACCGCCCCGTAGCACTCCCTCCACGAGCCGCTACTGACTTTTACACATCCAAAATAAACCTTCACATGACTACTAAAGCCCCCATGCCTACTGCCTGTGCCAACAGACCTGCAGCTAAGATCCATAGGCAAATCACAACCAGAGAAATCAATACGCACCAGTCACAGCATTTCAAAAGCAGGAGGATAAAGCAGTGGGGGCAACAGAAGCTGGAAGTAGAACTTTAGTTGAAGGAGACAATGAAGCTCGCATGAATGTTTCATTTTGGCGATTGTGTAGGGAGTCTTTGATGAAAAAATGCGACAGTTTCATTTCATTTTATTAAACGTATAGAGCACTTCCATCAAAGCAGAGAAAAAGAAGATCAAAAAGAGTTCAAGGTAAGTACATAGGAGAGATATCCATTGTATTATATGAGCTAAGGAGGAGAGGCATACAAGATGGTCTTTAAAAGTACACAATAAGAATGGAGAGTAGAAATGAAGGAAATAGACAGAGGAACATGCAATGCTCGAGGGTTAAGAGGAAAAGCAACAACAATTAGTTTAGCATTGCAGGGGATGGAGTGATGATACAGAACTGGGATGCTGAGTGTAAATTGCCTTCAGAGTGTAAGCATTCATGGGTGAAGGAAGATGTGGCGTGGCAAGCCCATGGATAACTTTAAATTTAATAAAGAGGCAACAAAAAAGGAAACACAAGTGGAAAATGAGTCAGCTGGGAGAAGGAAAGATCTGAGCCAGGTTGAGGGAAACAAAAGAGAAAATTAATCACAGAATTCAAAATAGACTGCTCAGAAGTTAAGGATTAGGTGACGAGACCAAGATGAAGGGAAAAATACTAATCCTGCTGAGAAGAAACCCATTTTCAAAATAAATAATAAATAACTACTGTCTTTCCATCAATGAATAACAGAAACATGGATACACATTTACCAAAATGCACGCATACCTTGACCCTGATGACCTCACAGGCCCCTTGTTCCACAATTATCCCCACAACAACCTCAAATTTGCTGCTGAGGGGTCAAGGCCAATGCAATGGACCTTTGCGAAAACTGTAAAAATAAACGTGGCTCTCAGAACCGTGCTTAATTTTTGTTCGTTCCACTGCCTGTTTGAACCCTGAGACCAGGAAGAGCAGAGACAGTACCCGAATGTGGAAGTGCAAGACAGTAGTAGCAGCTTCAACAGTTAGCTATCTCAGAGAGACATCCATGAAGTGTCTTCCTATGTTTCCCTGCGGGCAAGCAAATAAGAAAAATCCATGTTTGGATTTAGGGTGCAAACACATTTATCTTATTACCAGTGGCCTGCAAAGTCCAAGTGGGGCAGTAATGCGAGTTACCTGGCCCATCACAATTACAAGTTTTTGTTTTTCACACAGACCTTTAAATCTGGGCTAAAACACAGATTTCTGCACGTTGCTCCCCAAAAACCTGTAATTCTTTTATTTGCCTGCCCATGGAACTATCAGAAGACCTAATAATGGTCATTCTATGGCAGGAAAATATCGTGTTTTTTTCCCGAAGAACTTGAAATCGAGGCCTTGGTGTCACAAAACACACACAATATAAACAATCACATGATTTGTCTTCAGTTTATAAATGTAGATCAATAAGGGAACCGTGGTCTCCCCTGAAACCATTTATAAAATCTTAAATCATTTGCTAATGACGAGGGCCTGATCTGAAGAGGTCTCTTTCTAAGGAAATGACAATTGTGGCAAGCTCATCTGCACACACAACCCTTGGCTATGCTTTTAGAGACAAGCATGTGTGTTTGCATAGGCGTTTCCTAAGCCAAGCCTGGCAGTGCCACATTACTAGTATTTGCTTAGATTAAAATAGAGTGGGTTTTATATTTCTTTTTCAATTATTTAGACTTGTTGCACTTAGCACATTAAACTCCCTGCTTGTTTTCAGCCTCATTTTTAATTAACTAATACAAGTCACACCAGTGGGAAGGCAAACATCGTAAATGGGGAAACAAACTCACCAGGGCAGGGCCAACTGGGAGCTTGGAGAGATGTGCTTGTTTGAAGAGCCCACACGGTCCATGTGGAAGATTTATGTTCATTCCCCTGTCAATTTAAACATTTTGATGCTCTCTGCCATTTGTTACTCGGCCTGGGCTCAGATATGCTCTAGGAGTGAGTGATGTATACTTTTATGCCTGCGAAGTGTTACAAAGTGCAGCTTTTTGGCCATTCGCAAAGGTTGCAATATGTCATGGATTACTTCTGCCTGTGATAATTTTGACTGAAAAAGCGAGATAACATTCACTCTAAGGGAACCCTGTCAGGCTGGACAATGTATTCAGAATAATTCTCTGCAGATACATCTTTTGTGGAGCTCTTCTAAAGTTTACACACTTTTTCACAGCAAGCTTACCTTTTGCAAACTTTATCAATGCACAGTTGCAGCTTAGAACAAGCACTGGCCCGGGCACCGTCACAAGACGCTCGTGAAGGAATCCTCAGCCGGCGCAGGCTGTACAGCGAAGATGGCGAGCTGGCAGCAAAGGAATAAACACTAGCATTTGAAGGCACGAGCGGGGAGGAGGGGGGGGTGACGCGAGCGCGGCAGCCTGCAGAGTTGACCAGACGCTCGTGCGTCATGGCCTTTTGCCTGCGATTACGCGCAGGGCAGACATCTGTTTCCAATTACGATAATTGGAAACAGATGTCGACCCTGCGCGCGTAACCGCAGGTAAAAGGCCACGACGCACGAGCGTCTGGTCAGCTTTTGAAACACCCTACATAAAGTCTTCGCCTAGCAGCGCTTGCGCGCTACTCGAGGCTCGACCTAAAAATGAACACAACTAGATTTTGGTCATGGCTGAAGCCCAACAATCCATGTGAGGCTCAAACTAACCATGTGAAACGAGGATTCTCCACTAAGGCAATCAAGATGATACACACAGCTATCTGTGGAATGGGCCATTATTATTTCTGACACACCTTCTACATGAACACTTTAAGCCTTAGTCACTGATCCAGTTGCTCCCACCAACCAACCGTCCCAAACACTACCAATCAAAGGCAGAAGAGATCTCTTCTTCCAGACAGCCCAGATCTGAAGCAGCGATACACAAGACTGAGCTCCGCAGTGCTTGGCTTCCTGTAACAAGCTCCAGGATTCAAGTCATGCATGCATAAGGTCTTACTGTGACAAGGTATGTTTCTCTGCAATCCACATTTAACAATTCATAATTCAATTAAATCAGATTATATGTTATTTTGACATGAGCCTGCTTCAAAAAATGCCAGAACAGTGAGAAAATATACCTTGGTGAACGTCTCCTGAGAAAACAACGTACACAGTAAGCATTCCGTACACCTTGAAATATGTCCAGAGATCATGATTTGAACGATTATTCTTTTACAATATTCTCCAAATGAATTTCACCTTATATGCAACCATAAGACTCCAAAGTTGCAAAAATTTTCAGAAGTTTCACATAATCAATTTTAAAGATTCATTGTAAAAGCAATTACCCCATAGAATTGTAACTCTTTACAAAGGAATGAACAGCCAAGAAATCTATTTGTCTTAGGCGAGACAGACAGAAAAATCATGAATTGCACAGTACATAGTCATCTTAAATTTAGATTCACATAATTTCTTCCTCGTTTTTCTTCCCGTTTCAGTCACGATATATCATTTGGAGTACCCGGTTCTGCTGATAACCACACAAAGCGTACGTCAACTTTATCCGTCAGGAACACAAAACATTGGTTCTGCAGAACACATACTTTTTTTTTTTTTAAACTTTATTTACCACCTTCTGACACGCAGGAGTACTGCTGACGAAAAACTTTCCGGATCCAGTCTGACGCCTGGGGGTAATTCTAAGGTAAGGAATCTATAACTAACTGTTTCTTTCAGATAAAAAGTATTTGTGCACTGCTTTGAGATACCCCGCTTAGGAGGTCCCAGGGCAATGAAAAAATGACTGGGTGCAAATTGATTCAATGTGAGTCTTTTACATCTGGCATCCAAGAGCTTCAGTACCACAGACCCCTAAACTCGGGACAAAGTGTCAAAATATTTTAATTCCATTTAATCCACAGCTTATCTTGCATAAATCTCATTTCGTCCAATCACACGAAGGACTCTTATGTTTACATCAGCCTTAATGCTGTAGAAATGCCGGTACGGGCCTTACTCTAGAGCATGGCATGTTACATAAATCCATCGCTGCTGCAATTCAGGAAGGACCGCAAGACCTGGCTCTTCGACTGAACTGCAGATCCATCTCCACTCCCAATCAGCGCCTTGAGACCCTTACGGGTGAGTAGTCATGCTTTATAAAAAACTGATTGATTGATTGAATGAAGCATCCACTTTTCAGCATTAAATTACGCGTCCAATATGTAAATAGCATGACCGATGAACCAATCGCTCTTGGTTATGTTTGGCTTGCCTAGTTTCTGTTACCGTGAAAATGATCTCACATCTAGAGAATAAACCTTGCATTGGTACAGGAACACTAGAAAATTTGTCAATCCTCCATATAATAATATAATAAGAAGAATATATATATAATAATATAATAGGGGTTAAAAATTATGACCTAGCAGGTGAAGAACTAGTTACTTACCTTCGGTAACGATAGATCTGTAAGAAACATAGGTTAGTTATAGATTCCTTACCTTAGAATTACCCCCAGGGGTCAGACTGGATCCGGAAAGGTTTTCGTCAGCAGTACCCCTGCGTGTCGGAAGGTGGCGTCGGTCGACTCTGCGTTCGTTTTCGGCGTCGTGGTCGCCGGAATGACGTCGGGGTAGCTACATAGACGCCGCCCTCACGTCACTTCTGTACACGACTTTCCACGCCAGAAGCGCAGAGCCATGCAAGACACTGACCACTGGTGCACAAAACTAGGGCCCTGAAAGGATGTCCTTAACCCTAGAAGTCAGTTCGCAGAACGGGGAGGATGGGTGGGGCGGTAAGGAATCTATAACTAACCTATGTTTCTTACAGATATATCGTTACCGAAGGTAAGTAACTTGTTCATCTGAAAGAAACAGTTAGTTATAGATTCCTTACCTTAGAATAGAAACCCCAGCAATACCAACCCCGGAGGTGGGTCTGCGAACTCAGTTCACACCAAAAAGTCCTGGAGAACAGAACAGCCAAAGAAGCCGTCTCTCTGGACTTGGCTGTCCAGGCAGTAGTGTTTGGTAAACGTGTGCAACGATGCCCACGTAGCTGCCTGACAGATGTCATTGAGGGGGACTCCTCGTCCCAAAGCAGTGGTAGCTGCCGTCACCCTGGTGGAATGGGCGCGCAGCCCCACTGGAGGCTCCTTCTTAGCCAAAGAATAGCAGGCTTTGATGCACAGAATGACCCACCTGGAGATGGTCCGTTTGTGCACGGCCCGACCTTTCTTAGCGTCCACATAACCAACAAAGAGCTGGTCACCCACCCGGAATTGCTTTGTGCGATCCAAGTAGAAAGAAAGCGCAAGTTTTGGATCCAGACGGTGGAGCCTCTCTTCCTCTTTTGAAGGATGCGGAGGTGGAAAGAAGGTGGGCAAAGTGATGGTTTGGCCAATGTGGAAAGAAGTAACCACCTTGGGAAGAAAGGAAGGTCTAGTTCTTAGGACGACCTTGTCCGGATGAACAGCCAGAAAAGGAGGCTTGGAAGAAAGTGCTTGGAGCTCACTCACCCAGCGAGCAGAGGTGATGGCCACCAGAAAGGCAGTTTTCAAAGTGAGAAGCCTGAGAGGACAGTTATGTAGTGGCTCAAAGGGAGCGCACATAAGATAGGTAAGAACCAAGTTCAAGTCCCACTGGGGCATTACGAAGAGAACAGGAGGAAAAAGATGAGTAATGCCCTTAAGGAATCTATTTACAACAGGGGACTTGATCAGGAAGCCTAAGAAAGGCTGAAATGGCCGAGAGGTAGCCCTTGATAGTGCCCAGAACAACGTCCTGCTGGGCCAAAGAAAGGAGGAACAAGAGGACCTCAGAAAGAGGGGCGGAAAGGGGATCCACAGCCTTTGCTGTGCACCATGCCACAAATTTGTTCCATCGGCAGGCGTATACCGTCTTAGTGGAGGGACGCCTGGCTGCCAAGATAACATCACAGACTTCGGGAGGCAGGTCAAACGACGTCAACTGCCGCCGCTTAATCTCCACGCAAAGAGGTGGAGGCTGGACAGGTTCGGGTGGAGGACCGTCCCCTGTTGCTGCGACAGAAGATCCTCTCGAAGAGGCAGTCGGATCAGAGGATCGATGGCCATGCTGAGCAGCTCGGGATACCAGACTCTTTGTGCCCAATCCGGAGCCACAAGAATGAATTGGGCCCAGTCGCGCTTGATCTTCTTCAGCACTCTGGGCAGAAGTGGTATAGGCGGAAAGGCGTATAGAAGACCGCAACTCCACTTGCGACGAAAAGCGTCGACTAGCGAGTGCCACCTTGGAAATTCCAACATGCAGAACTGCTGACATTGCGCGTTCCCTTCGGTGGCGAATAGATCTAACCAAGGCTCTCCCCACTGCTGAAAGAGACCTTGCACCACCTCCGAGTGAAGACGCCATTTGTGATCCATCATGCACCTGCGGCTGAGTTCGTCCACCCTGGTGTTCAAGGAACCTGCCAGGTGTTGAATCACCAGGGAAATGCCCTGATGTTCCAGCCATGTCCAGAGGCAGAGGGCCTCCTGACATAGGGTCCACGACCCCACCCGCCCTGTTTGTTGCAGTACCACATGGCGGTGGTGTTGTCAGCGAACACCTGCACTACTCTTCCCCGAACAGAGAGAATGAATGCCTTGAGTGCAAGTCAAATCGCCCGAAGCTCCAGAAGGTTGATGTGGAGCCCGGACTCCGCCGGAGACCAGAGGCCTCTGATCTCCGCCTCCCCCATGTGGCCGCCCCATCCGAGAAGTGCTGCGTTGGTCACCACTGTGAACTCAGGTTGATGAAGGGAAAGGGATCTGCCGTCGACCCAATCCTGGATCGTTAGCCACCACTGAAATTGGTGTGCAGTGCCCTCCGAGATCTGGATGCAATCGGACAGATTCCCCCGATGCTGCTCCCACTGGAACTTCAGGCCCCACTGCAGAGCCCGCATATGCCACCTGGCATGATCTACCAGCAGGATGCAGGAGGCCATGAGGCCCAGCAGCCTCAGGGTAATCCTGACCGAAACCCAGGATAGAGGCTGAAAGAACGGAATCATAGCCCGAATATCCCGGACTCGCTGTTCGGGAGGATAAACCCGAAACTGCGTCGTGTCCAGAACCGCTCTGATGAAGAGGAGCTTCTGAGAGGGGGTCAGGTGTGACTTCGGCACGTTGATGGCGAACCACAGCGGATACAGTAGGTCGGCCGTAGTCTGGAGGTGGGAGACGACAGCCTGGGGTGAGCCCGCCTTCAACAGTCAGTTGTCGAGATAGGGGAAGACTAGAACCCCTGATCTACACAGATGAGCTGCAACCACCGCCATCACTTTCGTGAACACCCGAGGGGCGCTGGTAAGGCCAAAGGGAAGCACGGTAAACTGAAAGTGCTCGTGGCCTACCGTGAACCGCAGGTAACGCCTGTGGGCCGGCAGGACGGGGATGTGAAAGTAAGCGTCCTGCAAGTCCAACGCTACCATCCTGTCTCCAGGGTCGAGGGCAGACAAGTCCTGAGCGAGCGTCAACATTTTGAACTTCTCCTTCCGGAGGAAGCAGTTGACGTTCCTGAGATCCAAGCTAGGACGCAGGCCTTTGTTCTTCTTGGGCACCAGAAAGTAGTGGGAATAGCAACCACGACCTACTTCTGGGGCAGGAACCCACTCGATGGCACCCTTGGCCAAGAGTGCCGAAACTTCCAGTTGGAGAAGGGCCAGGTGATCCTCCGACATGCGATGGTACTGAGGTGGCATGGAGGGAGGGGTAGTCTCGAAGGGGAGGGAGTAGCCCCTTCGGACTATTTGCAAAACCCACCTGTCCAACGTGATGGTGCACCAGTGGGGGAGGTGATGGCGGATCCTGCCACCCACTGGTGTTTGGTGGCCCTGAAAGGTCAGACTAGGAGGGTTTGGAGGCTGCTGCAGAGGGGGTGGTGGTGGACTGGCACGCTTGCTGGCCCCCAGATCCACGGCGGTGGTTCCCACGTCCCCGGCCGTGCTGGGGCTGAAAAGCTTGAGCCGGCCATTGGCTCTGGGAGGGACATAGCGGGGCACCCCTTCTGTAGCCATGAAAGGGGCGAAAGGCAGACTGCGCAGGGCGGGTGGTGGAGAGGCCCAAGGACCTGGCCGTAGCCCGAGAGTCCTTAAAGCGCTCTAGCGCGTTGTCTGCCTTGTCGCCAGAAAGGCGACGGACATCAAAGTGCATGTCCATAAGGGTGGATTGGACATCCCCGGAAAAACCAGTCGAACGCAACCAGGCTTTACGTCGAAGGGCTACTGACGTGGAAATCATCCTGCCAAGTGTGTCGGCGGTATCCAGTCCACAGCGAATGGTAAACTTCGCTGCGTCTCTCCCCTCGGCAACCGCACAGGAGAGCACGGCCCTGGCCTCCTCCGGGCACTGAGGCAGCACCTGCGCCACCGTATCCCACACAGAGTGGGTGTAACGGCCCAACAGACATGCAGTGTTTACCGACCGCAGTCCCAAGCTGGCGGAAGAAAACATTTTCTTCCCAATATGGTCCAGGTTTTTGGATTCCCTATCCGGTGGTGCGGTAGAGAAGGCGCCTTTTGAAGTGGAGGCTTGGACCACCAAGCTCTCAGGGGTGGGGTGTTGGGAGAGGAAAGTGGGGTCGCCCAGGGCTGGGCGGTGGCGTCGGGCAATCATCATGTCCACAGGAGCCCCTGTGTTGGGCCTGGACCACGTGCCCAAAAGGATGTCCGTGAGGGGTTCATTAAACAGCAGCAGGGGCTCCGAAGAGCTCGCTGCCGGTTGAAGGACCTCTGTCAGGAGGTTAGTCCTGACTGCCACCATAGGTAGCTCGAGGTGGAGAGCCTCGGCCGCCCTACACAACACCACTGCGTATGACGCTCCCTCCTCTGTAGCCACGGTAGGAGGAGACAACATGCCAAGGTCTGGTGAGGTATCCAGACCACTGGCTTCCCCCAGTTCCTCTCGCCAGTCCTGTTCGTACACCAACTGGTCGGTCAAAGGGTCCCCAGACCCCTCCCAGTCCTCCTCACCCTCCTCTGGCTGCCAATCTGGTCTCAAAGAGCCAGGGTACAACAGGGGCACAAAAGTACCCGCCGGCGTCGGTCGACGCCGGTCCGACTCCGTGTCTACTTCGAGGTGGAGGCCAGGGTTGATGTCGGCTGGGGAGACAGCCGACGCCGGTGGCGGGTGTGGTTCCGGTGGAATCGGCGCCGGGGGAGGCGTAACGAGGTCGACCGGCACCGATCCGGATCCAGGCCTGGATCCAGGGGGACACTGCGGCGCAGAGGCCAAAGCAGCCGACGCCGAAGGCCCCCAGCCAAGTCCGCAGGGCCCGAAGGCGCGCCGGCGGAGTCGGGCTGCCCAAAGATGGCATGCATCGCTTCGTAGAACTGGCGAAGCTGGGCAGGGGTCGCTCCCGGTACCGGGAAGGGGGGAAACCCGGAGTCGACCCTACGGGCTCCGCACGCGGAGCCGCAGGAGGGGCACCACCTGCATCCCTCGTCACGTCGGCTGACGGACGGGGAGTAGTCGAAGAGCGACGATGCTTCTTCGACTTCTTTTTGTGCTTCGACTTACCTGACCCCGAGTGCGAAGACTTCGACGAAGAATAGTGTTGGCTCCGCGATCGGTCCCTCGACGTCCTCCGCGTCCCCAGGACCTCGAGCGACGCGGAGCCGACTGCCAGGCCTCGAGGAGCTTTCAGGACCGCTCCCGCAAAGACTTCGGGGCCATGGTCCGGCAGTCGGAGCACGACTTGGGATTGTGGTCGCGCTCCAGGCAGCAGTGGCACACGCGGTGCGGATCTGTCACCGACATCAGTCAGCTACAGGAACCGCAAGCCTTGAAGCCGGGCATCCCTCGTGCACCAGGAGTCGATGGACTCAAAAACGATGTCGACAAAAGTCAAGAAATAGTCAGTCAAAAAGTGACTGGAGGTACCGCTCTCTCCGGATCTGCACTTGCTGGCGCGGAAAAAGAAAGAACTGACGTCAGCGCGCAAGGGCGGTGTCTATGTAGCTACCGCGACGTCATTCCGGTGCCCACGACGACGAACGCGGAGTCGACCGACGCCACCTTCTGACACGCAGGAGTACTGCTGACGAAAAACTTTCCGGATCCAGTTTTGACGCCTGGGGGTAATTCTAAGGTAAGGAATCTATAACTAACTGTTTCTTTCAGATAAAAAGTATTTGTGCACTGCTTTGAGATAGCCCCCTTTGGAGGTCCCAGGGCAATGAAAAAATGACTGGGTGCAAATTGATTCAATGGGAGTCTTTTACATCTGGCATCCTAGAGCTTCAGTACCACAGACCCCTAAAGTGTCCATCTTAGCATTTAACTCTCAGGGTACCCAAGCAGAGCAGTTCAACAGTGACTCAGGGAGGTGTTGTGGACTGGAAACTCAGATGTTAGCCACCCACAAAAACACTCATTTAAATCTTTGTCCAGTCAGCGCTATTTCTTTAAAATTGAAAACAAGAACATTAATGCACACACCACTACGCCAAAAACAACACATATTTACCAGAGTGAAGGTAGAGGTACTAATTGGAACCCCTCCTAAACGGGCCTTGCAGGATAACTAGGGTGCCAATCACAAACACTAAAGAAATGTTACATGGGAGAACTAACCCTAAATCTAGTTGTCCGCGTGGTGCCACGTGACAATTTGTGTTCCAGCATGCTCTAATGCTAAAAATGTCAATACTCCTAAATAAAACCTTTAGAAAAAACATATACAACTTTTTCTATTAAAAGACATGGCTGCTGGTTTTGTCAAGGTATTTCATGAGCAAACTAACAGGCCACTTGAAGAATGTGGGGCGAAGTAACACCCCACTCCAGACGCACAGCCATCATTTGTGCATAACAAAGATGCACCAATTGTTCCAGTCTTGTCCAAAATATTTTAATTCCATTTAATCCACAGCTTATCTTGCATAAATCTCATTTCGTCCAATCACACGAAGGACTCTTATGTTTACATCAGCCTTAATGCTGTAGAAATGCTGGTACGGGCCTTGCTCTAGAGCATGGCATGTTACATAAATCCTCTTTCATGAATTGTTTTCAATACCCAATGCATTTCGGGCCATTTTCAGCCCTTCGTCAGGGGTTATCTACAAAATTTAAAACATAATTATTAGGTTGTGTGTTTAAATAACTCATGTTTACCACATTATGCTGAAAATATGAAACGTACATGCTGGTAACTGAAATAAACCCCATAATCAAACGTGTTGCCCGCCGAACTCCTGGATACATGCCCGATCTTTCCCATGTCTACGCTAAAATCCAATAAACCCCTCCCAACACTTGTTAACCAGTTCTCTCACCAACGCATACGCAATCCCACATAATCAAGGAATCCCCCCCCTTTTTTTAATAAAACAAAACCAGCCTTTACCTCGAGCGTTTTAGTGACTGCTTTCCCTCCTGTTCAAACCCGATCTGACAACTTCACTCCCTTGCTCTATTTCAAGCACCTGTGACGTGACCCTGCCCATTCGAAACCCTCCAATTAAAACCCGCTAATTCATCAAACTGCAAGGCCCATAATACACTGCTTGCATTGCACTGCTTGCATTGCAGTGTATTATGGGCCTTGCAGTTTTGAACTAACCATTTCAACTATAACTACAAGAAAGCACTGCAGATATATCTATTTTCTTTCAAAAATCCAAGATGGAGTGTATTGTTTCAACTCCCTATCATCTAAGCAGTGACTGACTATGCAAATTTACACGCTGTTTCACAGAAGCCAAATATTTCAAATACTCCTTTATTTAAATACACGAGCTTCGACACAATGCCACAGAACCCACCAAAAGTCTAATCAATCTTGGAAGGCTGGATTATCTCAAATTCAGAAACGGACTGAAGCAATTCTATTTTTAATATGCAATTAAATCTGCCCAGGGGCAGTGATAACATATTCAGACTACAACAGTCCAGCTCATCTTTAACTTGATAAGATCTAACCAATGCTTAATTTGAGACAGTGGTTTCCAGTGCTCGGCATGGGCCCATAATTGGCAACACCGGCACTTATGACAGTCTGCCACATGGTGGGCGGTTTGTCTCATTTAGAGTGAGCACAACAACAGTTGTTTTCTAATTCAATATACGTTACAAAGTAACTAATACCTGCCTCTTATGCTAATCTTATAGCTTTTGGGGCCTGGAATAGACTGAATTGTCACACTTGTAGGAGGGTGATGGTTAGTAGCTGGTTTGGCACTGTCATTGGTAGCACTAGCAGGGGCAATGGGTGGTGGAGGCTGCAGTGACCTCCTGATGAGGGTCCGCCACTTATTTTTTTTTACAAATCAAGCACGGGATCTTACTATATCTTGAGTGCACATCAGTGCCTTCATAAATGCTGGTGGTAAAGGCAAAAATTAGTTTGGCGTTGTTGATGCCCAAATGAGCACACCACTAAACCCTGTGTCTCAGAGAACAGCTGCCCGGAAGAAACCCATTGCTCTTCTCAGCGCTATCTGTTTGGTACAAATCTTGAGTCACTTGATGTGCAAGCATGCAAGGCCCATCTCTAAGCAATCACCTAAGCCTAGACCCAAAATAAGATAAAATGTCCAACTCTTTGAGCAGTGCCTATGGGTGGCCTGGCTGTTGGCGAGTAGCATATAGTGTCACTCGCTTATTTAAAACATTGCCATATCAGAATCAACCAAGGCCCCTAAAGTGTAGTCCTCAGTGTTGAGATAAAATATATACGTGTTATAGAAATAATTAGAAGATATGTTTCTGTATCACTATCTCCTCGGCAGATAATTTCTTAATTCAAATGATAACCAGAAACCACATGCAAAGTGCTTTGTAAATACACTGATCCAACCCAGAAAACAAAGAAAGGACCTCTGAAATAGTTCCAATTTAAGTGCAGCAAATTCACAATGAAAGACATTAATAATCGTTAGTGTAATCAAAACTTTAAAGACTAATCTCTTTTATTAGGCTCTTGGATTGACAGATTCACTTTTTAGTGTCATGAAGTCTCCAGGCATACGTATGTGCTTCACAAGCCTACTTTCATTCATTCGTTTGTTCAGTGATCCACCAGCGGCACTGTAAGGTTCCTACTAAATACAATTTTCATGACTGAGTCTTAGGCACAGAGCTCAGTAAAATATTACCCAGGACAAGCCTAAATCGGACCTAAGCAAACACCATGTTAGAAAAAAACATTTTCAGAATATGGACTGCCTGTATCCTGTCATTCGCATTTCTAAAATCCAATACCCTGAAAACTGAAATATAAAATAGTTTTGAAAGCTATGCAGCTTTCTGTAAACCTGTCATCCCTGCATTTCTGCCTTCTTGTTGATATTTGGTTCAAAGCTGCAGAGCTGTATTCGCCTTCTAGACACTGGCCGACTTCACTCCGAAGCAATCTTTCTTCTCCAGCACAAGTCTGTCATCAGCTGGCAGAGCAATTTTATTAAATGCCACTCTGTCCCATGACAGTGCTATAAAAAGAGATGTATGCATCACTGTCTATAGAACTCTGCGCCATACCAGACACAAGTCACATTGATGGCAGGTTGTGTCAGGGCAAGAATCTGCCCTCCAGCCAACAAGTTTTAGCTTATTTCAAGCACTTCAATTTCATTTTTAGGACAACCCCTGTTCTGCACATAAATGTTGTGGGCAGAGTGCTGTTATTCATTAATAAATACGTTTTTATGGTTCGACACTGCTTCTTTTCTCATTTCTTCCATTTTTTCTACCACCAAATTCAAAAGGCGATATTAAAGACATAGTATCTCTTGCATCGCTTTATATGGATTCTGTAAATATGTCATGGTAAAAATGAATTGGTGTAATAAACTCCACAAGAAATCATTTACTCAATGCCTGCCATTCATGCTGACACTGTTTTAAGTACGTAAGAAATTAGGAACTTGTGCTTTTCCAAGTCCTCCTCTATTTATGAATGGACTCAGCTGCTCTTGAGGTTACCCTGGCAACAAGGGTGCGGTGGCAAATTGTGTACCGCTCCATTTCATTCACTTTTCCGGTCATTATAGTAGAGCACACAACCGCTCAGGGCTAAACTAACAACTTGTAGGTGGATTTTGGAACATGCCTGGCAGTGCACCACCACCATCCACACAGTGGATGACCCACACTACATTAGACGATCCCTACTGGACTGGCAGGGATCATGTTTCCTGAAAGTGATCAAGCCAACAAAGCGGAAGCAATTTATTCAATAACGTAATGCTGGCCAGACGTCGCTTTTTTGTTTTACACAAATTTACCCATAAAGGAGGGGCTTATTTATGAAAACAAACAAACACAATGAACCGACGCGCAGGGGGTTTTGTCCCTGCACGTGATAGCCAGTGATCATTTGTCCTATAGGGTTAGCCATATCTTGAATGGTGTCCTGGACGTTACATAATATGTATGGGAGGCCACCCTAAATGGGGCATGTGTGCCGACGGTACTGCCTTGGTGTTTCTGTGGTCCATGGTCCAGCTCTCAAGCTTCAGACACCAGGGGCAGCATAGGCTCCTCCAAAGAAAACCTTTTAGTTCTCCCACTTCTGAATGAGGAGGAGAACCATGGGTTGGCGGAGATATATGCCTGGTCTCTGCCTAGAGTGGCAAAGAGGGACAAAAGCGTCATGGAATTAAATGCAGCCCAGAATAACTACGAGTGGCTGAGATTATTTCAGGCACAGCACCCATCACCATTTTGATTTTTTTTTTTTTTAATATACTCTACATTATTCAGGTTTGCCATTTTAAGTGATGTGAATGACAAATGCTATCATTATGATATTCAATAATGTATCTGCTGTGCAGATCTAGTAGCATGGTAACTCTTATGCGATCGGTTCTATACACATGCAAATACTGAGCCAAGAAGAGGCAGGTTTCCTTTTAAAGCACTACACCAGAACCTGCTGTCCTACTAACACTGGTTAATATAGGAACAGGGCTTATACGAATTCCAGGACAGTACTATCCTCAAGGGCGGTCGTTGTTTAACTGCTAATCACATTAAAAATAAGATGCAGCTAAAATAATGAAGTAAAGACATTGTTTCCACTAAATGCTTCCAGAAAGTAACAACATTAATAAGTCAACACGCCACAAGGCACCCGTCCAAGATACATGAAATACCTAAACCCCACCGCTGGTGTTTTTAATTTTTTCATGTTCCGCCAATCAAGCTCTTCTCCTGTTTCTGGAATGTATGGAGGAGAACTTCTGCATACTTGTGGGAATAGTCACTTCCCTCTGCTGCCATCTGACTCCTCCAGTGACCAGGCAGAACCGGGGTGCCGGGGTGCAGCTGGCAGGCAGCTGGCCAGACTCTCAAAGGATTTCTCCAGGATGTCTTTGGAGAAACCAAAAGCATGTCAGATGAACCGATTCCCGTTTGTCAGTTTTCATGTGGATCATGTGTAGTGGAACAAATTCGGAGATGCGTAGAGTCAAACGTATTCTCGCACACAAAGGTTACACGTGTACAATCCTCTCGGCGATGTAATGCCAGGTTCCCACAGCTTTTCCCATTCTTCAATCACACGTAGGACAGCATAATGTTGGATCCAGAGGCCGAGATCCCTAAACATGATCTATCTATTGAAGTGATATTTTCTGACCCTAGTTCCCTCTAAGAGAAGGTACCTAAGATATTCTGCTGCACCAAGTTTAGGAATATAAAAGGAAACATAATGTTCTCAGGAGATGGAAATGCAGGACATTGGGAATGTGGCGAATACACAAAAGTGAGGTATTTCTGAGAATAAACAAACATTTGTAATTTCTTTTCCCACCGAGTTTCGCACATAATTTTAGCGGTAAAAAGGGCTGGAGCGAGGAAACTGGGCGTGAAAGCTTCCCAAACTCCTCCATTTTATCAAGGATCTTTTGTTTGGAGAGGTATTTGAACCTTAATTCTAAGACAAAAATGGCAGAATTTGCACTGGAAGAATATCTGTGAGCCAGGCTAAGACATATGCGTAGAAATTTATGTTTTTGTAGCTTTCCTTGAGCAAAGAGAGGGAATTTTTTTAGAAAGTGTCACAAAATTAACCATTTTGTGACCCTTTTCAGAAAATAACATAACATGCGTATTTAAAAAATACACGTTATTTTTAAACTTAATATCTTTAAACAAATTAGAGTCATCTCCTGAACTTGTTCATAATTTTTGGTGTCTCAGACTATAGGAGAATATCTTTAAGATCCAGAGGCTGTCTCAAAAATTGTCACGGACCATATATATTTTACAAGAGCCCAAACAGATGTGCTGCAGCTCTGAAAAGGGTCACAATATGGCCGATTTTACCCAGTGGAAAACAATCAGGTCCAGATACCGCCTTATAAATGCTGCCGCACATTTACTATTGCACGTACTTGCACATTATATATTTATTTGTAAATCATATTTCACACGCTTAAGGGTCCCTTCTGTCTAATGGCTTCAAAATACAATATATAACAGGGCATCTCGTAGTACCTTTGTACATACATCCACTTTTAGGTGACAATCGGTTGTACTTCAGAGTCACCAGGTGGGGCTGTTTCTCTGTTTGTCCACTAGCAGCATTTACTCTACTCTGCTTCGGTTGTGCTGTGCAGTGTATCCAGGTGCAACGTTTTTGGAGTAGCATTTTAGAAGTTCACATGGTTATGGACAATAAAGGTCGGAATTAGGACCATGTTGCACATAGCGGAGCCATCTGCAAAACCCAGTATACGCCTTCTAGTTTCGACTCCAGTGCTCTGTTAGGATCACAGCAGAAGCTGTGAGGGCGCTTATGTAATGAGAAATGCACAAGTCCACCTTATGTGCAGCTGCAGAGCAGCAGCTGAAGGAAGGCGCCAGAGTTACCAAGTTGCCTCATGTTGATTTCAGCCTGTCCGGTTACTTCAGTCAATCACCCTTTTTAGGACTCGCCTACCAGACAGAGCAGGTTGTCCGGTTGTGAAAGACCTTTTTTGGGCTTGCTAAAGCTTTACAGTGGGTTTACTACCCACACATTGCTTACTATTGGCTGGATTTATTGTCAATCTCCGTTACTTCCTTCTTTTACGATGGCTTGCCTTTCTCTTTTTGTGTTTGCCCTTCCGGTGGAGCATGGCATCTTTAACACCCTTTTTCATTGTCTGACTAAAAGCCTTCTTCTGCTCCCTTTTATGGAAGTACTTTTTGTTTAAGCACTCCACGAGCGTGCATGTGTACTTCAGCTTTCACCCTCGTCTGCTCCTGCCCTTTGAAATACCTGCTTCCATGCTCAGTGTTGCTTTCTCTCTCATGTACTGCTCGATCTCTTGTGTGCTTCTCGTCAGCCACCAAACTCCCACACCGGTGTGCTTCACCTCCACCCCCATGTTGCTTTCTCCCTCGTGTGTAACTTTTTCCCTCTTCCCCCACAGGGCTTTCTTTTTTTTTATCCCCTGCCCACTTCCTTTTGCTTCCCCTCAACCCGCCCCACCATGTGCGCGCGCCCTCACGTTCCTTTTTAGGTCGAGCCTAGCGGCAGCGCGCATGCACTGCTCGCTCTGCGAGGCATGCAATAGTTGAGTATGCTGTGTAAACCTTGCCCACTCTCCGCCCATACTTTTCATTGGCTGGTGTCATTGTCCTTGGTAAATGCTGGCTTCCGATTCATTATGAGACTTGTTAGTCCCTCCTTGTTACCACCCTTTCTCCATTTGGTACCGCCCATGAGGACTCGATCTTTTACTGTGTCCTAACGCGGGAGCTTTCAGTACCAGTTCTGAGAACTATTTACTTCATTAAGGGACACAGCACGCACGGGGTGCCAGCTTCGGTAATGGCGGCCACTTCCTAACCTAATTTGCATTCGTTTTCTTTTTTATTTTTTTTATTTCAAACTTTAATACGGAGCGCGGCGCCCGCTTCAGGGACACCGCGCTCAGTTTATTATTATTATTTTTTTTATTTAATACCGAGCACGGCACCCGCTTCAGGGAGACCGCACTCGGTTTCTTTTTTTACAAAGTGCTCACTCTAACGGCAGATGGGCCTAGTGCACAGAGCTCAGCGCTTCCAATCCATCTGTTGGATGCTGGGAGAATGGAAACAGGATACCGGAAAACAGAAATGGCCAGAACAGAGTTCGGCATTGGTGCTGCGCTTTATGAATCGTATTACTCTCACGCACACCTGCATTCAACAACCATAGGATGACCCTCCTGGTTGCCGCTGTAAATTAACCCTTTAGCTTATTTAGTTTTGTAACTTTCTTCACAAGATAAACTGCGTTCTAGGCTAACTACTGTAGGCCGCCAGTCCCTGTCCTATCAACCAGACCTTGTATTATTGTTCTGCGAGGCTCTGTGCCATCTTTTGTCCGCAGCTGCTACGGGGACTCCCACAGACCTATATGGGCTCCTTTCTCTCCCGTGGAATTGCCAATTAGTGGCACAGTCAGCGTGATTCGAGCCTTAGAGCAAGCGAAAATGACCCTTGATTGCATCATTTTGCTACGTATACAGCAATACTCCGTGAGTACTCCATGGGCTCCGGTGCCACTGCACCTGCTGCATCGTTGGTGACAACCACAGAGTTTGAGACGGGCCGGGAAATCCGCCCAAACGTCAGTGCATCTTTGGGTGGCTTGCTCGTGTCTGTAACCCCAACGTGAAAACTTTCTTTCAAGCTTCGAAAGCAAACTTATTTACCAAATTGAGTTAGGCAAAAGTCGTTAAAATAAACGGCTGTGCTGGTTAAAAAGAAGCATTCATTTAAACACAACCCCTCGCGCGTTATCTAAACCAGTGAACAGTAACGGTTAGATCACGGGTACTCATAGTACGGCCCGCGGGCCGCCAGCGGCCCGGCAAGCCTTCCTTGGCGGCCCGCGGACCTTGCAGATAACTTACCTGTGTTTTTTTTTTTTTTGTTTGTTTTTTTAAGTGTCAGCAAACACCGCCGGTTGCAGCAGCGCTCTATGGGGGCCGGGCGATTCTTTAGAAGACCATTCACTTGTTAATGAGGCTTTGTTGTATTTCACCTCTTCTTAGCGCCCCTGCATGAGTGGAGATGCAGGGGCGCTAAGACGAGGTGAAATACAACAAAGCCTCATTAACAAGTGAATGGTCTTTTAAAGACCTGTGAAGTACTCGGGTGCGGCTGTGTGTGTGCCCGGGAAGCTGTCTCAGCCCGGCTGACACACACACACACACACACACGCGGGGTGAGGTGACAGAGAGGGGGAGGGAGACAGACGGAGGGAGACAGAGAGGGGGAGGGAGACAGAGAGGGGGAGGGAGACAAGGAGGGGGAGGGAGACAGAGAGGGGGAGGGACAGAGGGTGACAGAGAGAGGGAGACAGACAGAGGGAGGGAGACAGAGGGAGGCAGAGGGAGGCAGAGGGAGACAGTGGGAGGGAGTCAGGGGGAGACAGAGGGAGGGAGTCAGGGGGAGACAGAGGGAGGGAGTCAGGGGGAGGGAGAGGGAGGGAGAGGGGGAGACAGAGGGAGGGAGACAGACAGAGGGAGAGAGAGACAGAGGGAGAGAGAGACAGAGGGAGAGAGAGAGAGAGAGAGGGAGACAGAGGGCAACAGAGGGAGTGAGACAGACAGAGGGAGACAGAGAGAGGGAGGGAGACGGAGGGAGGGAGAGGGAGGGAGACAGAAGGTGACAGAGGGTGTCAGACAGAGGGCGTCAGACAGACAGAGGGAGACAGAGAGGGAGACAGACAGAGGGAGACAGACAGAGGGAGACAGACAGAGGGAGACAGAGGGAGGGAGGGAGAGGGAGGGAGGGAGAAGGTGACGGAGGGAGGGAGACAGAGGGAGGGAGACGGAGGGAGACGGAGGGAGGGAGGGAGAGGGAGGGAGAGGGAGGGAAACGGAGGGAGGGAGACAGAGGGAGAGGGAGAGAGAGGGGAGGGAGACGGAGGGAGGGAGACAGAGGGAGGGAGACAGAGGGAGGGGGAGAGAGAGGGAGGGGGAGAGAGAGGGAGGGAGGGAGACAGAGGGAGGGAGACAGAGGGAGGGAGACGGAGGGAGGGAGACGGAGGGAGACAGATGGAGGGAGACAGTTGGAGGGAGACAGATGGAGGGAGACAGATGGAGGGAGACAGTTGGAGGGAGACAGATGGAGGGAGACAGAGAAAGAGAGAGGGAGACAAACAGAGTGAGTGAGACAGAGGGAGAGAGAGGGAGGGAGTGAGAGGGAGGGAGAGAGAGAGGGAGAGAGAGAGAGAGGGAGAGATAGAGGGAGGGAGAGATAGAGAGAGGGAGGGAGAGAGAGAGAGAGAGCGAGAGAGAGAGAGAGAGAGAGAGAGAGAGAGAGATGTGTGTATGCCGGGTCTGGTGGCTCAGTGGACGAAGGCGTTCACTGCAGGTGCCTGTGTTCAACCTCATGGTCATAGTTTTTTTTTGCTCTAGCCCCGCCCCCTCCCCCACTGACCCCGCCCCCACCGGTGCGGCCCTCGGCCACAAACCACACTGTAAATTTGGCCCCTGAGAGAAAGTTTGTGAGTACCTATGGGTTAGATGTTTAGCCCCAGAAACTAACATTGCAGCAACCTTCATGCCTGCCAAAGAGCCCCTCTAACTGTCGTCGCTCCATTAACAGCGTAAACCCAATTAGCCCGCGCAATAACCGTCCTCGGTAAAGTACTAACTACCTTTTTACGTGTACCAGTAGAGAATGCATGCATCGGTGAACTTCAGAATGTCACAATTTGGCACTGGGTGAAGACGGGCGATAATGCCGTTCCGGAGTGACGTCATCCCTAGTATTTCATTGAGGTCATGAATGTCCGCCACTGAGTAGTCAAATGCGGTGTAGAGAAAGCCAGGCTGTAACACTGGGTACACCGGGCGTGGGCGAGGGGCACTTGAGTACATAACACGTGCACACAGGTTCAGCCAGGCTGTAACATTGGGTACACCGGACCTGGGCGAGGAGCACTTGAGTACATAACACGTGCACACAGGTTCCTTTCAAACCTTACCCTGGGTCTGCAGCCCTCGGCCTCTCCCCGAGTAAATCTGATGATAATAATACACGTGCCGTCTCGCGTTCACGCGAGTTTGAGCTATTGACATTTTACATGACAATGCCTTTTATTTATGTTTTGGTTTTTAAAACATAAATAAAAGGCATTGTCATTTACAATGCCAATAGCTTAAACTCGCATGAATGCGAGACCTATTGCATTACAAATGCTTGTTTTATTTTACTTAACAGTTTTCTTAGAAAACGTCCTCCCTGGATCCTGGTGGAGGAAGAGGGTCCTGGTTTGTGAGGGAAGGTTATTCTTTGGGGGTACAACATCCAATGATACCAGTGTCAATACGTCTGTGTTCCACGGCTCTCTTGGGGTGTGACTGGGGCTTCTTGAACAGGGAGAGATGGGGCTACGTCGGTCCTCTTTTCATACAACCCTACATTACAGAAAAGAAAGATGCGTGCATTCTAACTTCGCAATTAAATGCATTTGGCGACTGTGTGTGTATGAAGAGCAAAAAAGAACCACAAACAAAATGGAGAATTCTCACATCAAAAATCAGCAGTGGCAAGAAATGCCAACACATCTCTCTTCCTTTCATTTGTGCCTTTGTCATCTCTCCTTCCCTCCATACTGTGTCGTTGTCCTCTTTCTACCTCTGCTTTCTTCCATTCTTCCCCTGCTCCTCCTCTTTGTCCCTCTCCCTCATTTATCTGATGAACTTCAGACAAGCGACGACCACGCAGTTACAAATAAACCGGGTGGATAACTACAACTGTGGTGCAGAAATGTATCCGTGAAAAGTGCCATTGTGTATCTGCATTAAAGTGTCACGGGGAACAGCCGTGTCCTATTTCACTTCACTCATATAATAAGCCAGGAGAAGCAGGACCTTTTGGGAGATGCCACTGAATTATTGAACTTGAATTAAATTGAATAAATGAACCCTCCCCAAGTATGTAGCTCTCAAAGCCAGTCACATCAAACAAAACAAAGAGCTGCTCTTATTGAAGCAAATAACACGGAGCATCGGGCGTCATCGCCACTGCCATCTGACAGTGTAAACAGAATCAATCCTGACAACACTCAGCGGCTCACGGCTGCATTTAGATTAAAATGCAAATACATTAGTAAAATATGAGAGTACAGGGAGTGCGGAAAAAGATGCGGTTTGGGAAAACACAGGGCTTCAGTACCCATTGCATTGTAGCAAGTAAATATTCAAAACTGTTTAAACATATTGTCTCCAAGAAACTGTTCACTATTCATTATGCATTGTGTTCTGTGTAAACATAATAAAATACTGTTTTGTTTTGCATACAAATTAAGAGAAGAGCTCCTTTTATAAAGCATTCTTTTCAAAGACAATCATTACTTTTAACATAAAGGGTTTATGTTCAGACGAGACACGCAATGCAACATGTCATACTATCAAATCTATTATATTAAAGCAGTATAGTGAAGGGGAACTCCTGACAATTGTTTTTATACATATAGAAAAGGTTCAAAATGGAAACAGCTCAGGGGCTAGTTGTTAGGGCCCGAGTTACATTTTTTTTAAACCCATTTGCCCTCGCGAAAAGGGGGAAATGCGCATTTAGACCACGCATTAATCCGCAAAAGGAATTTTTCATTGTGCAAATTTAGTTGCACAGGTAGGTACGTAGAAAACTAGTTTATTTGGACAATTGTCCATAAAACATTCTAAAAACACATAAAACATTCTAAAAACACATAAAACAGTTACAGTGTAAAAGTTGCACAGAAACATCTGCTCTTGCACACATTTGTGCTCATGAACGTGCCAGGGGATGTGGCACGTGCAGAGGGGTGAACTGAGATATGTGTCTGGCACATTAGTGTGAAGGGTGAACAAAAAAGCGCAATGCATGCAGGGGGTAGAAATTTCCCCTGTCTGCATGTTAGACCCCCCCTCCATCTTCTACCTTCCATAATATGCTTGCGTGATGAATACAGTCACTGTTTACATTTCTAACTTGGGGTGCAAATGTAATTCTTGGCATGGCCATTTGCAAAATACTTTCCAGTCAGGCATTCATAACCCACACACTTCCAACCAGTCACAGTAATATATGAGGAAACAGCTTTTGCCTTCTATCCCTCACTCCTCTTCATTTCACTCTTCACCTCAGTCCACTAAACAAAGTTAGGTTAATAACACCACTCACGACACTAAAATAATTCCCACATAAGCAACACTGCTGTTTACCATTCCTCCAAGCAAACACAAGAGCCCCATCTCTTACAGCTCCGTTTAATCCAAGGAGCCGAGGAAGGGATGGATGCAAGTGCTTTGTTGTTGCTTGTTTATCTTCCCAACCGGTGGAGATGAGCCTGGGGGTGCCCCTCTCTTACCAGCTTCTCCTGAGGAATGTGAGGAGGACCCTACTCAGAGTTTCACCCTCCAAGCGAAGTGACATGACATGTTCAGAAAATGAAGAGAGGTTGCAATGCCTTTATTTGAATGTTTTTGTTACTTAGGTTTTGATGCCTTAGTTGGCTTTTATATGTATTTCAATGAACAGACCCATTGTAACTGTAAATAGTGCATTAAAAACTGTATTACAAAACATGATGTTCCCTTGTGGAATCCAGATGTCTACGAAATCATTATGATAGTCATCTGGAATAGCTCTTATGAGAACTGCAAAAAAATAAAAAATAAATAGAGAGAGAGAGAAAATCCATGCTACTTAAATGGGCATGAAGGGCAGAATGACTGCACTCAAGAGCCACTGTGAATGGTCAACAGCAGTCCCCTGAAGCCACTGTGAATGGACAACGGCAGTCCCTTCAAGCCCTGTGAATGGTCAACGGCAGTCCCCTGAAGCCACTGTGAATGGCCAACGGCAGTCCCTTCAAGCTGCTGTGAATGGTCAACGGCAGTCCCTTCAAGATACTGTGAATCGTCAACGGCAGTCCCTTCAAGCCACTGTGAATGGCTAACGGCAGTCCCTTCAAGCCCTGTGAATGGTCAACAGCAGTCCCCTGAAGCCACTGTGAATGGCCAACGGCAGTCCCTTCAAGCCCTGTGAATGGTCAACAGCAGTCCCCTGAAGCCACTGTGAATGGCCAACGGCAGTCCCTTCAAGCTGCTGTGAATGGTCAACGGCAGTCCCTTCAAGATACTCTGAATGGTCAACGGCAGTCCCTTCAAGCCGCTGTGAATGGTCAACAGCAGTCCCCTGAAGCCACTGTGAATGGCCAACGACAGTCCCTTCAAGCCTTGTGAATGGTCAAAAGCAGTCCCCTGAAGCCACTGTGAATGGCCAACGGCAGTCCCTTCAAGCTACTGTGAATGGTCAACGGCAGTCCCTTCAAGATACTGTGAATGGTCAATGGCAGTCCCTTCAAGCCGCTGTGACTGGTCAAAGGCAGTCCCTTCAAGCTACTGTGAATGGTCACTGGCAGTCCCTTCACACTACTGTGAATGGTCATCGGCAGTCCCTTCAAGCCACTGTGAATGGCCAACGGCAGTCCCTTCAAGCTACTGTGAATGGCCAACGGCAGTCCCCTGAAGCCACTGTGAATGGCCAACGGCAGTCCCTTCAAGCCGCTGTGAATGGTCAACAGCAGTCCCTTCAAGATACTGTGAATGGTCAACGGCAGTCCCTTCAAGCTACTGTGAATGGTCAACGGCAGTTCCTTCAAGCCGCTGTGAATGGTCAACGGCATTCCCTTCAAGCCGCTGTGAATTGCAACGGCTGTCCCTTCAAGCTACTGTGAATGGTCAATGGCAGTCCCTTCAAGCCGCTGTGAATGGTCAACGGCAGTCCCTTCAAGCTACTGTGAATGGCCAACGGCAGTCCCTTCAAGCCACTGTGAATGGCCAAAGGCAGTCCCTTCAAGCCGCTGCGAATGGTCAATGGCAGTCCCTTCAAGCCGCTGTGAATGGTCAACGGCAGTCCCTTCAAGCTACTGTGAATGGCCAACGGCAGTCCCTTCAAGCCACTGTGAATGGCCAAAGGCAGTCCCTTCAAGCCGCTGCGAATGGTCAACGGCAGTCCCCTGAAGCCACTGTGAATGGTCAACGGCAGTCCGTTCAAGATACTGTGAATGGTCAACGGCAGTCCCTTCAAGATACTGTGAATGGTCAATGGCAGCCCCTTCAAGCTACTGTGAATGGTCAACGGCAGTCCCTTCAAGCCGCTGTGAATGGTCAACGGCAGTCCCTTCAAGCCATTGTGAATGGTCAAAGGCAGTCCCTTCAAACCACTGTGAATGGTCAACAGCAGTCCCCTGAAGCCACTGTGAATGGTCAACGGCAGTCACTTCAAGCTGCTGTGAATGGTCAACGGCAGTCCCTTCAAGCCACTGTGAATGGCCAACGGCAGTCCCTTCAAGCTACTGTGAATGGTCAACGGCAGTCCCTTTAAGCCACTGTGAATGGCCAACGGCAGTCACTTCAAGCCGCTGTGAATGGCCAACGGCAGTCACTTCAAGCCGCTGTGAATGGCCAACGGCAGTCACTTCAAGCCACTGTGAATGGTCAACGGCAGTACATAAGTAACAAATACAGAGTGGATGTAGGACATGGCTGGAGGCGGTGCACCAATCCCAGAGCCCGTAGTGTGCAGACTAAGGCCTTACAGTGCACAGGGCCGGTATAAAGGGCTAGGTTAAAAGACTCATTTATGCGCAGCCCACTGTACACAGGTAATCTGTTATGGTCAAGGTAGAAGTGGAGGGAATTGTAAAGGCCCTATCTGACTACCACGTAGTGCAGGGATATGCAAGTGCCTTTAATTTTGCATTGCGGCGGGGGCTGCTGAACGCATCCCCGCCACAATGCAAAATATAGGTGATGCGACCGCCATGGTGGCGGTCGCATCGTAATTTGGATTGTGGGGAGGCCGCCTCATGGGCGGCCGGTCCCAAATCCGACACAATGCCATCGTAATGTGCCCCTTAGTGTCCGGATAGGGCAGGACCAGTGCTGCCGAGTGGCAGCAGCAGGGAGCTGTGCGCTATAAAATGCGCCTGTCTCTTTGGCCTGCCGTCTTGCGACGGCCAGTCAGAAATGAGCATTTTAAACTTCTCTAACCCAGCTGCGTTAGACAGCTGGGTTAGAGAAAGCTCAGGCCTCCAGTGCTTTTGAGAGCGCTGAGTGAGGCCACTCCCTCCATTCCCGGCGCTGCTCTCAGGCTGTGAGAGCAGTGCCTGGTTCTGGAGAAGACACCGAGGGAGGAGGACGTCGCACTGCAACCAAGAAAGGTAAGTTGATTTTTTTTTAAAAAAATTGTGTGCCCCTCCTCCCACCACCCTCGGTACATGCCAGCCGCCAATGCGATTGTGAACACTTGAGAATACTTGCGCTGCTCTGTGGTTTGTGCTGCATTGTACAGATGGAGACCACTGAGCGTAAAGTAGATGACAAGCCAGGAAGACGAAAAGCTGCACACTAGCAGTGTGTAACAAAACCACGGGATGCACCCACAAAGAAATAGTCTTTCATTCATCTGAGCCTCCTCCTCATTACACTGGAAAAATATGGCAAATATGGTAGGAGTGACATATTTGGGATACACATCAGTTTTCCATTACCAGCTGTCCTTGGCACTACATTGTGCCTTATGGTCTGGTATAAGCACATGCTTCACGTAACAGGAATATGCCATCACACCCACTCAACAGATAGCTCTAAATAAAACTACACTGCAATCAGAAAAACAGTGCTATTTCTGAACAGAGATGCAAAATATACTCAATAATAAACTCCCCGCTTTATTATTTGATGTGTTTGCAAGCTAGTGGGATATGACACATCTTATGAATAGAAATGAGATTATTTTATCTTGTGTATTTGAAATACGAGGGAATATCGTACAAGATCTGGTGTATCGACTCCCTGTGAGCCTGGATTACAGAAACTAGAATAATAGGAATGGCGAGTGTAGCCTCCGAAACAGAGGTGGAAGCCTTTGTACAGATGTGGTTTACACATTTACAGTTTGAGGCACAAGAAGATCAATTGATTTGTTCAAATTCACACTTTGTAGAGAGAAGTGTCAGGAACTAAAATTCAGGTCGCCAGCGTAAGGTAAAGTTAAGCAACTAGCCCAGATTTGCTCCCTTGTCAAAAGGTTTCTAACTAAACATTGGCAAAGATCAGTAGCAGCTGCTACCGGGCAGTAGTAGTGGGGTGGGGGTGGATTTAAAAAAAAAAGAAAAGAGGAAAAGAAAGAAAAAAAAATCAGTTACCTTTCCAGCGGCCGCCTCTCCTCTGCCCTCTTCGGTCAGTGAAGCAGGAAGCACCCAGGCTCCCGACTCCAATCACCAATTACGATGCTGCCTTACAGCAGCGTTGTGATTGGTCTGAGCGCCATGCTTTGGGCATCATGGCAGGGAGTGGGAGCCTGGGCATGTGCTCAACTCAGGCTGTGCATTACCCCCAGGTCCCTTATGTCCTCGTCCCATTCATAACAAGGTGGAGATAACCATCTCCCGACAGAAAAAAACAAGAGGAATGCTGGGACCCTAATACTGCCCCTCCCACCGGGAGTAAATAAGCAGTACCTACCCAGCATCCCGCCTGTTCTTTTTTTCTGTCTGTCGACAGATTGGACTTGACTGTGCTGGTGCTGCTCCTGCTGGGCTGGAGTGGCGGTGCTTCTCTTCTCCCCCCGCCCGGCTGCCTGGCTGTGCGGGCGCGGGGTTCCCTGGGCTGTCACATGGCCTGCCGGGCTAGCTGGGAGTCAGTCGCTGTTGGAGCCGGTGTCCTGCTTGCTCTGCATGGCCTCCCGGCCCTTTGCGGCTGGGGCTGGAGTTCCCGGTTTCTTCCGGGTCGCGGGCTCCCCTTCCTGATCTTGGCCGGGTGCGGCGTGCTGCGCTGGATGGGCTCCTGCCGGTCTCCTGGTGTGTTGGCGTTTGGGGTGGGGGCCTTGTTCCTGGGGTTGGCCCCCGCTCCGGGTGAGTGCCGCTTGCCGGTTTCCTTACTTCTCAGCTTCTGCCTGCCTGTTTTCACTGCTGTTGCCGCCCCCTGTGCGCTGTTCTGCGGTGCTTCGGCGCTGCTGGGGTGTTTTGCTGCGGGGCTTTGTTGTGCAGTTGCTGTGCGCTGGCGGTGGGGGCCTTGTTGTCTGGTGGTCCCCATTTCCACTTGGCGGCTTCCTTCCCCGGCCTGCTGTGGCCGCTGCTGTCTCTTTTCCAGTGCTTGGTGGTACTACGGGGGGGGCTAGCGCGTCTGTCTTTTGGCGCTGGGGGGCCCGGTTCGGGCATGTGCTTTATGTGCCTTTTGCCCCCCCCTGGGGCTGCTGCCACGGCCCCCCAGGAGGGGGGGGGGCGCGCCCCGCGGTTTGTAGGACTCTGCCTTGGGTCGCGGCCCTTTTACAGGTTCCTCACGGCGGTGCTCTCCCCTAGCGTGCCCTCTGGCGGTGTCGGCGGGATCCCTGTGCCCGTCCGGTGGGCCCCTGTTGGTGCGGGCTGTCGTGCACTGCTCCCGCCTGCTGTGGGACTTTGCCCCTTTTTGGTGTGTAGGCTCTGGTGTTTTCCGTCGCTGTTTTGTCTGCGGCGTCCGGTTGCCCTGATTGTGGTGCTCCGTGGCGTGGCGGTGTGCCCCGCTTTCTCTGCGGTTGGGGTGCGGCTCCACTGTCCTGTCCTCCCTTGTTTCTTGCAGGGGGGGGGCGGGGGTTGGAGTCGCCGTCTCCTGGCACGGACTTCTGTACATGTGCACTCACTGGGCGTTGTTTCATTTCCCGCCTGGCCTCCCTTATTCTCCTTTTTTGGGAGTCTTTGCCTTGTGTCCCCCTGGGAGTGGGGCTTTGTGCCTTGCTTCTCTGCTGGATTCTTATCCGCGTGGGCCTTGTGGGTGCTTCCTTTTGGGGGTGCTCTGGGGGGCTGTAGACTGTGCTGGGGTCCTGGTGCTGTGGGCTGTGCTCCCTTGGGCGGCTGTGGCTCGTGGGGGTGCAGGTGTTGTCCCGGGGCCTCGTGCCTGCTTGCTTAAGTTCTGCCCCCTGCTGCTTGGCATTCCCGGATGCGTCCTGTTGGGGTGCTTTGCTGGTCCTCCCTGCTCCGGGCTCCTTCGCGGCTTCCTGCCCCCGGCTGGGGGGAGAGGGGGGTCAGTGTTCCTGCTCCTTTGGCGGCTTTGTGGGGTGTCCTGTTGGCTCCCCTGGGTTCCTGTTGACCTGCCGGGGTCTGCCACGCTTTTCTTTGCTGCCTCGCTTTCTTTGCTGCCCCTGTGTGTCCCTGTTTCTCGGGGTCTGGCGGGTGCTGGTGTTGTGGCCTGGCCTTGGGTGTGCTGGGTCCGTCTGTCTGTCCCGCCCTTTCTCGGGCATCCTTTCCTCCGCTGCGGGCGGCCTGTTCGGTTGTGGCTTCTGCTCCGCTTGGGTGTGCTTGTGTTCGCTTCCTGGCTTCTGCTTGGCTGGTCGGGGTTGGTGGTCGGGGGCTCCTGGTTCTTGGGTTGGGCCCTTCCGTCCCTTGTCTGCGCTTGGTTCCTCTTGGGGGCTTCCTGGTGTTGTGCCTGGTGCTCTCTGCAGCACTCTGCCCCTGCTGCCTGCGAGTCCGGTTTGCTTTTTTGTTTTGCCCGCTTCCGTCCCGTTCTGTGGGTTGGCCTCTCTGTGTTCCGGGGTTGCCTTGCGCTGGGCTGCTTCTTTCCCTCGCGCTGCCTCATGTGCGGCTGTTCTGTTCTCCTTTGCTCCGGCCTGGGGCTTCGGGTGTTTGTCCCGGGGCCTTCTGTGGGCTTGGGTTGCTTCGGGGGTCTGGCTGGTTGGGGCTGTCTCCGGCTGCTTGCCTCATCCTTGCTGGGTGCTTCTATCTTTGGTTGCTCCTGCCCTGGCGCTCCCTGTGCTTGCCTTTGGCTCGCATCGGTGGGCCCTGGCCACCCCTCCTGGTTCTGCCGGCGGCGGCTGTTTGGGCCTGGCTGTCTTTCGCGGCTGCCCTGTCCTTGGCATGGCGCCTTTTCCCCTCTTCTGCTCTGCGGTTCTCCCGGTTGGGGGTCCGTCTGGGCTCTGGGTGCTTTTGCTCCCTGGGGGGTCCTGGTCTCCTCTGGTTCCCGTCGTGGATGGCTGGCTGGGTGTCTGCTGGGGCTTTCCGGCTCCTGCGGGTTTTGTGCGCCTGTTGGTCTCCTTTTCGGCTCTGAGTCCTTGCCTGTGCTCTCTTTGTGTGTCCTGGCTGGGCGCTCTGCTGGTTTGTGGCCGTGTCCTGGTGGGTCCTTCTGGGCCTGCTCCTGCCGGCGGTCCTCTTCCCGGGCTTGGTTCGCCTCTGGTTGGGTGTCCGTTTTTTTGCCTGGTCCTGGGGTTTCTGCTGGATGCTGTTGGGCTTCGGGTTTCCCCTTTGCCCCGGTGCTCCTTCGTCGTTGGCCCTTCCTCCTGGCGGGCCTGTGTGGGGTCCTGCTTGCCTCCTGTTGCTCCAGGTCTACGGGCTTCCTGCTGGTTCCGGGTGGCCTGGGGCTGTGCCTCCTTGGCTTTCTGGCTGTGATGTCGCTTTTCGGCCAGCTCTGGGGTGTGTTTTGCTGGGCGTTCCTGGTGCTTTCCTGGTTCTGGTGTCCTGGCTCGCTCCTGTCTTCCCTTGCTTCCCTGGGCTTTGTTCCCAGTGTGTGTATGTTTGGCGGCCTTCCCCCCCCCCTCTCTCTGGTTGGGGTGCGGTTCTGTGGTGTTCCTCTTGCCTCTGTGGGGTCCGCCCTCCTGGCTGCGGGTTGTCTGGGGTTTTGCTGCTGCTTGGCCCTCTGCCTTCTCTGCTTCCTCCGGTTTCCGCTTTGGCGGTTTCCTCTGTTTCTTTTTCCGGCCTTCTGTGTGGCCCGGCGGTGGTGTGCTGGGGGTCCCTGCTCCTCCCTGCCCTTTGCTTTGGCCTGGGCGCTGCGTGGGCTCCTTCCGGGGTTGATTGGGCCTGCGGGTCCTCCTGCATCGGCGGGTTGCTTGGCTCTGATCCTGGCTTCCTGGTTCCTTTTGCGTTTGTTGCCCTGGTTTGTGCTGTTTTCTTGGCTCCTCTCCGGCGTTGATGGGGTCGGGCCTTGTGGGCTTTTGGTCTGGGTGCTGTGCGCCCTGGGGCCGTTTTTTTCCGCTGCTCCTGCCCTTGCTGTGTGCTTGGCCTGGGTGTGGGGTGCCTGTGCGGTCCTCCGCCCTGTTGGCACCTGTTGTTTTCTGCCCTCTGTGGTTCGGTGGATTCCTGCCTGGTTGTTTCCTGGTTTGGGGGCTGCTGGGAGTTCCCGGTTGCTCTGGACTCCCGTCCTGCCTTGTTTTTCCCTCCCTTTTGGGGTTGGGGCTTTTTGGGGGTTGTGGCCGGTGGCCCTGTCTTCGCCCTTGTTGGGCTTGTTCGTTGTTGGTTTCCGGTCTTTGTTGGCCTCTCCTTTGTTGGTCGGCTTTCGGCTGGTTCTTTCTGGGGGCGTCTCTGGCCTGTGGTCTTTGGGTTGGCCTCCTCTGCCCCTGCTGTTCTGGGTTTGGTGGCCTTCCTGGTTTGGTTTGCGGCCTCCTTCCCTGTGGGGTTTTTGGCCTCCTGGGGTTTCGGGTCTCTGTCTCCTTCCCTGTCCTTCTCGGTTTGGTTGGGGTCTCGCTCCTGTTCGGCCCCTGGGCTCTTGCTGCGGCTCCTCCCTCTGGGCTGGGTGCTTGGTGGTTGTCGTTTGGTGGCCTTGGGGGTGCTGTTTTTTCTTTCCTGGTTCCTGGGCCTCCTCGGCGGGGGTTGGTTGGCTTTCTCCTCTGGGCTCTCAGGGGCCGGGTCGTTCGGTTTGGTGGGGTGGGCCGGTTTCTGGCCTGTGCTTTCCTCCTTCCTTGTTGGACTGGGTGCTTGTGCCTGCGCTCTGTTGGCCGGTCTTGGCTTCTTTCTTTGGCCTTCTTCGGGGCGGTCGGGGTTCGCTCTGTGTCTGTGTGGCTGCCGGGTCCTGTGTGCCTTCCTGGTGGTTCTGGGCTGGGCGGCCTTGTCCGGTGGGTATCTTGGCTGTGTCCTTTGGGTCTTGGTTGCCCTGTCTCCGGTTTCTCTGGTTGGCGGCCTCCTTTTGGGGTCCTGGTCTTCTGTTTTTTTCTTGGTTGTCTCCGGTCCTTGTTTGGTCCCTGCTGTCCTGTTCTGGGTTGCGGGCCGGGTGCTTCCTGCGGTCCCCCTTTTCCTCCCTTCTCAGTGCTCTCTAGGGTTGCTGCTTTTGTGGTGGTTTCCTGGGTGTGCTTGTGGGTTCGGAAGGCCGGTTTTCTGCTTTGGTATTCTCCACTTTGTTATGAATGGGTCGAGGACATAAGGGACCTGGGGGTAATGCTCTATTACTTATCGGTAATCTTCATTACTCCAGGTCCCGTTGTCCTCGTCCCATTCATACGCCCCTCCCTCCCTCCCGGGCAGCCGGCCTTCCTGTCTGGGCTTGGTTGTACAGGCGGGATGCTGGGTAAGTACTGCTTTTGTACTCCCGGTGGAAGGGGCAGTATTAGGGTCCCAGCATTCCTCTTGTTTTTTTCTGTCGGGAGATGGTTATCTCCACTTTGTTATGAATGGGACGAGGACAACGGGACCCGGAGTAATGAAGATTACCGGTAAGTAATAGAGCATTACAGCCGGTGGAGAACATGCAAAGTGTGCATGACTGTTTGGTCGGCCCAAGAAGGCCGACCAAACTGTCATGCGCAATTTAGAGTGTGCTCACCACTCCTCCCCCTGCTCTGCGGGAAGCACAGCCCCGCCCACATCTTTACATGGCCAATATTGAAAAATAAAATGATAATAACATTGTTATTATCATTTTATTTTTCCTGTGGGGCGACGCTCCTCCACCTTAGCCGAAGAGCCACCCCTGGCAAAGATAGAGAAATAAAATGAATATGCTGGTCAATGTATACCTGAAATCGACTTTATTCAATTCAAAGTAAAATTCAGACATATATGTAGGTCAATAACAGGGACAAAATTGGCCAGTCACAAAACAGAACTGGGAGATCTTCAGGAACTAAATACCAAAACAGTTTCAAACAGGAGGGTCCTAGGGAAAGTTTAAAGACCTGCAAAGGATTCGATCCCCAACCATTAACATATAAAGACAATAGAAAATCTTTGGGTCTATAAAAATAGGAGGAACAATGATTAAGCCAGAGATTATTCCACACAGAAGAAACTGTGGGAGATTCCCTTTAAAGGACGAAATCCCTCACTCACCATAAGGTGACATGCTTCATCATATGGGATTCTCCTCTCAAAGGAAAAACCTAGTTCCTTCGAGGGCTACAACCCCCTCTATGAGAGGGAGGAGCTCAGGGATGTTTTTGAATGTCTGATATTCAGGATATTCTAAATCCACATAGATGAGTAAATTAGTGTGAACGAGGACGCAGCGCAAAATAAGAAAAATGGTGTAGTGAAAAGTGAAAATAAAACTAACTAGGGGCGTCCTATATAAATTTTATTAAGGGGCACCCTCTGCTAGGATTAAAAACAATGGTGCAACAGCGACGTAAATGTTAGTCGCAATAATGTTTGATGAATTAATGGTCATTAATGGTCGACATGTTTCAGCCTGTATGCCCCAAACATCGGGCATATAGAGCCTGCAACCGGAGGTACCGACGGATAGAGCGGTGCCTTCATCCTGAGCTGTTGCCAGGCTGAGGTAGAGTTATTTACCTAGCTTTTGCGGGTTTCTTTATCGTCCGGAGCATTTGGGGCTCTGAACACGTTTACTTTTTGTATCCTTTATTTGTATTTTCACTTGAGTACTGGCAGCAGCATTGTTTAGGTCCTGAAGAAAGCCTTGCCCGATGTTTGGGGCATACAGATCTTCAGGAACTACAGTCCACACTCCTGTTAACTAACACTTGTTTACATTTGACAAATAGATTATTTTGACTCTGCCTTCTCTGAAACTTTGTTCGAAGGTGCCAATGAAGGACGTGTAATTTGACTGATGACAGGATTCCTGCTGTAAAGTGCTGTCCTGGCTTAGCAGATTTTAGGAAATGCAAAACCCCCTGCCCTGGTAGTCAATGATACAGTTGTTTTTAGCAAGAACTCTGATTAGTACCTTGCACGTTGCCAAATAAGCAAGCTCAGGCTTCATACATTAAACAAAGAAGCACTGGGTTTGGGGAACCCATCCACTTGTAACCCATCAAATTACCACCGCCCCAGCTCAACCTGTAGCAGTTTAGAGTATGTTAGATAGAGAAATTAGAAATTGCTCAGAAACATTTATTTTTATATATTTTGATCACATATTTCTTTATAATTACAAAGTGTATAATTCGTTACACAGCAACAAAATATTCGATCAAAGAAATTGCACTGGGAAATCACATCTCTTGTTTGTCTCTGAATGAGGTTTTAGACACTCAAAGCAGGAAGACTGGTCATCCTTTTTTGGAAAAGAAATAATTGCTTTTCTCTGCCCTTTAATACTCTATTTTCAGGTATTTGGTCCTAAAGTCCTGGCAAGATAAATCAATGGCAACTTTACTTGCTCCATTTGTAGAGTGAGAAGAAAGCACTTTTTCTAAAGTGAGAACAGTTAACATGGAATCCTTAGAGATTCAATCGTCGTGTGTCACTTGGAATCCATACTTGAAAGATATCCCTCAATATAATATGATAGTGAGCACCCTGCTATGTGCTGGGGACGGAGAAAACATATATCTTTTTCTTTTAGGTGCATGGTATTGTTTAACGATGCGGGACAAAAAGCATCATTGGTTTTACTGCTTCACTTTACCTTTAGAATTTGCCACAGGCACTATAGAAAGATTTCCCAGCCATGCAAGAGCAGTTATTCATTGACACTGCATGCCTATTCCAGCATCAGCAGCTTCCAAATACTGTATGTTGTAGCTTCAGGAAAGATCTTCAGATGAATGGATGAGGGGCGAGCTCATAGGTGACAATATTAAACTTGTATCTCTGCATTCTAGTAAGGGCTTCAACATTCCTTTAACTGTCCTTAACTGCAAAGCTCCCCCTAGAGTACACACACCATCATTCCATGCATCAACACATTCTCTCAGCCGCACTCACCATTCTACATCTAAACACTCACAGGCCAAGACACCATACCATTGCTCAAGCTGAGCAGATGCTACCAGGCAGACATGCCCGAGCCATACCTACAAATGTGTTGTTAGAAGGGAAACATCACACTGATCCCCCGAAACCGGTCCCAGGATGCTTGTTTCCGGTCCAGGGAGGACCTGGCCTGGCAGTTCGGGCTGGACTGTTCCCATTGGGAGCAGGGTCAAGACTGATTTGCATATGGCTGGGTCCGAACTGGAATGGCATGGTGAGCAGAAAACGATAGATTTAGGCCCAGATCTCTGTACTGGGGGTGAATGTTTCACTTCGTTCAGCATTCCGTCCATCAATTGCTCTTTTTGCAGGATGCCCTGAATCATCCTTGCGGCCATAAATAATGTGGCATACGCGAATATAGACTTTAAGAAGTCTGCCAGATTGCCAGAAACACATACTATGAAAAAAAAGGGATGAATGGTTTTGTAAAGTTCACTTAACAAAACGATCTTTCAATAATCGGGTAAAATAAACCTAGAATGTTCTTTAAAAGTTTGTCAGTTATATGTTCCCATCATGGCCAGAAGACTTAAGACTGACAGAAAACACGTTCACAGGACTCCTGGAAGTAGCCATTACTCTCACACTGTGTGGTCTCGTGTCTTTGCAGCACACAAATACCGACCCAATAACACACAATCAAGTGGGCCTTCTTACCTTCTGCTGTCCACGCTGTTGAAGGTTACAGAACGCTTGGCCCTAAAAGAAAGAAGGAAAGAAACATTGCATCAGCAACGGCGGCAGAAAAGATACCTTCAGGCTGGCACAGGCTGGCGCTGCGGATACGAAACGTGGCAGCCTGCAGCGCCCAGTGCCTTTCCTTGGCATGCACGCATATCTGTATTCTAATTCACCTCCTTTACAAGCTGTGAGGAGCCCTTTTCTCTAAAACACAGGCCTGGTGAAAAATTCTTTATTTGTATTCCGAAAACAAGAATGTGCACGATGGGGTTAATACATTTAAGACTCAGTCACAAATCATGCATGCACGTGCTAGTGCTTGCCTACTGTATCGGAAACAGAAGGGTTGTGTGCGAGACCTTACCCCAACAGAGGCACAGCAACCTCCTAAGACTTTAGGGTTGGGAGGCCCAAACCAAGGTAAGCAGAGGTACAGAAGACCACAGCTTACAGTCCTGCCACTCTTGGTCCGCCCTTGGTACCGCAGCATCTCGTTCACGCTGCTCCATATACAAGGGAGCCCACTTCTCATGGGGTGCTCTTTTACCCGCGGATGGATACAATCAGCCAGCCTCTATATTTCTCTGACCAGGAGTTCAAGGTCAAACTCCTAAAGAGTGGCATAGAGACAGCCTTAGGTGTTCTTTCAAGGCTCATATAAGAATAACAAATCATAACTAAAAATACATGCTACATACATAGAGGGGCACTGAGTCCGTCCATTGGTCTCTTCAACTGTCATTCACATTTCGCTTCTGCCTTCCATGGTGTGCACCATGGAGCTCTGGCCCAATCCACTTCAGCCACTGGCTGTCTTTCACTGGAAGTGATGGCATTTGCCTGATCACATTTTCACACCTACTTGAAAAAAAGTGCACTTCGGGCCCAGGGCTGCTGGGCCAATAAATAACCGGCAATTTGTTTCTTTTCAGTTCTTTTATTTTTACATTATTCTTGTGTTTTTAAACTATGTCTTCAGGTTACATTAATTCATACCAATAGAACCTTTACTATGGGCCAGTAAGAATCATATTTTTTTGTGATGTGCATTAGTACAAAAAAGGGGGCTCAATAACTGTTCAGGACATCAGCATGCCAGGACGCATCAGTACTCTTCTATTCAAATTATATGCACTTGTTCCTTTTTCTCATTTAAGCTTTTTATTGCAAGCATATTGCTGTCACGTTTAGACATCAGGGTTTTTTTTTTTCTATTTTAGTGCATATGCTTTCAATAGAAATTTAAAAAATGGCGCTGCACCAGCTGGCAATCCTAGTGAGCCTCGCAGTTTAGTCTATAAAAGTGCCACTCAATGCCAAGTGGCACCACTCTGTTCCCAGAAATGAGCAACAACATGCAGTCCCCTTATCTGAGTATACAAAACGTCATGAGTTCATTTTCAGCGTAATGTGACAGCCATTAAAAAAGCACATCCATTTTTTGGTTTAAACAATTTCATCGATGCGGCATCACTTTATTTACCCATTCCATTTGTGTAAAACTCCCTGACCGATGAATAGTCGGTTAACTTTTAACGACTACCAAAATGGGTTTAGAAATGCTCTACAAATCACTATTTCGAAGGGGCGTCCTTTCCAAACAGTGATTCGATACCCTATTGGCCAATGTCTTGTGATTGCAATTTCAATCACAGACTAGTGATAAATTATCGACTCCTAAATCGGTGTTGTAATTGATGTGCAAAAAGAAGGGGTCCCTTTTGGATCCATTTCTTTTTCGAATTGGAGCACAAATTTCACTGCCAACACTCTCGGAATCATCACAAAAAGACGTTAAAAAAACGAGCCCCATTTTTTTACGGACAATGGGCTACTTTAACAACAACAAAAAACACAGATTTCTTTATAGAAAAGCAATTACAGGGATGGTGGCCAGCTGAACCTTGTAGCCCTGTGATCATGACCAATCATAGAGTCGAAAATTGCGACCTGCCTAATGAATCTTAATTAGACAGAGTAGTCTGTGACTCATTATGACTCCTTTTTTGCGAACCAACCTAACAGTACATAGGTCAGTTCACAAAATGAGTTTCTAGTTGAAACAAGCATTGGCATAGCCAATAGGTCTCGCCTTTGGGGCCTTATAAGTGTTTAGCCAGAGCTATTGACTTTGCCAATGTCTTCAAGCTGTGCTGTAGAGAAGTATGGCTGCTGTGCAGCATGCTGAAAAGTTATAATAAAAAAGTGTCAGAAGCATTTTTGTTACTTTATATATGACCAAGAAGGCATTATGTAAAACTGAACGACCATATTAAAAAAAGTATTTACAATAAAACATTTCCTCAGTTTTCTTTTGTTCTTGTAATGCTGGCAACTTGTTTCTGCCTATTGCAATGGTTGTTTGTTAAAGCATTTTTTTTGAGGGGGCATAAACAAACGGAGGGTGCAGGTTGGGAACTAGTACCTGTATTATAACACTAGCAGCGGCCAGACGCTAGGGGAGAATCAACAGATGCCAGATTCCGAGAGCAGGCTGAGGTGGTGCTGAGTGATGCTGATGTGGTAGTGGTGGTGGTGGTGACTGTTGCGGAGACGATGCGGAGGTGATGCTGAATGATACTCAGGTGTTGCTGAGTGATACTGCTGTGGTGCTGAGTGATGCTGTGGTGGTGCTGAGTGATATTGTCTTGGCGCGGAGTGATGCTGTGGTGGTGCTGAGTGATATTGTCTTGGCGCTGAGTGATGCTGTGGCGGCGCTGAGTGATGCTGTGGCGGCGCTGAGTGATGCTGTGGTGGCCCTGAGTGATGCTGTGGTGGCGGTGAGCGATGCAGTGGCGGTGCTGAGCGATGCTGTGGCGGTGCTGAGCGATGCTGTGGCGGCGCTGAGCGAGGCTGTGGCGGCGCTGAGCGATGCTGTGGCGGCGCTGAGCGATGCTGTGGCGGCGCGGAGCGATGCTGTGGTGGCGCGGAGCGATGCTGTTGTGGCGCTGAGCGATGCTGTGGTGGGGCTGAGCGATGCTGTGGTGGGGCTGAGCGATGCTGTGGTGGCGCTGAGTGATGCTGTGGTGGCGCTGAGCGATGCTGTGGTGGCGCTGAGCGATGCTGTGGTGGCGCTGAGCGATGCTGTGGTGGTGCTGAGCGATGCTGTGGTGGTGCTGAGTCATCCTGTGGTGGTGCGGAGTCATCCTGTGGTGGTGCTGAGTGATGCATTGTTGGCCCTGAGTGATGATGTGGTGTCGCTGAGTGATGCTGTGGTGGCGCGGAGTGATGTTGTGGTGGCGCTGAGTGATGCTGTTGTGGCGCTAAGTGATGCTGTGGTTGTGCTGAGTAATGCTGTGGTTGCACTGAGTGATGCTGTGGTTGCACTGAGTGATGCTGTGGTTGCACTGAGTGATGCTGTGATGGCGTTGAGTGATGCTGTGATGGCGTTGAGAGATGTTGTGTTGGTGCTGAGTGATGCTGTGCTGGCTCTGATTGATGCTGTGCTGGCTCTGATTGATGCTGTGGTTGCTCTGAGTGATGCTGTGGTGTTGCCGAGTGAGAGATGGAGTGAAGATATAATGCACAATTAGAGAGGGTGGTGAGAGAGAAAGAGAGAGAAAGGGTGTACATAGAATAAAGAGTGGAGCGGGATAGAGAGAGAGAAAGAAGGGGAGAGAGAGTGAATGAAGGAGTTTGAAAGAGAAACAGATAAAGGGGTGAGAGAGAATGAAAGGCTAAAAAAGATAGAGAGGGAGAGTTAATTAAGTAGAGAGAGAATTAGAGAGGGGAGAGAGAGAGAAGGAGAGAGACAATAAGAGTGGGGGTGTGGAGTTTAAATAGAGTGAAGAAGTGACGCGGAAAAAGTAACCTTAAATATAGCTTTGTGCTTTGCGCGAATAAATATAAAAATAAAAAAAACAGTGAGAGACAAAAATACTGGTAATTAGGCTGTGACTCCCAATATAAAACAAATAGCGATATAGGTGAAATCAACCCACCGAAGCAATATTTCTAACTAGACAAAAAAAGCTTGCATTTCAATGCTAATCGCTGTTGTTTTTCATGTGACTGTAGTCCAGGGCCCTCAGTTGGTAATGTGAGCTGCTGCTGCGATTGAAACATCAGAGTCCAGAGAGTTAATGAGCCATGACGAGGAAATGAGGAAGAGATAGGAAACCCAGATGCCAGCTGCGCGTGCACGCCATCGTGAACTCAAGCTGGTCGCCAGCCGAAAACCAGTGTTTGCACTTCCAAAACCCGCTTACTAAAACTCTCAGCCAGACCAGCGCAAGCGCTGGTGCAGGCCGAGACCTAAAAAGTAGAGTCACTAATTGTGACCACTTTTTGCGACCAGAAAGCTAGCATATCTGGCCCTTTGGCAATATAGAAATATTTTGCAAACATTTGTCTGAACTACCTTATATATAACTATTTAACTGCCTTGTAAAAATCCTGCAAAGCATTCTTATGCACAGAAGCTAGCGTGGCTTCTGCAGCAATGATGGGGCGGGCTCTAGGTTTCATCTGTAATGAATGTTTTTGTATTCTTGTAACATTTCAATACATTGAACTATGTATTTGGCCAAGATAGATTTGTTGCTAGCCAATCCTATGTTTTACTGCCAAATGAAACAAGCACTAATTTTAATTTCCTAGACTTCTTGTCCTAATCATATAGAGCATGATTACCTTTTAGTCATGTATATGCAACGTAATTTGGTACAAACTTGGAGTGTTGCAGACTGCATTTTCCACCAAAGGTTTATTTCCTATAACTCTGGCCCTTGCCCCTTCCTTGTAGGGTAACATGAGATGAGTTTTATCATATCTGGACATTTGGGTAAGCAAGATGTTGTGGAGACCATTACAGGACAAGGAAACTCAGTCCCTGTGTTCTGAAAATGTTAAAAAGTATACAGTATAAGGGGGTAGGTTAGGTGTACCCTGACCCCCTGGACGTTGTGGGGGGAGGGGTAGGGGGTCCTGGTGGTCCTTGCCCAGGCCCAAATTTTAAAGCATGGCCCCCTTACTCCTGTGAATCCAGCGGGAGTACAAGGGCACGTGCCAACTCCTGCAAGAGCCCTGCCGGATCAGAAAAATATTTTAGAAAACAAGGTGACATCAGTGCCTGTGGTGGGTTGGCCGTGCACGGGCAGTTGGCCCTGTGGCTAACCCACACAGCGCATGTTCAAAGGCCAGGCGTGGCGGGATGGTCGTTTGCCTCAAGCAGTTAGGCACAGACCCTGATGCCAGCCCCACGCCAATTAGAGGTGTGTGGCTGGGGTGATCACCCATGTGGGGTTGGGCGCAGGCTTGACAGTTTTATAGTTACGTACAGTAGTAAAATATTACTTTACATTAAGAAAAACCCAAGAAACTCACTGAAAAAATGAAGGTTAAAGTAACATTATTGTTACGTACGGGAAGAATATCTCACTTTACATTAAAAAAAACTTTGAAAATCACTGAAAAAAACAAAAGTGAAAGTGACATTATAGTTAGGTGAAAATTTGTAACAATGTTTTAAACAAAAAAAACCACTCCAATTCACCAATTAAAGTTAACTAAAGTAACTATAACTCGTGCACTTGCCATGCACTGCTTATGACTTCATGTAATACATCACTGATCACATGTTCTATGAGATCATAGATGACATCACTGTGAATGGCAGGGTTGGGAGTTATAATTACCTCAGTATGACATCACTTTAACCTTTGTTTTTTCAGTACATTTCCAAGGTTTCTTTTTAATGTAAAGTGAGAGCCTTACCATACCTAAATATACCGCCACTTTAGCCTTTGTTTTACTCAGTGAACATATATATATATATAATATATATTACCTACTGGCTCTCACCAGTAGGTAGTTATAGTTAGGATGTAGTTTCCATAGGAAAAGCGTTTTTTTGACTTGCCTATATCTTTGGTGCTGTTTGACGAATCTTCACGGAAATTACCAAAAAAAGTGCCATGTGAATCTTGTTGTGCATAGAAAGTATTGGGGTGAGCCGTCAAGTGGGGGATGAGAAAAAGGGGGGGGGGTCAAATAACGTGCATTTCCCATGTTAACTCCCATAGGAAATTTAGACACGGCTACAGCCCAAACTGCTCAATGGATTTACACCAAATTTGGCAGAAAAGTAGCTGTTGGTCCAGAAAGCCCCCTTTTTGTAAATTGGAGTAAATCCATTCAGTAGTTTTGAAAATATTAAGGAAAATCCCAATTTGTATATATAGGGACACAGATCCTCTGAGGATCCGACAGTCCCCGTGCTGCTCAAACCTGATTGGCTGCCAACACTTCAAACCAGGAAGTGTTGGCAGCCATCTTTGGCCTCGGCTTGAGCCGAGTCCCAGAAAAAAAAGTAACAAAAAGAAAAGGGGGCAGGGTAGAAATACCCTGACCCCTAGCCCTCTTGGCAGGGGGGTCTCAGAGGGAACCCGCAGAGCCAAAAAAGAATTGTAATTTTTTTTTGGCAGGAGTCGTGCTGGATCCGCAGCTCCTGCTGCAAATTGTTTTTAAAAAGAAGCACGGACTCCTGTAGTAACCGGTTCCTGGGTGGGCCAGGTCCCGGGGGCATGTTGCTAATAAAGGAGGGGGAGCACAAGGGCCCCCCCTCCTGGGGCAAATAAAATAAAAAATTAATTTTCCCTCTGCATCCCCCCTTACAGGATTACGGTGCCAGGCCCTTATCAAGGAGGCCCTACATGATGCATTAATTTGCACCTACAGCACACTCGTGTTTTGGGACGACCACTACGAGCATTATTGTCGCACGCTCTTCATCCCACGTATTGCAACCCTTGGGGATCTAAGGATCATTGCTCCCCAGCCTTTATATATTCACCTATGCCCTGAAGAAGTTCATTCTTTAATGAATGAAACGCGTTGGCTGGAGCTCATGTTGTCGGATACACTGAAAATAAAGGATTATTTGACGCAAAGAAACAAGTCAACCTGATTTATTGAAAAGACTTTTTGGGAGTGCACCACTCCAAGTTTGTCCCAAAAAGAATTGTAATTTTTTTTTGGCAGGAGTTGTGCTGGATCCGCAGCTCCTGCTGCAAATTGTTTTTAAAAAGAAGCACGGACTCCTGTAGTAACCGGTTCCTGGGTGGGCCAGGTCCTGGGGGCATGTTGCTAATAAAGGAGGGGGAGCACAAAGGCCCCCCCTCCTGGGGCAAATTAAATAAAAAATTAATTTTCCCTCTGCATCGTCCCTCGGAATCACCCCTTACACGGCCCCACCCCCCCACCGATGTTACCTGCACGGACCGCGGTTGGTCGGAGTGATGGTCGGACCTGCAGATTCTGTTGTGCTAGGTCAAGGGAACTCTTTAGGCCCAATCTTAAGGGGTTCTCAACTCTAGTCACATACAAAGGATATATAAATCTTACCTACAGTTTATATTAGACAACAATGAATTGAAAGTAATTACCTCCTCATCTGTCTTCCTCGTCCCAGTTCTTACGTCAGTATAGATCTTCCCTATGTTATCCTAAAACCAAAACTTATTATAACAGTTTTATGGAGGAAGAACTCCTCTGCTCACTTTTCAGCTATGTAGCTTAAATAAAGCTAGGAGTCACCCTCATTACTTCCAGTTTTTTTTCTGTCTCATTTCGAGTTTTCAATAAGGTAGGAATGATAATGTTAGCAATCAAATTGTTTTTTAATTTCCGATTCAACAGATAGGCCTGCTCTAGCTGCACTTGTATTGCTCTCCCAGTTTGTTATAGGCTTTATTCCTAATTTACTGAATGATGACCCTGTTTTCAGTATTGAGCCTGTTTATGGAGTTTTTGTGGTTCAGATGTCCTTTGAATTTCGTTTGGGAATATGGTCCACACAACTCCATCAAGCGATCAAGGTGGCGCAGCTGCTGTTTGCTCTGAAAACTACCTTAGATGTGGCAGTAGTTATAAGTCCGCTCTGCTCCGCTGAGTGATCGGTAGGTGCAGGATCAGTGCTCCGAGGGTCGTTTATCTGTCCTTGATATTGTAGTGGTCCCACAAGATTTGCCACCTGGATGTGATACTTGGGGGCATATGTACAATGGGATTGCGCCACCGGAATGTCATTTTTTTCGACCTCTGGTGGCGCAATGCCCTGCACCATATTTACAAAGTGGCGTTAAGCCACTTTGCATGGCTTAACGCTGCATTGTAAATATGGTACCTTTTCACGCACGTATCTGCATGAAAGGGGCGTGCAATGTTGCTGTAGGCATTTCACCGCAACACCCATTGCTTTTTAACGCTGGCCCAGATTTACAAGGATGTGTAAATTTGAGGCAGTGCCAAAAACGAACGCCATGCAAAAGCAGGCTTAGACTGGCGCAACGAGAAGAAATACTTTTATTTCGCCTCGTTTTTGCTTTTTCTATGTGTGCTGCATTCTGCAGCACACATGGAAAGAGCAAAACGTTGTTAATGATTGTTTTTGATCAGGAAAGTGTCCCTAAATGCACAAAAACAATTATTAAGTAATGACGATTTGCTACTTCTATGTGTCACGATTATTGATTTTTTTATGTGCAGGAAGGTGTCCCTTCCTGCACATAAACAATCATCCCAGGCACCCTTGAACTATGGCACAAGGGTGTCTGTGTTGGTGCTAGGCAGCTATTTTTATTCTTGTAAATACAGCCCATCCCTATGTTTTGGAAATGGCGCGGCACTGCAAAATTTGCTGAAGCGCCACGCTGCGCCATTTCATGTATACATATGGCCCTTGGTTACTAGGTAGTGGAGATGCAGGAAGCACTGCAGTTGCTCAGCAAGAATGCAATCATGGAGCATCACAAGAAAAATGCAACCACAATGTAGATTAGGATTCCTCAGGAGAGACTTTTCAACAAGAAAGCATGCATTCAGTGGAATGTTACAGTCCCTGTAAAATCAAGCGCTGGAAGCTGCAGAGGGACAGCATCCACCTAAGAGCAGCAGTGTTGAGAATTCCCCTGATTAAGATACAGATATCTGAGAAGGAAGCTGAACAAAGAGGAACATAAACTTGTAGGGATGGACTTAACTGAAGTAACGCAACACCAGCACAATAAATTAGAATGTCCTGCCTCCTCTGCCGTAGAAAGTGAAGGAGATTTTTTTTTTTTACACAATACCACAAAAAAGAATGAGAATCTTTATCTCTACTTAACGCTGAAGGAAAGTTTTGGCAAGATAGTGGAAGGAGGTTGGAAAGCTAAGCTTTTCCAAATTTTCTATTGCAAATATCGGCTTTCAGAAAGAATTCCCATCTGTACTTAACTTAAATGTCTTGATGGATGGGTGGGCTAAGCAGACACCGTAGACGATAAGGAAGATGGAATCATTAAAAGAGCCTTTGCTTACTCAAGCCATGTACACAGTGCAGTCTCTACTGCCTGATGTTCAGTTACTAGCAGAGGAGAGGCATCATGGTATGGACGGCACATCCCAAATGTCTGTGAGGAAGCAGCAGGTCAGATCCCCTTTGGGGTGCCTGTGTGCTGCGGCTGGAGCTTTTGGATCTTCAGTATCTTAAATAGCTGTAAGATGTCACATCTGAATGAGGGCCTGGAAGGCAGGCAACTCTAAAGCACTCTGCTAGGTAATTTCCCTCTTACCGGGTCTAAGTTGTTTGGTTCTTAGCTCAAGGAACTGATGAAACAAAATCACATGAAGATTCAAAATATTGGTTACTGTTCACCCTCAGATAGAAGCCATGGATTCAGTTTCCACAGATAATTTGGTGCTCTTGATTCTAAAGGATCTAGCCATCCATTTCAAGGCTGGGATGGTCCCCAGGATGAGAAGTCCTCGCTCCAGCTCGTCTTTTCACTTGTCAAACATCACCCAGCCAAATCATGACAATGCAGGGAAGCTAGCAGGGATACTTCTGAAAATTTAACAATACCCGGAAAGGCTCTTTTTCAGACTTGTGGGTCCTCAGAATATTCAGATCAAACCAGATCAGATTCCTAGAGAATCAAGGAGATTCTTTTTTTTCAACGCCAACCACACGGTGTCCTCTTCATTATTAGGGTCTCCATCAGGGAATTTAAGACTTGATCAACAAGGGAGCAGTACATTTAAAGTGCAGAAGAAATATCTTGCCCACTTTTCACTTAATTTCTTCAAGAATATTGTGCCTCTTTGATTAAATGGGTTTTCCTACGCCACCAAGTGGATAAACAACTTGTAAAAATGATAAACAAAATGGCACCTAAAATGTTTTCATTGTGGTGCTCCTTCTTCGCTATGAGTGAGTAGAAAAGCAAACAAAAGAATAGTTTTGATTACTGTTCAGAGTCTTATGCATAATATGGATAAATGACGGTTCCTTCAAGTATCAATTATATTGATAATTTGACTGTACTGCCAATAAGCGTTTTGCCCAGTGGCTGTCTGACATGGATGGGCTTTCTCATGCTGTGAGAAATCAAGGCACTAAGGTCTGTTTAGAATAAGGACGCCGCTAACCATATATGCTTAAGTAATATTAACAGCTGTGTAGTTCTTTATGAAGTCTAGTGGGGGATGTAGAACATATCTGGAGTATCACTGTTGATTCAGCCCCAAAGTATGGGACAGACCACATACAATTTAAAACCCACCACACCGCAAGAAAGACTACACAGCCATTTACTTACCTTAGTGTCCCTATTTATCCATGATTCTCAGCGGAATTCAAGAAGAACCTTTGGCCCGTTCAATTCAGTTTCTTTAAAACATTTTACTTTGAAAGTGTTTTTTCTTCAGGATGTAGACAGAGGAATTGGTGCCATGCTTTATCATGAGCCCCTTATTAGATTTTTCCCAGACAGAGGTGTTCACGGACAAGATCCTACTTATCTCCCTAAGGTCCTATCTTCATTTTATCTGTCTCAGGACTTAGAAGGTAATAGGAAAATTGTGGAAGCTCTAAGGATGACGGCATATACTAAACCACCATAGGGCTTTATCTATTTAAATGTCCAGAACATCTTTTTTCTGTAAGGTAGATACTCTTTTTGTAACTTTTGACTTGGCTAACAGAAGTCATTGCAAATCCATGGCAACTCCGTGTCGCTGAGTCCACGGGAACATTTCTTAGACATATCACAAGGTGGGAGTTGATCTTACTCCACAAATTCAGGGTCCTTGAACTACAGGCATTTCTACTTCTTGAGCATCCTTCAAGGATAGTTCTGTAGCAGCCCCAGGAGCTTACCCACACAGCTTTATCTATTACTACAGACTATGCATGGGTGATGTTGTGGATACATGTTTTTAGTCAGGGTAATTGAGTACTCTGCAATTAAAAAGATGAAAGACATAAGTAAACAAAAATCAAAAGCTGTAAAATAAGTTGTCAATGGATTTCACATAAGTTGTGTCTACATTTTTTTTAGCTTTCATAAATAATGTTCTCTCCCAGTGGCCACATTTTTCTTAAGGACTGGGGCAAGGAAGACAGACAAGGAGGTACTGCTTGAATTACTTACCTCATCATATCCCTATTGTGCTCCTTTCCTACCTGAAGGGTGTTACAGAAGAAATTGACCAGTGGATTATAAACAGCTTGGTAATCAGGAAGTAATGAGAGCAACTCCTTGTTTTACACCAGGGTTCGTATTACAGAAAGTGCCCGGGGGCGCAACGGGCATTTGCACCTGCTTTGCGCGCCCTAGAGGCACTTTGGTATTATAGAAGAGGCCGCAGACGCTTGTGCGGCCCCTTCTGTAATACCGATAGCGCTGGCGCACTTAAAGTGCCAGCGCTATCTACAGGGGGCAATCCCTCATTTGCATGGGGGCGTGCCCCATGCAAATGAGGGAATACCTTTGCCCGTGCCGTATTACAGACGCAGGCGCAGAGGCAAAGAAGCCCTCAGGAGGTACACTGACAGTGCGCCACCCAATAGGTGGCGCACTGTCAAGGCGCCCCCGGATCGCAGCCCTCTGGCGGGGGGAAAGGGGGTCCCATGGACCCCCCAGACATCCCCTTGCAGGCGGATGCAGTCACTGACTGCACCCGCCTGCAAGGGGATCTCTAATCTCCTTCAAAAGTGCAGGCGGGTTGCCGCCTGCACTGTGAAAACACGGAGCGGCTGTAAAGCAGCCGTTCCATTTTTCACCTGAAGGCGTTGCCCTGGGGGCAGCACAAGTTGGCGGCTGCCCTGGGGGGCAGCGCATTCATCGTAATAGGGCGCATTTTCATTGTTTACGCCAACAATGAAAATGCGCTTATTGTGTAATGTGGCCCTAGATAAGAAGGGAAGGAGTTAGCAGAGGGAGTCTTCCTCCATAAAACCGTTATATTAAAATTTGGTTTTACGATCAGACAGAAGATCATTCGCATGATGAGGCAATACCCATAACCTATGGAAAGTGATGTAATCTGAGGAAGTTCCACACTAAGAACCCAGCACCCCTCGAATTACTTGTTGACTGTATCTTTGGGCTTGATGAATGTACAGTTCTCTACTGCCTTGCAGCTTGGTTACCACATACATACATAACATTTAATAACTTACTACACCCTCAACCAATATAATAGTCTCAGTTGACTAGAGAATGAACAGATATAAATCTAATCACAGATGACCGCAGAGAAGAGAAAAAATTATGTTTATTAACAAAGGTAATGATCATGGTGATGAGGTTCAATGCCTGAAACAAGATGGTTATAATTTTATTTTATTTCCCATGTATAGCATTTGAGTGATCATGGTCTTTGCAGAATTATTTGGCATTTTGCTACCATCTTACCCAGCCCATCTGATACTCTCAATTCTCCTTTTGTGCCAGTATTCAGTACGTTCAGCATCCCATTGAGAGTAGAGGGAGCATGTGGGCACTAAAAATACACTTGGCAATAAAGCATAAAATAATGTAACAAAATAGCATAGCAGAATATACAATGCAATCAGGCCGGACTAGAAACCAAAATGAGTTCTGGCAACAATGTTCAAACCAGTCCACAGTGTAGAAGGGCACATCTAGAATGGGCAATGGGGGCTCTCATGGTTGGCAGACAGACCATCCAGCTTTGAAAGCAGCCCAATTGCCTTCCAGCCAGGCAGAGTGGAATTATGTGAATCTTTAGCCGTGGCATTTTCCACATATTTAGGGATTTGCTGCATTTGCCACAAAATCTAGTATTCTACTGCATAGATTGCAGATTTTAACAAAAAAAATAGTTTCTAGATCACACAGATCAAAAGTTACTAAAAACCCAGCAACACATGTTGTACCACAGTGTAAAAGCCCTTTTTCAAAAGTCGACTAGTCACCTTTCATTTCCTTGTTGCTGTATTTGAGTGTTAAACTGGTACCAGTGTGGTGAAACCTCTGCCTAGTCACTGTTTACATGTGCAAAAATGACAAATAAGTAACACGATCACAAAATGTCCCACATTTTGCTGCATAATTTGGCTTTTCCTGCAACATAACTTAGTCAACCCAGACACATAATTTGCTCCTCTCCTGCTGCATAATCCCAATGTCCCTGTTTTGGTGAATGGAATTAGAAAGCTTAGATGGTTATTAAGTCTTTGGTCTAAGGAAATGATGAAGGCCCTGGCACGCGCGAAACATGCCAGACATGAGGTGTTACCGATGTACATCTATGAAGTGGAGGCACTGCATGCTTATTCAATCTACTCATTTACACACATCATGTCAAGTGGCTAAATCAGGACTTTACTTCCCAATCGCCAGGTTGCAGATCCTCAAGCTGAGCAGCCTTCAGAGCGCCCCTTCTCTCTTGCGTCACATCATTGCCCTGAAAAACTCAGACACACTGTCTTTATCCAGATCACCACAACTTATGTGCATGGAGCCAAAGGCTCCAGATGGGGACCCCTTCAGAGATCTCTTGCTTTGCCTTGGTCACTGACACTGCATCAAAGGCAGAGAGCCGAGCGCAGCATTCACCGGTACTGAGCAGGTTGCAACCTAGAACAGTGGTTCTTAATCTCTGGCCCTCGGGTCCGCAAGGCCTACTCAGGGGTTCCGCAACTGTTTACCAAGTAAAATAATATTAAAATGAATCAACTAAAATTAATAAAGTATAAACAAATATGGAAGCAATATTGAAAACGTTTCCTATATTTGATTGTGAATTACACAAAATATTTCAATATATGAGCATTTGTTTGGTGTATACTTATTTTTTTATTTTTGTGTATTGTTATGAGATCCAAATCATAGAAAATGCTTAGTCTTGGGGCCCCTGGCTTCCAATAATGACTCGTAGGGGTCCACATAAGTCTAAAGGTTAAGAACAGCTGACCTAGAACATATCCGCCCGCACGAGGCCCTTCCCAACAAGCGATGTCTTGACTGAGCCTCGTCCACTCATTTAAAAAAAAAAAAAGGAAAATTGCCATGAAATAACTTGGAAAAGCTGCATTCTGAAACTTTTCAAGATGAGGCGGCGATAACCAGGTTTCAGGTTTCTACAAGAAAACTGGCACGTGGCCCTTGCTGGCAAACCCTCTCCACTCTGCTGAAAGTCAGAAACAAATGACGTTCGTACAGGGCGAGGGCCTGCAAGCATATTCCACGTTTCACATCAGAGACATGGTACGTCGCGCGCTATTTTGGGGGTGTATTCTTATTTTAAACTACAGGACCTAGCCAAGCACACATTTGTCTTTGTTGTAGGCGCTGTGATTTACAATGTAAAGAGGCTTCTCGAGGCTTTGTGAAACCACAAAATACCAAAAGAATGACGATGAAAGTTTTAATGGCAGTTATTTAAATGCACTATTTTCATTTCTACAAACATGCCTTGCCTTTTTTGTGGAAACAAAGATATTTTAAGCAGACAGTAAACTTCACGGCGCTGGCAGTGTGCCCCAGTTCAGATAACAATTTCTCATTTTTCTCGGTGTAAAGTAAACATGGTGAACGGTTAAACGGCGCTTTCATTGAAACAAAGGAGTTACTGTGCCCGGCTAACCACAGCCCCTTGGATCTGTCGTCTTTGTCCGCATGACAATGCATTATTCTGCTGTGTCTTAAAATTACAGACGAGTGAAAATAAAGCAGTCATTCGGCAACCGCACAACAACCGGCTCTATTCTTTTATTTTCTGATCTAGCTCATCAACGTGTCTGCTGGTCACAGTGCACAAATTCCTTTTCAAACACACTCTTAAAACTCAAAGTTCAACGTTTCACAAAACCCGTTCGAGAGGTGGTGAATTCGCAGTCCATCCAGCAAACGGTTGAACTCTCCTAGTCCACATCAGGACACTACTGCACCACCCCACTTTCCAGAAGGCTGTGGAAACCAGGCCCTTCTAGTCTCCGACCTTAAGCCGCTCCCACAAAAGAACACAAAAACAACCACTGAACACTGACAGAAATGATAGGTTAGTACACCCTCCAAAAACAAGGAATCGTCAACTCAGGTATGTTTCAGTAAAGATGTATGAAGTGGGATCGGTCATGTCCTACTTACTCTCTAAAAACTGAGACTGCATACCAGCAGCCCCTAGTTAGGTACAACATGAACAGACCAGGTCCAAACCCTTCCGAAATAGCTGATACTCTACTCTAACCAAACACACAAGCCACCTCAGTCACTGTGGTCATTTACAGCGCCTGTCACAAAGCATCACTGATGACATGCCGACTTGCCTATTCATGTATCGTTGATTGGCCACAAGATGTGGGCTATCTGTAAAAGCTTTGCTACAAGGCAAAGGTTGTACTCTCTTTATGGGCCTGGAGTATCTGGAGGGAGTGGTCTCTGCATGAAAAACTGTGCACAGGAACGAAGAATGTATGCACAAACTAGCTGCCCGCCCACGTGTGCTTGATTGCCCACAAGAGGTCAGCTATCTGGAAAGTGTTCAGTACAGTGTGTGCATAGTAGGGCTTTAGCCACCTAAGATGCGTTTGGTATGTAGAAGGAGAGAGCTCTCCATGGAGCGGTTCTGTACAGGACAAAAACTGTCCATAATAGGTACTTTCCCTACCATGTGTGGTTGATTACCTATGAGAGATTGGCTTTTCTTAAAGGATTCAGTACAGGACAAAGGCTGTTCTCCGGGACTGAAAAGGCAGAAGGGAAAAAATGCCCTAGTGACCAATCAAACCACTACATTATTTAAATTTGCGGACCCGCAAGAGTATTACAGGACCAACCATCCTCTTATCTCTACTTATTTAACCTTAATTTCTCCACAATGATTCAACAGATTTACCCCAAATCAGAAAAAGCCCACTTTCTTGGTGAAGATATTACTTTTCTGCCAAATTTAGCATAATTCTCTTCAGCCATTTTCACTGTATCACTGTTCAGAAATCCCTATGGAAAATGCATGGGGAAATTGCGTTTTGCGAGCCCCGTCCCCTCCCTTTTCAATGGTCCCCACTTAACAGATCACCCCAAAACTTTCTAAGAAGGAGCAGAGGTGGATGACCACTTTTATGGGAAAATTTAGTGAACATTCTTCACACTGCACCAAAGTTATTAGCAAAACGAAAAACGCTCTTCTTATGGAAAGTCAGACCTAACTTGACTACACAATTTCTATATATACTTAGTTTATATAGAAGTAAGTAGAAATTGACTATTCTTAACTCCAATCAGCGTACCTTGAAGATGTAGATCTTCAAGCTATGTAGATCTGAAGTTAAGAAGAGTCAAACTCTACTTACCTAAATATCCAGATACAATAGTTTTGTTATTCTGTGGTTGATATTCTGACATACATCCCATAACTGGCTCAGCCAACGCTTGTTGTATATTTCTGTTCACCGTATGTTCTTCTACAGTAATGAACAAAGGAAGTCTGAGAATGCAGTAAGATCGACTGATAGGCAACAGCTTCCACCAAAGCCAGGGTAAAATGAGCTTCTATGGGTCTTCCACAGCGACCATTCCTCAAACATGGCCTCTTAAACCAGGCACATGTACATTTCTTTGCGTGACAAATATGAGCGAACACACACACACACACACACACCCACCCCCCACCCATCCCCCTGGACATGGAAAGGCAGTCAAGCTCTCAACGTGAGTTTAATTTAAATGAACCATTATATTTGTTACATGAGGGAGGTTTAATCTCCTATGTTATGCTTTAAACCCTTGAGTGCTTGATTGAAACATTGACTATGAATGTAATAATACAATGAAGCAAGGTTAGACAGGTGAGCAGGCTAATGTGGTGCAACATCTCCCGGGCTAGTAAATGAAACTAGCTTTAAGTGAAACGATTGCATCAAACAAAGGCTTTGATTCGCTCCGCTCTGCAGATTTATTTATAGAGCACTTTTTAGGCCACTTGGGGATGAGGGGCTTATGTAAACCCCTGATGCAGACATTTAATTGGACCGCAACTATACCATTAAATTGGCCCTCGATATCAAATTACTTCCACTCTTTGACATGTGCTGCTGCAGATCAACTTCTATTTTTTTATGTGGAACATTTAAATTGCACTGGGGTTGTTATTATTATACATAGAGAGAACTGGTTCATTAATCATAAAATGCGGCTGCAGCATGTGCAGTAGAATGCAAGGCTGTAAATTTCATATTTTCATTCAAGAGTTTCCTGGATCACCATAAAAGCGTCACAAACCCCTCGACCCAACACTCCCAACCACCTTCACATGCCAGCGCTCGGCACATCTCACCTTACCCTATTTCGAGCTCGTTAATCAAGCCCCCTTGGGTTATAAAGAGGGAGGAAAGGAGGTTCTCCACCCATCTGCATCTAAAATGGGGTTAAAATAAAGTCTGCATAGCCGGCCATGTTCTTTTGTCTTATAAGTCATGTGCCTGTGCCACATCCCTGGAAAAAACAATGAGTAACAAAAGAGAGAACGGACTACTATAGATATATATATATATATATGCATACTGCAAGGTTACACCCAGGGAACTTCACTTAATTTACAGGTTAGCTATGACTGGACAACTTGAAAGTGACAATCATTTGGCCAAATCACAAAAATGACTGTAGAGCAAAGTGATTTAAATAGGATTCCTTTTGTGTACAGTGTATGGATGTAATCAACAATAAAATCTGTGATGAGAGAGTGTACTTTTCAGATGCAAAACAGCCCCCATTCCAGTGGAGGCAGAAGGACAGACCAAAAAGCCAATAGAAAGAAAATGAAACTAAAATACTCCTTCGGGCTGATCCAAGACATGACTGACAATGTTTCAAGCCAATGGCAGAAGGTTCCGAGCCAAAGAAGCCAAGGGCTAAAGGAGGCTGAAAGAACGCCCCTTGGAGTCTGTGTAGTATATAGTTTGTTCATCATGAATAGTGTTTTACACGTCAAGGATTTTTCTTAAAAAGAAGGTTGCTTCCTTTCTGTTACATCCTTTTGTCACTGCTCACTCCTCAGGGCTGCTCCACTGCTTGCTGACTTACGGTTAAGTGGCTGAGCTAGTACATGAACTGAGCAGGACATAGAACAATGGAACACCAGGCAGCCAACGAAAATGTAGTGCGGTAGGGTACCAAAAGAAATTGGGTACAAATGAAAATCCTCCTTATCAGAATTTCATAAGAGATAATGAAAACATGGAGAAAAAAAATTACAAAATTGATGCATCAACATATGTCTATTAGAAGCCTTGCTTAAAAAGTACACGTGTGGGTGTGTGTGTCCATCAGCTTATCCCTGTGTTGAAAATGAGTTGTGAAATGCAATCAATAATTGAAGGATTACGGTAGCTCTTCAATAACTGCTTACCAAGCCCCTGCTATTGATGACCCACAGCAATACATGCTTCTTGTATACCAAGTGAGAGATTGGAGGAGTCGTTATGTTTGTGTCAACCTTCACATTATAATCACGCATTCGCTCAACTTTACAAATTTGATTTATTTCCATCTAATTGAAAAGTTAAACCTGCATTGCACGAACTTATGCTTTTGGTCCCGGCATGAGGATTGTCTCTTATAGTCACTACTTGATCTAAGTCGATTTAGATTGTTTTGCTCTATTTTATGTTATTATACAGCCACAGCCACAGCAACCAAACGCAAAACAAATTTCCCAATACTTGCACAAGCCCAACTATGTAAGATGTAGAATGCTCTCCAGGGACACACCGGACCGGCCCCGTCAACCTCTGTCTTCATGGGGGACCTCAAACACCACCTTCTTTAAGACACCACACCAGCGGCATCGTTTGCCTGAACTTGGCTATCCCAAGTAGCAGCTCAAGCCTATATCTCCTTTATTACTGCGCGGTAAATCCAGTTGATAATGCTGTTGATTCATCTTCGCCTTCTCATAGCAAACTTTCAACCCCTAGTCCATCGTCTGGATGCACCTCCTCAAGCACTACATATATAAACAAAGACTTACCTCTAGGTATTTACATTTGGATGGGTATCTGCGCCTTACCCACCCCACTGGTGTCTCTCTATGTATATATTAAGGTTTCACATTGTCACAATGTCTAACTCTTGCTGTCCACAGCTGCATGACAGTATTATACATTTGAGAGACTTGGCAAGGCCTCGCTTATTGATTGAGCTTGAGTTATGGAACCCTTTCTGCTGAGAAGGTTGTGGGAAATGAAGCTTAGTGGCCAATCCGTACTTTTGCCTGATGCAGCTGCCAAAAAGGGCCATTCCTCTTCAAATCACGTCATTCTATGGAATCTTGGTTAAGTTTCTAAAAAGAGATAGGGTTTTGGAATGTAAATGCAGGTGGGTGTTTTGGATAGATTCACAGTATTACAAAGTGCCATAATGATTTCTCACTGCTGTTGTATTCAAATCCCCTTTGGGCACTGCTCAAGCGGCCTTCAGTCTGCACAAGTCACTGCATCACAGGAGAAACCGGTTTAAACTACCCCGGCTAATTATCCTTCCTTCAAGTAATTGTTTTCTGATGTAATTTACCTTTATTCATATGGAATGCTTTAGAATAACTGGATTTTTTTGAGTTTCTAGATTAATCAGTTCACAGTGGAAATTGCAAGGAACATACAAACAATTGCTTCCTTCACAACTCCTCATTATGACTTTAATTGTTTTAACCTCTGGTTCAATTCAAGGTCATAAAGAGGGAGGTAGAAGTATGTAGTTAATTACAAGTGAAAACACGGTACAAAACTATATTTAATTAGAAGATGGCGAGGTGAGAGTAGCTATGTACAATAAATCAATAATTGGCATCTGAAGGAAGACTTCCAAAGTAAAAACAAAAAAGCAAACACAGAGACACTGTCACTGTGGGGAAACAGGTTTTTATTCCTCAAGCAAAACATTTCAATCATCTAACTATTAATATTTTAAAATGGGGTTTGGGGAGTGGTGGCAAGGTGTGTTAGTGTGGGTGTAAGGGAGTGAATCATGAAGCCTTATTTTCCCATCAATAAATTGTACATAGGTCAGGGAGGGGGGACCCGACGGCTAATAAATCCAAAGGAAATGGCATGCACTTACGACTTAGAAATCTTACGGTGCAGTAAAAAACAAGCATTGGCAAAGTTTATGGGTGGGACAATTGTGCTGTGTGCGTTCGGTTTTTCCAGTGCTTATTTGTGTTCTGCAGAGTGAACACAGACAAAAACATCTGCAGGAAGCTACTTAAAAAGAACTTTCTGCAATATGCTTCTATTTTCTGGATATTGTTGTCAATGTTTGCTCACCAGTTTTGCAGCCCTGATCATCTGCTGATTATAAATGAAGCAGCCCTCTTGGAATGGTACACCTACAATAGAGTAGGAAGAATACTGTTCCAAGATGCCAAGTTTGTAATCAGTCAGTAACACTGTGCAGCAGACAATGACAAAAGCATTTGACAACTGTATGGTATGGTAAAGAAAATAAAGCAACCCTTTTTCTGTAACATCCATTTTTCAGATGCTTCTACAGGCACTCGCCCCTCAGTTACGGTAAAAAGTCTCTCATGTATTTCAATGCCAGTAGAAAGACTGTCACAGATAAATGTGTGTCCCAGTCGGCCATGGATATGCAACAATTGTTTTATACGACACCAAGCACACAGACTTGATTCTACTACTTGTATGATTCATTTTATTTATTACTTTAACAATAATTCGTCTCTAACACAGCACAGCCCCGTCCCAACCAAAAGAGATCCCCACTGGGAAGCCCAATAATGATTCAAAATCAACACTGTACATTCCAGTGTTCCCGCGTTGTTTTGGAAATTGCTTTCATTACAATTTCATTGTGAATATAATCAATAATGTCCCCGGTGAGAGTAACCAAAGAACTTTCAAAGATATCTATATTCCAATATGTTCAACTTGTGTGCTCCCCGGTACAAACGGTCCAGTTTTTTCTAATTAGGCAATCACACCAGCATAGGGCCCGATTCTAAGAGCTCCCTGCTGCAAATAAGGGATCTGACGTTCAAAACAATATTGCCTGGGATCACGCAATAGTGGTCAGACGGAAAAAAGTTGTTATTGGGATCTCGGTGCCCCATCCCAAAGTTTGAATATTAGCCACTAGACCAGACCCCCTATTTATGATTTACAATGTGCCAAAAACAGCTCCTTACCATTCAATGGTCACACAGTAACACCTTTGTAGCTAGCAGGTCTACGTATACAGGTATCATTAGACCTATAGTCCCAGTAGAACCCAATACAATCAGCACTGTCATATATTTTCTTTCACACTCTTTGTCTCCTCTTCTATTTCCTGATAGTCATGATCTTCATAAGCCAATGAGAAGAAATGACGAGCACTGAAAAGTTACTGCACCAAAAATAACCTGGGGACCAACTCCACAATGGCCATGATCTGAGGCCCCACTTGAAAAGACGGCAATACAAACCTCTAACTCCAGGAAATCAGCCAATCACAACAAAACCATTCAAGAACTAAGGAGTAACTTCGTCAGACAGTCTGTGCTGCAAGAACCACAAGGAAGGGCACTAGCCAGAGCTGAGGAAGTCTCAAAGCGCATCTCCCAGTGTGCATCTACCACCTTGGGGAAAAGCACAGCAATTTAACACCCATATCTCCTGACACAATCATTCAGGTCAAAGTTGGAGGTATTCTTTGCTAGTGAGAAGGTATCTGGGATTCTAGCACTGACCACAGAGCGACAGACTACATGGAAAGGCAACTACAGAAAACAGTAATAATCCTTCCACAATTGTTATTTCCAACACCATCGGAAGCAGACCCAGGTTATACATCAATGGAAGACAGAAAGGCCAACAGCTGCTGCAAGAGGAAATTCAGCAAAATCACTGACAGAAAATGAAAGGAGGCCTTAAACTCCAAAAAGATTTTGCTAACTTGAACTTACCAATTTAATACTATATATTATTATCAGTACAATCAGGGCTAGTTATTGGTGCAAACCCTGTATCAATATCTCATTACACCTTGAAGGGAAAATGAAAAATGTGCTCACTATTTTATTGCATTTCTCAAACAGACAAACATAAATCTCGGAGCACTATTCAAGGAAAATTTGCCCTGAATGTCTGTAGTCCAGCAATACAATATATGTGTGGATTTTTCTAGTGAATGTAGTCTGCACAGTCACTTATGAAATATTAGCACAGATCATGAAATTGTGACAGAATCACTGTTTACGGTGCACTGTTCATTCGATCACAAGTATTAAATTCAGGACTATATGGTATAAAATCAATTTACTTTCAAATTCTGAATGACCAAAGAAATCTATCGGTGCATGTCAGAACTCTGCTCACGAAATTTGTCAGATTTTTAACAATTGTTTTCGTCAAACATGAAAATCCCTTTCTGTCACACTCATGCAAAAACAAATCCCTGCCACGCCTTGACTCCCAACATTGTTTCCATGGGTCTCCTGAGCATGGAGTTACCAAACAGGAATGGGTTTTCTGTGGGTTTAGGGTGCCGCAGGTAATAAACTTGCTGTAGTGTATTCTGGAAATTTGGAAAGCAGCTGCAAACGAAATCCCAGTTTGAGATACCGGTCTTTTGGTCACATATGGCACCCTTTGGCTGCATGTAAACATCCTGCAATCAGAGATTTCATTATTTACACATTATAAGGTCTGTATCACTCGGTACCAGAACACCTTCACCCTAGTTGACTGGCTAGGACAACACTCTGCACAAAACATATGTCAGATTTTGAAAAAATGTTCTCCAAAACATGGTTCTTTACTTTAATCTCTCACACTCTAGAACATATCCCTCCTAAAGCTTGACACACATTTGTGTATCTCTAGGTCTTCTGAATGCGGGATTATCAGACGAGTGGGTTATCCATGAGTCTCAGCAGGGAAATCAAGTTCTAGACATAAGATAATGTTTATGATCGGGGAGAGTCCATTGGAGATATCTGCAGTATTTGAGCAGCTGGCAACCTATAACCCCAGACATTTATGAAAACTAGAGGCACATGGAAATCCACAGTGAAAAGGCATGAATGAATCACAAAATGTTTTATTATCCAAAATCTAAAGTATTGGTAAACAATGACTTCAATTTCTGAGAAAAATGCCAAAACTTCATGCAGCCTGAAAAAGCCACACTTCTCCCAATAAAAATGGTACCCCCCTTGTGTGGGTGGGCTATTGCACAGGAATAGGCTAAAATTGTGACAATATGAAGACCAAAGTTACACTATATTGACTTCACATGATCACATATTTGGTCTCTTCCTGTCAGTTAGGATAGGCCCACCAGCACATGACTTACTTTATTGACAGAAGTGTGGGAACACTAGGTGGTGGGAGTTTTGATGATCCTCGTGTATTCCATCTCAGAAATGTGAAGAAAAAGTGGTAGCATCCTTGCAAGCCGCACCACCCAGGACTCTTCTAGATGGGCAGTGTTCTGAAATATTTGGGTTTTGTAGGGCTGCCTAGCTATTGGACTACCTCAGGGCCAGACATGTGTTTCTGTGCCCCTGTGAGGAGCCGGTTGCTGTTTGGAAAGATAGGAATATTTCTTAGCTTCATAAAAATTCATAAATGCCAAAGTGGGCTAGTCTGCATCTGCACATGAAGCTAGGTACTGTTTTTTCTGAGGCTATGGAAAACTCCAAGCAGAACTCTGGCTCCTTACTGGTGCATAGTGACGTCAGCAAAGAGTTAGACACTGGATTTTTTCGGAGATTAACGAAAAATCCAAAATGCATCTGGGATCTTTGCTAGCACCTAGACATGTGTGAGAGTGTGCCCCAGCAAGGAACTAGACACTGTTTGGATTTTTTTTCTGATGCTGAGAAAAAACCCAAACTGCGTCTGAGCTACTTTTGGGCATGCAGACATCACGCAGACATAGATCTCAGGGTCAATGCAACCTAATGGAGTACTTTAAGTGTGGGGGGTTGATACAGCCCCACTTGTGGAGGTTTAAGCTCAATCTGGCTATATAGTTCTGTAGGTCCTGGAGTTTCCTAGAAAGGCTATTGTAGTGAAATTTCCATAGGTAAGGCATGACAAGAAACAGGCTCTGAAAATCTAAACCTCGTGGCCGGTGTGTAAAAATTAGAGGACTTTTCACAGCTGAATGAGCTACAGATTGACACCATTTCCCACTGCACTGATGTTGGTGATGAACATAATTTTAGGGCTGAAAAGAACCCCCAAGTCCTGTACTTTCATGGAGGTCGGTGAAGGAGATCCCAGGCCAAAAGACTAGTCAAAGTGTACATGATACGGATTATTCCTATAATAGGATCGCTCTCTTGGCTCCACTGGTGCAGATGGATCACTCCTTCAACCAATAAGACGTGGTCAAAACATGGTGCTGTAGGATGAATGTTGACCAGCTAAAATGTATTTATCATCCCCGCACATCTGGAAGTTCACTAGATACTTTTCTAAGAGCTGGACCAGTGAACAAAAACAATTGTTTAACAGTAAACATGAGAGAGATGCACATTAGGAAACGCAAAAATGCATAGCGTATGATCAACCAATCTAATCCTTGTGTTTGCACTGCGATTATCAAGAAATGATTTGATCAAAGACAGCAGGTCCAGAGATGCTGCTGCGTTGTTCTGTTCTTTTTTGCAATGTTGTGTGATCAGCAGTCCAAGGAGAGAAGAAGCTCTTCCCTGATGTTAGCAAGGGCTGAATCAATGCCCACCTCTGGCCTGAATGCAGAGTGATGGTCATGAAAAGGTAGTTAAGTACCATGTGCTGCTGGTGTTGCTTCATCACTTACTTTTCCTTGATTTTACTGGAGAAGTGCGAGATGGGTCGATAGTTTACCAGTATCTTCGAGTTAGTAGATTTGTTTCGGTTTAGGGCGCTGATGGCATGTTTCAGAAACAACTCCACTAACATCTTTGCTAAACTCTCATGTCAACAGTAAGTGGTCTTTTGAATGCATGCATTGGGCCAATGGTGATCTCTTTTTCAAATCTATAAAGTCTGTGTCACCGCGTTCGGAAGAGGTTATTGATACACACATGCACTCAGTTCAGTCAGCACTATTCAGCACCACGCCAAGGGCTGCCCTGGGAGAGCGTATTTAAGACACAGTCTCTGCCACTGTTATCCTAAACAGCTGCAAAGCTAGTTTAGTGCTGTTTTACCACCTTTGGCAGTGGTAAAAGCTTGTTTGTTACAGGACCGTAAGAGGCATGTGCTGCTTCTGGTTTGGAACGTAGCAACATTTGTTGAATTATCTCATTTATGTAAAAGAACATCAGAGTGTAGCACACACGAAGCAACACAACAATTAAAACATAACACAGCACATCCCATTAACAGTCAATACAGAACACACTATCACAACCATATTACAACAACTTTGCATTGCAACATACAGCACTAAAACACAGCAGCACAATATAGAACACATCGCTCCCACAACAAATAGGCACATTCTTGTCCCACATTACCACCCCCAGAAACATGCTTTCATAATAAGGCGGTAAAAGGGGTTTGCACCAAGCATTACCTTCACTTACCACAAAGCACATGAAATAGCGCCAGTCCAAAATGTTTTGTGATCCCGCCCCAGGTGTTTAAATCCAGGCCATGCTGATCTGACTGCCTTTCAGCAACTTAGCCTCGGTCGTGCCTACAAGAAAGAGCAAGAGGCCCTTTTCATATCCCAGCCCTGGCCAGGAGCTTCAGCTTTGGAAATGTAAACACATTTTCATTAAACACTCACACCCTAGGTTCGGGGTCGTTTTTAGGAGGTTGGGGGATTCGGGGTTGTTTTTAGGGGGTGGGGGGGTTTAGGGTAGTTTTTAGGGGGGGGGGGGGTTCAGGGTAGTTTTTAGGGCGTGGTGGCATTCGGGGTCATTTTTAGGGGATGGGGGATCTGGGTAGTTTTTAGGGGGTGGGGGGATTCGGGGTAGTTTTTAGGAGGTGAAAGGGGGTTGGGGTAGTTTTTAGGGGGTTGGGAGTGTATTTAGGGCTCAGGGGAAGGAGGGGGGTGGTAAACTTAGCCACGGATAGCAGTTTACCATGCATGCCTTTACCATGAAAAATCGTGGTAAAGGAATGCGTGGTAAAGCAATTCGTGGTTAACAACGCAGTCTCTACTGCGACCGCGTCTTAAGGTAGGCGTTGTAAAGGAACTCGTTGTTCCGACATACAACCAACACGGGGGAACTTCCGGGACAACGAAGGCAAGAGCCACGAGTTCCGGAAGCCCGCAAGCCGAACAACGACTTGCCTAAACAACGACTTTGCCTTAACCATGCATGGGCGTGGTTAAGGCAAAGTCGGCCTAGTGTTCAGGATGGGCGTGAAAAGGAAAAGAAAGAAAGAGAAGAGGGCAGGTAAGAGGGGTTTGGGGTAGTTTTTAGAGGGTGGGGGGGTTTGGGGTAGTCTTTAGGGGTGGGGGGGTTTGGGGTAGTTTTTAGGGGTGGGATGGGGGTTCGGGGTGGTTTTTAGGGCGTTGGTGGGTGTATTTAGGGCTCAGGGGGAGAAGGAGGGGGGCGGTAAATTTAGCCACGGATAGCGGTTTACCATGCATGCCATTACCACGAAACATCGTGGTAAAGAATGCGTGATAAAGCAATTTTAGGTTAAGACGCGATCGTAGTAGAGACTGCGTTGTTAAGGTAGGCGTTGTAAAGGAACTCGTTGTTCCGACATACATCCCCGAACACGGGCTTAGACTTCCAATGCATCTGCTTCAAATGAGCCCATCTGATATGTGGTGTGCTACGTAGAGTTTACTACAGAGGCTAATGGAATGATCTCGCCAAGATTCCTGCACCCACTGCAACACGCGTAACATTATAAAACATCATTTTATCCTACGTGATTCATATTTGCAAGATCTTGTTGCTGCTGGCTTAGTTCGCTACATAAGTCACAGAGCAACAATCAGGCTTAAATGTGTAACCCCTTTATATGGAAAAAATCTTCAGTCCCATCGCTTCCATGGGTCTTCACGTTTTTAGGTCTCGCCTAGCGATGCAGCGCATGCGCAGCTCGCTTGTTAGGTCTCGCCTAGCGACGCAGCGCATGCGCTGCCTGCTTGCGAGATCTATTGTCGTCGGTTTTCTTTTGGAAGTGGGGTTGGTGACCGCCCTGTCTCCCTTAGGCCCCGCCCACCCGGACTGGATATTTTGCTCGCGCACGGCACCAGTCAGTGCAGGCACGAGCAGTGGCTCTCTCTCTCGCCTCTCAGTGGGTCACCATCTAAAACACAGTAAGAATGGCTAACGCGCCTTTCCTTTCTCTGGCGCGGCTTGTTTTGATTTGCAGCTCCGAGATTATCTTCCAGACATGAAGGAAGGAAGTGCCTGAATTCGATGCTCCGCTCTTTTTTTGGTGTATTTGTGTACTTTACTTATAAATAAAATAACTGCCAAACGTTCCTTCACAAATTGGCAACAAGCCGCCGACAACAGTGGCGCATAATATTGTCGAGAAAGCCACAAGCCTAGAGCGAACCCCTTACAAAGAAACATCAAACCTTGCCAAAAAGCTGTATAGAAGTAATTTAGGCTGAAATTTAATAACATGAGAGCCCGGTCATCAATCTCCGTTTCGGTGAAAAAGCATGAAAGTACGACAAAAAACAGAAAAAGGCCTGGCACCTGACATGTCCGAGTAGCTGAAATGGCCTTTTTCCGGTCTTGTGTCTTCGGAGGGGTGTTTCTCAGGGTGTCAGTTGTGGCGCTGCTCGCATTAATCACTGCGTTAGAGCTAAGGACAGCGCGGATGGCTCCGGGAGCTGAAGAGACAGATTTGTTTCCTTGTAGGAGATTACGGGTTAAACTGCCCAGTGGGTGAGAGGCCATAGATAGCCTTTCAGATGCAAATGCCTACATCTCTCTGCTGATGGGCTAACATTAACACTTTTTGGAAAACCAGCAAAAGGCTTAAACGGGACAATCCGAGCAGCTGCAGTTAAATGTGTCTAGAGACACAGAGGAAGAAACAAATGACCCGTCATCCACTCTTGTTGAGTCGCTTCTCGTTGATTTGTGTGATTTAGGGAGCGCACCAAATACACCACTGTGATACGCCGTACTTTGAACAAGTGTAGCACATTCCTGTGTGCTGCGCCTTCCAAACATTGTTGAGTTATGAATGAATGATCACAAGAAGGAAATGAGTAGGCCAACATTTCCAACCTAAATGGCCTCGCTTTAGACCAGGACCGTGGGACGGTGCTTGTTTGTTTGTTTGTTTATGTATTTATTTATTATTGTTTGCCTGCTTTTTGGAGCAGTGGGCTCTCGTGTAAAGTTTGGCATTCAATAGAAGACATTTGACCGCAGTGCCAGTCAGTCAGTTGTGTTCTCTGTTAGTTTTTATGCACTGCTTACATGCAGAACATGGCAGTATTTTACAGTGAGGTAAAATGATATTTTGAAATCCACGATCGTATCTGTTTTTTTCTTCCTCATAATTGGCAGGTGCTTGATGACGGGAAGAAACCACCTCACCATCTGCCAATAAACCAGTATGGAGAGAGCTGCAGGGCCCCTGTTTCAGAAACAACACCCCTCCCATGCGTCCGTCTCGTGCAGGGTCGAGGGGAGAGTCCTTGGCGTCCCCACAACTGGCAGTGGGGGTGTGCACTGTAACACCCCTCCCATGCGCCCGTCTTGCTCAGGGTCGAGTCCTCGGCGTCCCCACAACTGGCAGTGGGGGTGTGCACTGTAACACCCCTCCCATGTGTCTGTCTCGCTCAGGGTGGAGGGGAGAGTCCTCGGCGTCCCCACAGCTGGCGGTGGGGGGGTTTGCACCGTAGATTTTAATGCTGTGCCTCCTTCGTGTGGTTCTACAACTTACACTGGCAGCCCGTTGTCTTTTCAAAGCTTATCTGCCGCCCCTATTGTATAATGTATGGCCAGGGTTTACACTACTGTCTGAAACTGTTGAGGGTACTGGGGCAAATGACACTTGTGCAGCCCTGTTCTGCACGTTCAGTGCGTGTTATGGAAGATAGAATTGCTGCTGCCTATGCAGTATTGTGTGTGTTTGTGCATAGTTGTTCCCTTGGTGCACCAGTCCTATGTGTGACGTAAGTACCTAGTGCTGCTGTTGGTGACATAGCAGATTTGTATGTTGGTAATGGTATTTCTATTGGCCATTAGACAGCACAGGCCTCGTATGATGGCAACTGAACACTGTATATAATAAGGGGGGGTAGGAATGAATCATCATCTTATGTTATGCGATAACATTTGTAAAGCACAGCAATGCCATGTTAAAATCCCTTTCAGAGGGCAAGCAGGGTTTACTCGGCCCAACCATGGGGTTGTGACCTTTTACTCCAGCTGTCCCAGGGCCTGACCTGCTATAAGTCCTGAGTAAATGAGCCAAGTATTACCCCTTTTAGCCCTTGACTCTCTGTGTTAAAGAGGGGTGAGCAGTCAAAGGCTCTTCGGGGGGGGAGGTAGGTGTAAGTCATACATAGGCGCAAGACTGTAGGTATAAAAGCAATGGCAATAAGCTGATTGTCCAGTAAAATACTTGCTTTAATAACAAGCATTTGCAATGCAATAGGTCTCGCATTTGTGAGAGTTTGAGCTATTGGCATTGAAAATGACAATGCCTTTTATGTATGTGTTTTAAAAACTTTCAAGCGGTCGTAAACCCGCACTTTTCTACTTATAGTCGTTGCTTACGAGAACCAAGGCTGGAAGTAACTGCGCCTCGTTTACTTCCAGCCTTGATTCTCGTAAGCAAGGACTACAAGTACAAAGTGCTTGTTTACGCACCGCTTTCAGGTTTTCAAAACACATAAATAAAAGGTATTGTCATTTACAATGCCAATAGCTCAAACTCTCGCAAATGCGAGACCTATTGCATTGCAAATGCTTGTTTTCTTAGGCCAGGTGAGATTTAAAAAGAAGTTTGAAATTACACTGTTGCCTCACTTCCCGTAAAGCCACAGAATGTCACAGGAATGTCACGGTGGTCCCACCAACCGAAACCAGGAGATAATGACAGGGCAGGGGATGCCTGGGAGAATTTGGATAATTAATATAATACACGCTTAAGCCCCTCCCGACCTTATCAAAAACAGTAAACTGATATACTGGGTTCAATGAACGGGCGACAAAATAATCGAATCCCCTCACAAAGGGGCGCACATAAGCTGTTTAAAGATTCGTGATGTGTAAAATGAACTTCCCTTTTAGGAACGTAGGCATAAGGCATGAAGTTTACTTTGCAAAATCTAAAGTTAATGTCCTGAAAAGAACTCCCATCCGAGCCTGAATGCCCAAATTGAATTTCCATTGAGAAGCTAAGCATTTCAACGTGCGCCTCTGGAGAGCTGCAAGGCAGAGACACTCACATCTGGAAAAGATTTTTAGTCAGCCAGAACCGACGCCATTGGAGTGGCTGTTTGGTCAACAGTTTACCTGCAAGCCTGTGTACAGGCCTAGTGAGGGAAGTCAAAGTTGCACGTTTTTCTTTTCATACATCATTCTGGCCATCCAAGGGTAAACACATTAAACATTTTTTGCATGGACAGTAGTTGTGTTTTGCTGCCTACAGTTCAATGTTTTCTCCGTTAAGCTGTCCTGCGTTCTTTGTAAGATTTTTTTCCCACAGGACATTCACAAAATAAGGCTGTAGTTCTCATTTTATTTTTTAATTTTCAGAACGGCCCCCTTGCAATTGAAGCACGCGCCCACACATGCCCACATCGTCAACTGGATAGTTGAAATGTTTGAGATTTCAAAACCCTGAGCGGCGTCTGTGGTGATTTAAACTGATCGCTGTGACGTGGGGCATCGTTCACGGTGTGAAGATGACCTTTGAACTTGAACACGCACACATTTTAACAGGCCTCTGGAGAACGGCGCTACTGTTTACAATTCAATCTTTCACGCCGGATAAAACGTCAGTGTCAGAAAATGTCTGCCGAGCCTGCGGTATTTTTGCTGTTAAAATGGACCTGTGCTCCTCCTTTAACACAAGATAACATCCTAATATAGTATAACTGTGCAATTTAATAAATTGTTTTAGAACCCAAGAAATGACCTGTGCTTGATTCAGGTACCCAAGACAGGCAGACGAGCAGCGCAATGTCCTAGAGTCAATGGCCTGAAAAACAGAGACAACCAAGAGAAGGAGCCATTGGGCCTCATTAGAAAGTTGGACATTGGTCGACAGCACATTGGATGAAAATTTAAATGAAGCCCTGTCCCAGGCAGGATACATCTTACACCCTTTCCCACAACCAATCACTGTCCACTCCATCTCCAGAGGTTCACTTTCAACGTTTCACGTTGTGATTTTGAATGCAAACCTTCCGCAAACAGATACAAACACAACACCCGATCTCCCTCGCAAGGATCAGAAAACCCAATCTCCTAAAGTCAAGTTAGCCTATATGCATGCCTTCCGTTTTTCCCAATTCAAACGTTGACCATAAATGTCCCTGCAATTGACAAAACTACACGTAATCTCCTCTGAGAAGCTTATAGATAACCCAGGTCTGTCTGAACTCCTAGTCTATCCCCCAAATGTTTTGTTTTCAAAGATTGACTATGCTAACTCCTCAATGAAATGCTTTCTACCACCATTTGCAGATCCTCAATGAAATGCTTTCTACCACAATTTGCAGAAGTTACCAAATAAAAGAAATGCAGAAGAAAAAAGGCAAAAATTGGGACCGTAGATCCCGAGAATGGTCAGCTGGAACTTGAAATATTTGCACTACTCTGCACATATCTCTCCTGCTATCTAGTGGAGAGCTCTTGGAGACGTAATGACAAGGTGTATGATGAAGAGTCCACAGGAGGCACATGCGTGGAAGACTTGAATGGCACATCCTTCCTCCATTCATTTCTCTCTGCTTCTAAAGGTGTGTACCATTGCACTGCAGTGCCACCTGGAGTTAGCACAGGGCAGTGATTCGAATTATGCAAACGTATCCTTTGCTCATGCTACCACTTTACTCAGTCATTCAGACCTAGGTAACTGCTTTGTGGGCCCTGGCACAAAGCTACATAGTTCTCCAAACCACGGCTGGGGAAAATGCCCACAGCGCATGCCACACCTGAGCCACCCTCACCTCAGCACCAATGGCACAGCTGTGTGCACATCCAGAACACAGCTATTCCAATGAGAAGAGATGGTGGTAAAAGCCAAATTTTAGGGGGAAAAACTGACTCATTGTCAGTGAAATTGCTCTCCCACCCTCGCAGCTCCACCATTAAGTGAGGCCTGCCCCTGCACTCTCGAGTGTTGGTGATCGAGGCCCTCCTCCACCCGCAGGTTTCCCTGCGCCTCATCCCTGGTGGTCCAGTGGACCTCTGTCTCCTTCCTCTAACTCTGCTCTTTCACTCGTTTTTCTACCCTTTTTTATCTTTCACCTTTCTGCACTTTTCTGCATCTCTGCTCTTTTGTGCCTTATTTCTGCTCATTTTCCCTTCCTCTCGCTCTGCCCTTTCACTTGTTTTCACTCGTTTTTCTACCCTCTTTTATCTTTCACCTTTCTGCATCTCTGCTCTTTTGTGCCTTATTTCTGCCTATTTTCCCTTTTTTCTTTATCCCTTATTTCCTCCCTTTACCTTTCCCCGCCGCTGCTGCCCCCGCGGCCCCGCCCCCAGCGCGACCGGCCCAATCCAGCTCCCCTCCCCGCTCCCGCCTCCCAGCTGTCCAGCCCTCCCCGACCCCTACTTAATGGCGGCCACTGCAGGGACAGGCGAGCAAGACCACTGACTCATTGTCAGTGAAATTGCTCTCCCACCCTCGCAGCTCCACCATTAAGTGAGGCCTGCCCCTGCACTCTCGAGTGTTGGTGATCGAGGCCCTCCTCCACCCGCAGGTTTCCCTGCGCCTCATCCCTGGTGGTCCAGTGGACCTCGGTCTCCTTCCTCTAACTCTGCTCTTTCACTCGTTTTTCTACCCTTTTTTATCTTTCACCTTTCTGCACTTTTCTGCATCTTTGCTCTTTTGTGCCTTATTTCTGCTCATTTTCCCTTCCTCTCGCTCTGCCCTTTCACTTGTTTTCACTCGTTTTTCTACCCTCTTTTATCCTTCACCTTTCTGCATCTCTGCTCTTTTGTGCCTTATTTCTGCCTATTTTCCCTTTTTTCTTTATCCTTTATTTCCTCCCTTTACCTTTCCCCGCCGCTGCTGCCCCCGCGGCCCCTCCCCCCCAGCGCGACCGGCCCAATCCAGCTCCCCTCCCCGCTCCCGCCTCACAGCTGTCCAGCCCTCCCCGACCCCTACTTAATGGCGGCCACTGCGGGGACAGGCGAGCAAGACCACTGACTCATTGTCAGTGAAATTGCTCTCCCACCCTCGCAGCTCCACCATTAAGTGAGGCCTGCCCCTGCACTCTCGAGTGTTGGTGATCGAGGCCCTCCTCCACCCGCAGGTTTCCCTGCGCCTCATCCCTGGTGGTCCAGTGGACCTCTGTCTCCTTCCTCTAACTCTGCTCTTTCACTCGTTTTTCTACCCTTTTTTATCTTTCACCTTTCCACACTTTTCTGCATCTCTGCTCTTTTGTGCCTTATTTCTGCTCATTTTCCCTTCCTCTCGCTTTGCACTTTCACTTGTTTTTCACTCGTTTTTCTACCCTCTTTTATCTTTCACCTGTCTGCACTTTTCTGCATCTCTGCTCTTTTGTGCCTTATTTCTGCTCATTTTCCCTTCTTCTCGCTCTGCCCTTTCACTAGTTTTCACTCGTTTTTCTACCCTCTTTTATCTTTCACCTTTCTGCATCTCTGCTCTTTTGTGCCTTATTTCTGCCTATTTTCCCTTTTTTCTTTATCCCTTATTTCCTCCCTTTACCTTTCCCCGCCGCTGCTGCCCCCGCGGCCCCTCCCCCCAGCGCGCCGGCCCAATCCAGCTCCCCTCCCCGCTCCCAGCTGTCCAGCCCTCCCCGACCCCTACTTAATGGCGGCCACTGCGCGGCCGCGACGCTGGCGCGCCGAAGGCGCGTCAAAGGCAAGCCCGACCGCGACCCGACCGTGACCAGCGCCAGGAACCCTGGACCTCCGCCCCGCCAACGCTACGACCCAGCAGCACTCCACGCACTCAACCCAGGCCGCAACAACAACTGCAAGCTAGCATCACCAGCCGACTCCCACGGACCCTTCAGCTGTCACCGCTGCCGGCACACCTGCAGCACCGCCAAGAACACGGATCCAGCACAACCCGCCCACAAGAACACAACCGAACCGAAGACCCTGCAATGCATCCTCCTCAACGTCCGATCCCTCCACAAACACGCCACAGAAATCTGGGACCTCCTCGACAGCACCACCCCGGACGTAGCGTTCTTCACCGAAACCTGGACCAACACCACCTCAGGACCGGACATGGCCATCGCCATCCCCCAAGGATACAAGATCTCCAGGAAGGACCGCCCCACCCGCCCAGGAGGAGGAATCGCCATCGACCACAAATCCAGCCTCCGCCTGAGCACACTCCCTGACGAGCCCACAGAACTGATGGAACACCTTCACTTCAAGATACTGGCCAGCCCCACCGCCACCCTCCGAGGAACCCTCATCTACCGACCCCCTGGACCCCGCGGACCCTTCGCCAACTCCATCATGGACATTATCTCCCCGCAGGCCATCGCATCCACCAACTACACCCTGCTGGGAGACCTCAACTTCCACCTCGACAACCAACTGGACCCCAACACCACATACCTCCTGGACAACCTCCACAACATTGGACTGCGCCAGATCGTGACCGAGCCCACGCACTCAGCAGGACACACCCTCGACCCCCTCTTCACTACAGGAAACTCCATCACCTTCAGCCACACCACCGAACTCCCATGGACCGACCATCGTTGCGTCCACTTCACCTTCAGAACACCCACCATCCACAGACACCAGCACCTGCTTCCACGAAGAAACTGGACCAAAATCACCGACGACCAGCTCACCTCCTCACTCAACAACTCCACCCCAACCATCGCGGAAAACGACGACCCCAACACCGCAGCCCGAAGCCTGCATAGATGGATCTCGGACAGTACCAACACCATAGCCCCCCTCAAGAAAAACAACAATACCCGCGCCAAGAAAGCCAGATGGTTTACCACCGAACTTCGAGAGTCCAGAAGCACATGCCGCCGCCTCGAAAAGGCCTGGAGGAACACCAAATCCACAGAAGCCCACAACAACTTCAGAGTCGCCACCAACGCCCACCATCAACTCATCAGAGAAACGAGGAAAAAAGCGATTGAAGACAGAATCTCCACCCACACGCACAACAGCAAGGAACTCTTCAGCATCATCAAGGAGTTCGCCCAACCCACTAGCGAGTCTACCGACATCCCTCCCTCACAAGACCTCTGCGACAAACTCAGCACCTTTTCCCACCACAAAATCAAGAGCATCTACGACAACTTCGACGAAGACAACCAACACACTGAACCCTCACCAACCACCCCCGACACCCGGAAACCAGCGATTGACGACTGTACAGCCCTCACCACCGAAGACACACTGAAGACAATGAAGTCAATCCACTCAGGAGGCCCCCACGGACCCCTGCCCCCACCACAACTTCAACAGAGCCGCCGACACCATCGCACCCATGCTCCGCCACACCATCAACCACTCCCTGGCGACCGCCTCGTTCCCCGACGACTGGAAACACGCCGAGGTCAACCCCCTCCTAAAGAAACCCTCAGCGGACCCCACCGACCTCAAAAACTACAGACCCATCTCCCTGCTCCCGTTCCCAGCGAAAGTCATCGAGAAAGCCATCAACAGCCAGCTCGCCACATTCATTGAAGAACACAACATCCTCGACTCCTCCCAATCCGGCTTCAGAAAAAACCACAGTACGGAAACCGCCCTCCCTCGCCGCAACAGACGACATCCGCACCCTACTGGACAAAGGAGAAACAGTAGCCCTCATCCTCCTCGACCTATCGGCAGCGTTCGACACAGTCTCCCACCGCACCCTAATACGCAGACTCTACGACGCAGGAATCCAGGACAAGGCCCTCGACTGGATCCGCTCCTTCCTCTCCGGCAGGACGCAGCGGGTCAGACTCCCCCCTTTCCTCTCGGACCCCACACCTACCACCTGCGGAGTCCCCCAGGGCTCCTCCCTCAGCCCGACGCTCTTCAACGTCTACATGGCTCCACTCGCCCCCATCGTCAGAACCTACGGACTCAACATCGTGTCATACGCAGACGACACCCAGCTCATCCTCTCCCTATCCAACGAGCCCAACACCGCCAGACGCAACTTTCGAGAAGGCATGGAAGCGTCGCCAAATGGATGAAAAACTGCTGCCTACAACTAAACACCAACAAAACAGAAGTACTCATCATGGGCCCAAACCCCGATGCCTGGAGCGACACCTGGTGGCCCCCCGCCCTCGGAAACCCGCCAACCCCCACGGACCACGCACGCAACCTGGGAATCATCCTGGACTCCGAGCTCAAAATGGACCGCCAGATCAACTCTGTCTCGTCTTCCTGCTTCCACACCCTCCGCCTCCTTCGTAAGACCTTCAAATGGATCCCCCTCGAACACCGAAAGACCGTCACTCACGCCCTGGTCACCAGCAGACTCGACTACGGCAACGCACTCTACGCCGGAATAAACAAAAACCTCACCCGCAAGCAACAGAACATCCAGAACGCCGCCGCAAGACTGGTCCTCAACCTGCCAAAACACTGCCACATCTCCCAGCACCTGCGCACACTCCACTGGCTCCCTGTCGAGGCGAGAATCACCTTCAAGATGCTCACCCACGCACACAAGGCCCTCCACGGCTCCGGACCAGCATACCTGAACAACCGACTCAAATTCCACGCACCCCAAAGGACCCTACGATCAGCCCAGCTCTCCTACGCCGTGGTCCCCCGCACCAGAAAGACCAGATCGGGAGGCCGCTCCTTCTCCTTCCTCGCGGCCAAAGCATGGAACGCCCTTCCGCTCCACCTCAGACAGACAACATAGCTCCCCATCTTCGCAAGAAACCTCAAAACCTGGCTCTTCGACAGACCCCCTCCTTGATGGATGGAACCTGCACCCCCCCCCACCCCTAGCGCCTTGAGACCCATACGGGTGAGTAGTCGCGCTTTAACAAACCCCTGATTGATTGATTGATTGAATGAAGAGGTGGAATCTAGGAGTAAGAGGAGAACCCTGAGAAATTCTCTGGAGAAATAGCTGTAATCCTGATCTGAGCCATTTCATTTAAATAGTCTTTTTTGCTATATTCTCTACAATATACCCCTGATATTTGTCCATTTAATATTTCAGTCGTCTGGTCTGTAGTTGAGAGTCTTGCTTTTAACGGTGCACCCATTTTTTATAACCAATGCTTTCATAACTATCAAGTACTTCAGTTATAAAGTTTTTGTTACACCAGTTGCATTTTCGGTCTGCAGTTTTTACTACATCATGATTGCTGTTTCTTAAATGCTCCAGAGAGGATACATTTCTATTTTTTGTTTTACTGCAGAAGCTCTATATTTAATCATAACTACTTTCCTCCTTTCCACACGATGCCACATAATTTTCCCATGTAAAGGTTAAAAAATATAGTAGCGAGGCTTTAGCAACGACTCACGATTGTAAAAGGCAGCTTGAAAATAATTGGAAGCAGAGACAATTCCTTTTGCAGGTAATCCTATTAGCTCTAACCTTACTCCACAACAAGCCTTTCCAGCGTTGGCGATTTCAGCTACTGGCTAGAAATAACCGCAGGCCCACCACTGAAAGGTATGGAGCTACATAACCTCTTCTTAGTGAACAAACAGCCCACCAGCATTCAGGTCACCATGACGCAATTTTGTCTCTACCGACCTACGATGTAATTCACAGTCTCCTACCCCTTTACTCTTTACCTTAGTCTGACCACCTAGGGGATCCATTTTACTCTAAAATTCATTAAACATTAGAAAATAAGAGCTAGAAAGTTTGAGATGCTGGTGATCTTTTTCTTCCACAGAGGCTAGCAATAGTGTTTCTTCATTCCTTTCCCCAAATCTCATATCAAACACGTCAAACGAGGTAAGTTTTTCCTGTTCAATTTCATCTTACATTTGCCCAACCTATTTAACATAACATTGCCAGTTAGGGTGTGCAGGTGCCCTACTAACTCATCTCAGAGGCAATCCATTGTTTACTCCTGAGCTCGCCTCACTGAAGACAGCAGGAAGCAGAGCAGTGATGACAATGGAGACTCAATTACAGGCAGGAGTCCAAGCTTCAATACCCTGCTGCCTGGCTAGCTACAAACACCAGATACGTGTGGCCAAGCAGTAGTATTATTCGGTGGGTATTACACAGGGACCAAACCTGGCAAAATAATTGCTCTGCGTAACTGAAGGCCTGTCTACCCGTTTGGCGAGACATGATCTAGTCAAGACTTCACAAATTCTCTGTCACCTCGTTGTCAATATTTTTTGTCCACTATAGAGATAACTGACATTATTAACATAAGGAGATCTCAGGTGTCTCTTCCTGGTATATGCCAAAGTGAAATAATCCAATAACTCACTTTATCATAGCCTCCAATCTTGGCACCATGTTTAACTTCTCTTAGGAGTGATGTGACATCAGTGGAAATCAGCCATGGGCGAACCTCTGTTATAGAAAACTTTTCTCTCTATGGGATGACCCTAACACCAACTTCTTTCCCATTTCTTTACCTCTATATTTAAGAAAAATCCTTGAAAATCTTTTGTGGAGTCCAATAATCTTCATCCGTTTCAAGCTGGTTTCATACCCAGATATAGCAGTGAGCTAGTGGTGACCTCAGTATTGGACAATCTACACAGGCTGGTCATTTAGTCTGGATGTCCGAGCACTGGTCCTGTTAGAACAATCAGCGACCTTCAAAACCACTGCCCACCAACTACTTATCAGGAGAATAAAGGACACTGGCCTTGATGGTCGGGTAGGTTCTTTCCTTTTTGTTCTTTCCGCTGTTGCTTCCGCTGAGCCAACAGAGGAGGATGCTCCTCTCGCCTCTGGCGGCCAAAGTCTGGAACGACCTTCCCCTTCACCTTAGGACCACTTAATCGTTCCGGGAATTCAGGAAAGGACTTAAGACCTGGCTGTTCGAAAAAAACAGAGAACCGCGGAGTAGCTAGCAACTCCAGCGCCCTGAGACCCTCACGGGTGACTTGCCACGCTTTGTAAAGCCTGATTTATTGATGGATTGTTTGCTCTTAGACCATTTTACTTCCAAGTTGGAAACAAAATCCATTAACTATGGTGTTACCCAGGAATCAGTCCTTTCTCCTCTTCTTTTTAATTCGTACATGTTACATCTGGGCAGTCTCCTTCACACCACAGAAATTAAATTCTAAATATTGCAGATGATACACAGTATATAGACAACTCTTCAATAATCAGGTAACCTCTTCCAGCACCTGGGGGCATCATAGATTCTTTTGCCAAAAGCCTTAGCTCTATGCAGAAAAGGATGGCCTCACATTTTCTTAAACTTAACGACACTGAAACTGCGTCTCCTGCAGGCCAGAGGTCATCGTCCCACCACCATCTCTTTGTAAAGTTAAAAAGTAGCTAGTACCTGTTTCTGTCAAATTAAACTACTGAAGAAAACCCTACCCTATGCTGCCTCTGAACACATTATCCATAGTCATAGCTATAGTGCAAGCGTGTCTCAACTACAGAAATTCCATCTACCTGGGTCTCATAGACACACTTTCACGACGGCTACAACTTGTGCTAAATTCTGCAGCTCATCTTTTCACCAGATACCGTGATAATATCACGCCTATCTTGACAAAGCTCCATTAGTCACCTATCTGGAAAAGGGTCCTATTCAAGTCCCTGGGAATTGTTCATTGTGTAATATAGCCCCCCCGGCCCCCTTCACCCACAAATGGTACCTTACGCTAATCTGGTAAATTCCTACTTGATGCTCCCAAGAACAGAACTGCCTCCTCCTTTGGAAAAAAACAGCCTTTTTCGACACTGCAGAGAAAGATTGTAACAGGCCTCTGCTATAAATTCACTTGCTTTCTTCCTTATTCCCCTTTCACAAAAAACTGAAAATTCTACTTTTTAACAATAATGATTAAATAAATATGTTTTAGGGTCTGTTGGACTATGGGTTGAGCATTTTCTAAAGTGCCAAGAACTTCAGTGTTCCTGCTCTTTACAAATACCATAGCATAACCAGTGGCGGCTCCTCCACTGAGGCGGAGGAGCGTCGCCCCACTGCTCTTTAAGCGGTCAAAAAAGCAAAAATAAAATGATAATAGCACAATGTTATTATCATTTTATTTTTCCCTACTTGCTCATTTCTAGGTGCGGGGCGGTGCAGGGTGTGCAGAGCAGGGGGAGGAGTGGTCGGCACTCTATAAGTGCACATGACGGTTTGGCCGGCCGTCTTGGGCCTGCCAAACAGTAATGCGCACTTTGCATGTTCTCCACCCGGCTGTATTGCACAGCCTGGGTGGAGAACATGCACAGGCTCATACTCCCCATCTGAGGGCCGAACCACGGTGCTCAGACCAATCACGACGCTGCTGTCATGGTGACGGCAGCGTTGTGACTGTCTTAGCGGTCTGGTTCCTGCTTCAGACCGAGAGTCAGAAGAAAGAAGAGGAGAGGCGGCGACCGTACCCAGGTAAGTGAGTTATATTTTTTTTAACTCCTTCCCCTAATCCGCCCCTCCCCACCACCCTGTTCAGTAGCAGCCACACTGAGCATTACACTCATTTAACTCCACAAGCGCACGATGCTGATAAACAGCCAACTTGCCCCCTTCCCCTCATAGCTTCGATAATTCTCAGACCTACGCAGCAATCTGGAGCACTATAGTCGCAGCTTGTTTAGAGGGAATCTGGCCAATGGCTATGTCATCTGTCCTAAAACAAGTACTAATGCACCAATAAAGTTGCTTCTTTTATGGCAGGTCTCCTATGAACTCACTTCTTGACACAGCACCAGAGGCATTTGTGAAAATATCACACCAGTGGAACATTCACCTGGGGATACCCCGCAAAGCCTCAAGTATACAGACATACTTGACACATAAGCGCCTTTGTAGGAAAGCCATCTTTTACGACAGTCCCAGAGCCGCAGAGTAAGTTGGACCAATTTGTAATAGATCACATTTTACACTGTTTACAATACATTCACTATGGGGACAGAATGTTAATATCCCCACAAATGTTCATATCTGATTTCAGAGCAATGTTTTCTTGCTGGCGGAAAGTTTTATAAAATATTTATTATACTTCAGCTGAAGCACTAAAACCTCAAAAAGAACACATTTTATTATTATTGAAATGTATAAGGGTCTCGCGAGTTGGTAGCTCCGACTGATGTATTTTTAAGGAATCCGTTAAACAACAAAGTAAAAAATATAACTTTTCAAGTCGAACTGTTTTCTACTTCCAGATTGAAAGACTATCTAAAAATAACATTAAAAGCTTTCTTCCCCAAAAACGTCTAAATAGGCACGTCTTTTCAGTTCGGACCATTACGACACGATGTGTGTTTTAAATCACAGGGCCCAGCATGACCAACTAGATACAGAATAAACGCATTGCTCTCAGACAGCACAATGTACAGCAGCAGAGCTTCATTTCAAATACAGGGAAGATAAACAACGTGTAACACTGCAGATGGTTTTGTGCACTTCAGCATCATGTTCATTTAACAACCTGTGGGTGAACACTTAAAGGGGCTAGCCAGTGTAAAGAAAAACAAGCATTAGCAAAGCCAATAGGCCTCGCCTTTGAACCTATTGGCTTTGTCAATTCCTTTTAGCAATGCTGTACAGTAGTGCAAAAAAACATATCTTGCCGATGCTGTGCAGCATGTTTAAAAGGGAAAAAAGGTGCAATGATGCGGACAGCAGTGGCTGTGTTATTTATAGGTGTGTGCATGTGGGATGATGTATGACAAGCACCTACAAAATGACGTGGGCACCATTATTTATTTACCAGTCTACGATGGATAGGCGTGTGTGGCGGGGGGGAAATTAAAAACAAAGGTGGGTGGGTGAAGGAAAGGAAAAGCAGCACATGGTAGGGAGCAATGCACTGGGCAGGGGAAAGGCACACAAAAAATGAGAGAAAAAGAAAAACACATGAATGGAGAAAGGTGCACGAAGAAGAATGTAACACAGAGTGCATGTTGTGCTGGAAAAATCACAAGGTGAGAGAGAGCAACACAGTCTGCAGGCAGGGGCAAAAGAAGCACACAAGAGACAGATGGAAAACATATGCACTCTCACAGACTGCTTATGCAAAAAGAAAAAAGTAGTTCAGTAAAAGCGAGCAGTGGAAGGATAGACGCCAGACAATTCGAGAGATGGTAAAGAAGCTGTGCTCCAGGGGAGGGAACAACACAAGACTGACATGCAGGGCCACGAAATGCCATTGAATAAGAAGCAGACAAATGAGACTAACAGTACAGCCAACCAATGTTAAGCAATGGGTGGGCTGCAAGCCACTTTATGTTCTTGGTAAACCCACAATATGTTTTGCAACCAGACAGCCTGTGCTGTGGTAGGCTTTACCTAAAAAACAGCTCTCTTTGCCCAGTCCTACATCCTTAACAATCAGCAACAATAGCTATTCTAGAATTTTTTTTTTTTTTATCATGTCAGCTGGGGTTTTGCGATCTATTGGGACCTCATTCATCCGATAGTCCCTTTATTATTCATATACACCTACAACCGTATCCATTACAATTCTGGACGATAGGGGACTTCCTAAGTTTTGGAAATGGAAATATCAGGAGTACTTGTTTTAATCTCTTGATCAGAGGTGCGTGGACGCCACATACTATAAGCGGTGAATTCTGGACACAATATCAGAGCTGGCACTGCAGACGCCCCACGTAGGTAAGGTAAGGGGGCAGACATGAAGGAGCCCTGCAGTTGCCACTTAACCTGCAATACAGACACTCGGGCATGGCCCACAAAGGTCCTGGCAAACTCCTGGCCTCAATTTACACCTACAACATGTGACACTAAAAACCTAGTACCATCCTAGTCCATGACTTTTAATGATTCCACAGGCTGCACAAGTGGTAACCATTGACTTTTTCTTTTTTTCATGTAAAATCTTGCAGACATTTTCTGACTACTTTTCTCATGGCTGGCATTTGCTCCCAGGTCCAGGAAACCATCTCGCTAATCTCTTCTTGAATAGAAGACACCAATGGCTTCTATCCTGCCATCAGTCAATTAGCTGCAGAAGTCCATATCATGTCAGCATTTATAGCTCTGCATGGACTGTCTGTCAGAAAATAAATGGAGAAGCTCTTCTCAATGATCTTTGAGGACTTCCTAAGGCAGGCTCTACCATCCTACAAGATGTCTTCCTGGACTATGAGCAGTGTCATTCTGCCTCCTTGGACTGGATAGGGTTCCACGTGATTGCCATACTCTGATGAGCCGGCACTCGCTTTCATACATGGTGTGCTCTTTTGGACCACTCTGCCAACTGCTATTCAGCAGGTTGGGATCTATTTTATTGCACAAGCAGCTAGAAACCTGGTTGTTCACTAGTCTGTAATCCTAGGAGGGTCATATAGAACTCCATTGCCTATTTATTTTGTGCTAGTGCCTTGAGGAGGTTTCCACAGTTGACTTGCTCAATCCATAACAATCTCACATAATAAAAAGTGAGGGATGACATCAGGCCTTGACAGCAGGCCTAGCGCAACAGAGGTGGCAATTGAAGCCAGATCTGCTGCTCCATAAACCTACAGGAGAGCCACAGCACTCCTCTTAATCTGCTACTTTTCTGATCTACCTTTTCTGAACTTTGCACGCATAATGTTCAAAATATTGTTTCTTCTGCGCGTTGAAGCAGCTCTGCTGTGTGGACGGTCTGCTAGATTGTGTGCAGGCGTCAATGAAGAAAAGAGGCAACTGGCAGGAAACTCTCTCCTGCATCTCGCTTCAGAGTCCTTTCATGCAACAGTGTGACCTGCATGCAGAGCAAAGCAAACCTAGCGGAAAGGAACAGAGGGACTGCAGGAGAAAGAAACGGGTAGGATGTAGGTGAGGAACTAGTCATTATTGTGCATGCAACTTGGACTCACTCCCAGGACACTCCGTCTCATTCAGTGAGCCCTTTGTTCCTTCATTGATCACTCACCTCACTCACTGCTCCATTCAGTTGCAAGCCTGCTCCATTCAGTTGAGGTTTTTGGTGTTCGTCCGGCCCCATTCATCAGCTGTCCCATTCCCTTACTGCTTGCACCTTGCCCCATTCCATGGCCACCTTGCCTCATCTACAGGCCACATTCCCTTACTCACTTAATGCAAGGCTTCAATCGAGAGATTCACTTGCCACCCTACCTCATACACTGCGAAGACTCCCTCAGATATTGGGCACAGTGCAACGAATGGAAACCTTTCCGTGGAATTACTTGCCTCATATTATTGTAGTCAAATTTGTTTTATATTTTGATAGCACCTTAGCTGATTCTGGTTGTTAACCCTGCTAGCCGCTGCACCAGACTGTATTTATAGTTCATTTCCTAAGGCATTACTAACACGAATACTTGGCCAGTACATGCTTCATATAGTAACATGGGGAAGGAACTTACATTGTAACAATACCACATAAATAGCATATTAAGCTGGCAAACAAACTTAGTGACAATGTTGTTCTCAAATATTGTCTCTTTGAATATCCACTACTCGGTCGTCAAGCCGGGTGATACATAAAATGTACGGATATGATTACTGCGATAAATCCATACATATACAAGACGCATTTCCATCAGAGACGGAATGCCATATTCTACACATACTGTTTGAAACACTAAAAGCAACAGGTTCTTCAGTTTTCTTTTTCAGACTGGTGCCAGGGTCCACATCGGAGGAACGCTGAATGTTGTCTCAGCCATCCCCGAAATGTGGAAGCGATGCCTTTGTAGCAGGCCCTCACGCGGTGCAAGTTACCAGGTCATTCCCCAGCCTGACCACAGCGGCCCTGATCTCAGCAGCTGGGAATGCGCAGGGTATGCGAGCAGGGGAAGCCTCACTCCATCTTAGCAACGAGAAGATGACACAGGGAGCTTTGTCACAGTCCGCATTCCAAAAGATTTCATCCGGACAGCTGACCATTCCAAGGCAGGTTACCAATAACCAGCTAGAAAACTACCAACAAAACAGGAATGGATTAAACGGGGCAGCAAGTCATACTCTCTCACTGCCTCACATGGCCCTACCACAGACCTGGCAATGTCGTCTTCTCAGACCTGCCAACTTGAAAACAGTTTTATGTGTAAAAGGAGGCGAGGCCTGGTGCAGAGACGAGGCCTGGTGCAGAGACGAGGCCTGGTGCAGAGACGAGGCCTGGTGCAGAGACGAGGCCTGGTGCAGAGGCGGGGCCTGGTGCAGGGGCGAGGCCTGGTGCAGGGGCGAGGCCGGGTGCAGGGGCGAGGCCGGGTGCAGGGGCGAGGCCTGATGCACGGGCGGCGCCTTGAGCCTGTCAATGTCTGACCAGTTGTGTAGCCGATATACTCTCACCGTGTGAGTTGGCATGTCTGTTTTCTATTAAGGGCGAAAATACCTTTTAGAACGGTAAGTTAATCTGCAAACAGACGTCTAGCAAAAAGCAATGAACTGAAGGGCAAAAAAGGCTCTCACAACAAACCTGAGCATTGTGAGTCATTGTTAAAAATTAAAAACACTGCCAGTGTGCTCCATACCCCTGATGCAGCAGTGGTGGTGGGAGGGGACCTAAACATAGTGATGGACACTGAACAGGACCGTTCAGGCCTTAGAATTGGTAACACAGGAGCTCTCTCTTGACTGGGGGGCGGGAATGGCTGGAAGAATGCAGGATGCGAGATGTGTGGCGGTCCCAGCACCCTGGCGAGCGGGACTACACTTTTTATTCTGCAGCCCACAAATCTTACGCTCGCTTAGATCACTTTTTAGCCTCCCCGTCTGCATGGGAACAAGTGCTTGCTTCCACCATTGAGGCCCGCTCGCTTTCGGACCACGCATATATAACGCTAACCCTACGCACCTCTTCCGCCCCTACTTGGCGCCTCCGCAACACAATGCTACAGTCACCGGCAACAGTTGCAGCGCTTAAAAACACTATACAAGATTATTTAGTTCTTAAAGACACTGGAACCGCTGCACTGTCCTCGACCTGGGAGGCCCTAAAACTAGTGGCCTGTGGGACTCCTATAGCAAAAGCAGCGCACGAAAATAAGATGAGAAAAGCTAATAGGAAGGAGTTGGAGACAACAGTCTTGCTTTACTTTTCTCCCGCAACTATCTACCTATGTCTTTCGTAAACATTTGTGTTCCTGATGTAGATTGCTTTGCTTTTCTCCCACAACTATCTACCTTTGTCTTCCACAACCTGTATGTAAAGCGCTCTGATACCCACTAGGGTCATGTTCGCGCTTTACAAAACTTTAAAAATAAAATAAAATAAATAAACAGTGCGAGTGCTGGAATCTATTCATAAACGCACTGGGGCCCTCCGGATCTGGAGGCAACTTAGAGAGCGCTTACAACTTAAACGCCTTGATCTGGATAGAGCCGATGTTATGCCTAAAACATAAATACTACGCAGGGACTAATAAAGGGGTTTGTATGCTCGTGCATCGCCTCTGCAGTAGGCAATTTGCACAAGCTGTTAAATCGGTACGGATGGCTTCTGGGGTGGAAGTGGCCGAAGTGAATAGCATTGCGGACACATTCTAGGCCTATTATGCCAAATTGTACTCTCGCGACCCCCCAAACCCCTCAGAACTGCAGACATACTTAGAGACCGCGGCGATTACCTCCCTTCCCACACCGGAAGCAGAAGCCCTAGATAGGCCCATCCGTATCGAAGAAGTGATCTCAGCGATTGCTCGTCTGATGCCCCTGAAGTCACCTTGCCTGGACGGGTTCAGTGCGGCATTCTATAAATCTTTCTGCTCGGAACTCACCCCCATACTCACTCACCTGTTTAACTCCTTTGCTGAAACGGGCACACTTATAGACTCGATGCTTCAGGCATCGATCTCAGTCATCCCTAAGCCCGGGAAAGACCCTAAGCAGTGTAGCTCTTACTGCCCGATTTCGCTTTTGAATATAGACGCGAAACTGTTTGCTAGCGTCCTTGCCCAGCGCCACAACCCCTTGATGCCCAGTCTTATAGACCCGGACCAGGCAGGGTTCATTCCCAGGCATCAGTGTGGGGACAATACTAAACGTATTTGCCACCTGATCGACAAAGTACATTGTTCCCGGGAAGAAGCTCCGTTACTGGCGGTAGACGCTGAAAAAGCATTTGATAGAGTGCATTGGCCCTATCTGCATGCAACGCTCAAGCATTTCGGTATGGGCGTGCGCTTTAGGAGTTGGATCTCGAGCATCTATAGCTGCCCCAGTGCAGCGATCCGAGTGTATGAGGTCAGGTCTAGCAGCTTTCCTATAGATCGGGGCACGAGGCAAGGCTGCCCTCTCTCACCACTTCTCTTTGCTCTTTATATGGAGCCCTTGGGCAGAGATTACGAGATAACCCTAATGCTAGGGGCATCCCTTTTGGAGCAGATCAACACCTGATCAGGCTCTACGCTGATGATGTCATCTTTTCAATCACCCTGACTTTGACTTCTCTCCCGACTATCGTCGCTGAACTCCAGGAGTTCGGAGCGTCCTGGGGTTTTCGGGTAAATATGCAAAAATCACAAATCTTAAATCTCATCACAAAACCACACGCAGAACGTACCCTGCGATTTCGGTTCGACTTCAAATGGGTTACCGAGGATCTCCCATATCCAGGCCTAGTCCTAAGCAAAAGTCTTCCTAAGACCGCAGAAGCCAACTATTCCAAGCTTCTTGCCTTAATTTGCAAAGATTTGACAAAGTGACAACGACTCCAACTCTCGTGGCTTGGTGGAATTGTTGCGGTAAAAATGAATGTTCTTCCCTGAGCCCTGTACATTTTCCAAACCCTTCCTCTGGTTCTACCTCCTGGCATGATTAATACCCTTCAGAGGGAGATTGAGCATTTTATATGGGGGAAAGCGAAACCCAGGCTGCAGAAACAGCTTCTTCAGCGCTTAAAACAAGATAGGGGGCTTTCAGTACCGAACATGCTTTGCTATTAACAGGCCGCGCAGCTGCGCTACTTGGTGGAGTGGAACCGTCCACTACCGGAGAAACATTGGGTCTTCATGGAACAGACGGTAGCGGGATCACACATCTGGAGAGAGATGTGGTTGCCGCAGCCTTACAGAGCCTGGGGGCTTTATCCCCCCCTGTAAATCGCCCGACACTTCAGACTTGGGATAAAGTAGTAATAGCGGCAGGACTTACCACATTCCCTTCGCCCATGACACCACTATTCTCAAATCCAGATTTCCCTCCAGGCATGACCCCGAGCATCGCTAAACGATGTGTACTCGGTGGGTGTAAGCGTGTTGGGTCTCTCTTTGACAACAATGGCCCTATACCATTCAACCAACTCAAAACGGACTATGATTTGCTGGACATAAACCGTTTCACACACACGCAAATGACACACTCGGTACTTAGCTCGGACACAAGGCCTAAGGCAGGTAGGCCGATGACTACATTTGAAAAATGGCTGTTTCTCAAGAAAGATGATAAGAAGTTCATCTCAGAGATTTACCTCCACTTGACGAAGGCAACACAAAAATGCAGAACCCCAGGACAGAAACGTTGGGAGGCAGAACTAGGCTGATCACTATCAGATAAAGAGTGGGCAGATATTTTCTATAGGGCGCACCACACGGCACACACTACAGGGCATACCGAAACGACCTACAAGATCACTTCCTATTGGTACTACACCCCCTTTTGAATACAGAAAGGGAATGCTCAATGTGATGGCCAGTGCTGGCGGGGCTGTGGCAATCCAGGCACGCTACTCCACCTTCTCTGGCACGGCCCAAAACTGACTAGATTCTAAGATCAGATCCTGGATGACATTGACCGAGCTTTTAATACCACAATCCCCAGATTCCCCGCATATACACTTTTGGGACTTCCCAACGCACCCACATTCCCACTCCGCTCCATTAAGGGAAGGCAGATGGCCTTAGCACTCAACGCCGCACATAGAGTATTGTTGTCCAGCTGGAGCACAGACAAAATCCAAGACCCTCAGCAGTGGCTTCATCAGCTATGGTCACTGCTGGGCATGGAACGACTGTCGATGGCGACCTATGCGGATATTTCGGCATACACCAAACTTTGGGCCCCCTTCATCTCTATCCTTTCCTCAGAGTTTCAGGAGCGGACTTGTCCTAAATACCTACGCATTTTGAGGCTAATTATGGACACCCAAGAAGAAGATAGTGCTCCCGATAGAATTTAGGTGAAACCTAGACCTATGACACCTCCCTTGAATGCAAAACCCTTAGCAACTGGCTGGTTCAGAAGAGGTTGGGGTGGGGGTGGTGGGGTTTTGTGGTTTCTTCCACTTATTTTGGGGGTATTTCCTTTATTGGGGTTGAAATCTTAATTTGGCTGCTTTAGCAGTTGTGTGTGTACGATGACACTCAGTGGTATTAACCTGAGACAAAACCTGGCTCTAGCCATTCAATCGCATGTACATGGTTATCTAGTCAGACCTAAGCATCCCTTCCTGAGACGCGGCAGGTCCACGATGGGTTGTAGGCGAAATGCTGTGTAACCACTATCCCAAAGGTAGGGACCCACAGACTGCTATTTGTGCTTGATACACCTGATCGGTCTTTGCGGCCGGCCCAGCAGGGTTATAGGCGGCATGCCATGTATTTGCCTTTCTGATTGCTTAGTCAATAAAAAAAGAGATTTGATTCTAAAAATTCAAACACAATGGAACAACAACAACCCTTCCTAATCCCTACAGAAAAATCGTTTCCTTTTCAGCTTCAACATAACTTTCTATTACAGTGCAAACATTGCATATCTTTTAAAAAAAAATCTTTTTATTTAACAATTGCTCAGTAAAACAAAAAGCATGAAGACATATTACTTCCATCGAAATGATTGCACTGCAAACAAAACATAATTAACTTGATTATTACATCATGACGCAGGGACAAGCATTTTATTATAGGATCACGCATGCTCTGGGAACATTGCATATCTTATGTAAGTAAATACTAGAATTTATTAACATTTGTAAACTCTCATTGCTTTGGTGCAGTTTTGTACTATAATTGACTTTAATAAGTATTGGCAAAGCCAAGAGGTCTCGACTCCAAAAGGCTGAGCCATTGGGTTTTCCAAAGCTTGTACGGTGCATGTGAGCTGGGTTACAAATAGGTGCCCGGGCGAGTTCTGGTTGTGGGAGGGTGTTCATAATGAGGAACGACAGAGCTCTGGAGCTGAGGCTGAAAGCATTATGGGTCAGAGGGCCATAACAGTGTTCAAATTACATGTTCATACAACTCTTGGCATTTCTCCAGTGCGCACAAAGTGATGGCCACATATGTACCATTTGTTCTAACACAGGCAATATGAGCATGCCAAATGGCCCGGTCCTGTCTGAATTTAAGAACATCTCCCTAGTGGAGTTAGACTTAGCGATTCTAACAGCTATATCTTTTTTTTTTTTGGACCCGTCTCCCTCATGTATTAAAACTAGTGGCCACAACTGTGAATCCTGTAAGAAATCAGTTGTTTAATCAGTCACTCAAAACTGGCATTTTCCCTTCAAATTTGAAAAAAGCGAAGGTCCTTCCGCTCCTGAAACAATCTAATGCTGACCCTGCATTGTTGAGCAATTTTAGACCTATCTCCTTACTCCCAGCATTAGGAAAAATGACGGAAAAGCTAATAAATAAGCAGTGGGAGAAGCTGGCCTGGTATATGATGTCCACTAACGTAAGTGGGTACCTTGCACCAGTCCAGACAACCCTTATGGTGATTTAAGTGGTCTTAGACAACCTTAGAAGGTCTCTAAGTGGGGGCGTGGCTTGGCGCCCAGCGGTAATGGCAGCGCACGGGTGAAGCTCCCGGAGGAGTCTTGGAAAAACCCAATTCTAAGACCGAGTGACGACTCGGAGTGGATGGCAGATCGTGAATGAAGGTTGGGAGAGCACCCTGAAGCCCTCGCCTTCATCAAAACCTAACAGCAAGTAATTTTAAAACCGAAAATCTGCTCTCTGTCAGAAACGCAATTTCGCGGCCGCCATTTTGAATTTTGCCGCGATCGCGGACTTTCCCGATTTTGCTTCCTAAACCTCTAATAACTCCTAAGCTAAAGTTATTAACATATCCTTCGCCTAAAACTCGCTGGGAAACTCATTATTTGATCGAATTGACTTAGGAAGACTCAGCGTGTTTAAAATTGTTTGGAGGTTTGTGACAGGAATGCAGGGCAGCCATTTTGAGACTTTTAAGACTCTTCAGTCATTTGAGTCATACTTTACAGAGAGCAATGGTTTTGCGTCATATGTTGCTGTAGGGAAGTAAGCGAGATGAGCTCATTATTACATCCACAGACTGTTTTTCGGATGCATTCAGCATAGCTCAGCCTCTGTTGGGTGTCTGGCCTCTCTACAAGACAAAGTGATGAGTTGTTGAAGTACGATAGTAATAAGTAGAGGAGGGAGTTCGGAGATTCTTGTCAGTGCTGACCTCAGGTTATACAAAAAAAAAAAAAATCCTCAGGAGAAGTGCTTCTTGTACTCCCACACTGTTGACCGGCGACGGAGAGACTTATTCAGAGGTTTATGGGCAGAATAAAAGTACCCAGCTCGTCCAGCTCCAAGAAAAACATTTTTATAAAAAATTCTAGAATCTTTACTGAACTCTCTAGACTTGAGGAGCCTTCACCATCCTCACCTCGACAACTAAGAACAACTATGGATCCCCCCTCTGGCCCGGCTGGGAAATCTCTCACCAAGCGTCTCAAGAAGGATCCTCCTTCTCCACCCAAGTCAGCCTCACCAGTATCGATGGAGATGCTGTTGGAGGAAATCAGAGCCCTCCGACCTTTTATGGAAGAGACTAACACCAAGCTGCAAACTCTAACAGACAATTGGTCCCGATTGGAAACGAGAGTTACAGAAGTTGAAAACACTGTTTCCTCCCTAAAAAACACATGTGAAGGTGTTTCTCAGTTGCACTCCCAGGTATCCATACTCCAGAAACAAATCGAGGAGCTTGAAAACCGCAACAGACGGAACAACCTGCGCATTTACGGTTTGGGAGAGGGACTTGAAGGTTCGGATTCTCTCACTTTCTTTAGATCCTTTCTCCCTAAACTACTTCACTTGCCAGAGGGGACGCAACTCAACATCCAACGAGCTCACAGGTTAGGTCGAATGCCATCCCAAACCAGCTCATCACAGAGACCAAGAGGAGTCATCTTATATTTCTTAGAATATACAGATTTATTGAAGGTGCTGGCGGCGGTTAGAACCTCTCCAAAAATAACATGGTCAGGCTCGTCTCTATTCTTTGCACAAGACTATGCTAAAGCTACTGCTGACAGACGCAGAGCCTTCCTGAATTTGAGAGCGGATTTACGTTCCTTGGGGGCCAGATACGGTCTTTTCCATCCTTGTCTCTTCAAAGTTACGTATAATAACAGAACAACGGTGTATGAAGATCCAATGCGTTTACAAGACTTCATTAATTCCTGCAAGACACACGAGATGGATTCCTCTGGACCCTCCTCTTCATTCAATACTTGATTGACTGTTTCTTCTCTTCTTCCTCCCACAAGTTCTTCAGTCTCTGTTTGCTTAACAGCTATACTCCGCCATTTTAGATGCGCCTTTTAGCAGCTGGCGATATATCTGATATGGCGGCTAGGACGTTACAGAAATACTCATGTTGCTTAGTGTTAAAAGCTGGTTTTCCTGGTTCTGTTTTAGGAGATAAGTGCTTTACAGTTATGTTCTGAAACATCTCCTAATCTTTGATTGTTATTGTCTCCACAGGTTTTTCTACTCGTCTACCGTGGTTTTTCCTTGGTCCTCCGTTTTGTCGATCCCGGTTGTGTTGCCTAACCCATGTGGTCCCATCCATCCTCCCGTATATCCATGACCCTTCCTTTGTAGGTATGTCTTTTTCCCACATTCCCTCAAGTTTGGTGCTGGATATGTCTTTCGTTTTTTGTCTTTTTTCTTTCATTGCTTGTATCCTTTCACATGTTGGTGTCACATGTATAACTAATTCTTCACACTTCTTGATATCTATCGCATTCTTGATCATCATAACTCTGCTTATTTCTATTTTTGCATCTTCCTTTCGCCTGTTTCTTAGATCTTTCTCTTCTCTTATTCCTATCTTCAGCTCACATTCTACGCCTTTGTTACATGATTTACCTATTTTTCTCAACTTTGAAGCCGCAGAAAATACTCCTTTCCTGTTTTGCATATCTCTTATTTCACATTGCTACTATAATGAATTGGACTTATGGTTCATAATTTCAGTACAAATTGTTTTTATTTATTTATGTCATTAAAATTGATCACCTGGAACGTTAGGGGATTAAACTCCCCCATCAAGAGGCAGAGAGTTCTCTCTTACTTAGCCAAATTAGAAGCCGATATTGTATTCTTGCAAGAAACCCACTTATCGGAGGTTGAATCATTAAAGTTGAAGAGGGGATGGGTGGGGGAGGTCTTCTTTTCCCCCGGGGATGGCAAACGTAATGGAGTGATGATATTGTGCCGCAGATCCCTCTCGTTTACAGTTATGTCCCAGGACTCGGATGCTGATGGTAGATGGCTAAATGTTAAGTTATCTTTGAAGGGTGTTCCTGTCTCTCTTCTCAATGTCTATGCCCCTACATGCGGAGAACCTTCCTTTTGGCCCACACTGGCTAAGCAAATTACCCAACACATGGAAGTTAATTTCATTTTGGCGGGGGACTGCAATCAGACCTTTGATCCGTTTATAGATAGAAATTCCAAAGTTTCTTTTATTCCCAACAAGTCCCATAGATCTTTTGTGCATGCAATTAATCAACACAAACTTTTGGACGCGTGGCGTCTCTGTAACCCAACTACTAGAGAGTACTCTTTTTATTCCCCTTCCCATCAAACCCAATCAAGGATCGATTACATATTTGTCTCTCACAACATCTCACAAAATCTTACAAATGCAGAGATTGGTCCCATTCTATTATCAGATCACGCTCATGTCTCGATCAACCTAGATATTTTACCTAAAGTTACAGGTCCCAAAAGATGGCGCTTCAACAATACCCTCCTTCTAGACCCAAAGTTCACTGCCTCGTTTACTTCCTTTTTTGATGAGTTCTACGAGATGAATCAAACAGATTCCATATCATGTTCAACCATATGGGATGCTTTTAAAGCCTCAGCGAGGAGCTTCATAATTGGCTTTGTTGCAAAGAAACGAAAACTCTTCCGCAAATTAACTAAAGATCTCCTCCAAGATATTAAAAGATTGGAACACTCCTTCTACACTTCACATTCAAAAGATTGCCTCACAGCTCTCATAAACGCCAAAATGCAATTTAATAAGAAGTCAACGGAGGACGCCTCATTATATTTGTTAAAATCCAGTGCAAAATTCTACGGAGGCAAAAATAAGGCTGGGAAACTATTGGCTAATTATTTAAAAGTTAAACAAAACAAGCTGAATATTGAGTCCATTTATGACAACGGATTAAACCTAAAATTTAAAGATAATGAAATTTTGAATGAGTTCTCTCTCTTTTACAAGTCTCTGTACGACTCTGAAACACAACCCTCTGAAAATTCTCTTCTGCACTTTTTCTCTGGTATTCAAAAACCTCAAAACGCTTTCCCAAATCTATCCTCCCTGGAGTCCGATTTAACATACCAAGAATTGTTAAAGGCTCTCCAACATCTTAAAAAGGACAAAGCACCAGGACCAGATGGTTTCACCGTAGAATTTTACCAACATTTTTCCAAACTCATAATGCCCAAGTTACATTCTTTACTAGATTCCTTTAGCACATCAGCTAGCTCTTCAGGTTCTTTTTCAGAAGCTCATATTTGCCTCATCCCCAAAGAGGGTAAGGATTTTAAATATTGCAAGAATTATAGGCCTATATCCCTAGTTAACATAGACTACAACATTTTTTCCAAAGCATTAGCCATACGATTAGATTCATACCTACCTGACTTATTGGGGAAAGAACAATCTGGATTCGTTAAGGGAGATTTATTACCGACAACACGAGACTTCTTTTTAATGCCTTGTCTAAATCCTCCCATTTAAAGTACCCCCTGGCAGCAATTGCACTTGATGCCGAGAAGGCGTTCGACAGAGTTGAATGGACCTTTTTATTCTATACTCTCAAGTGGTTTGGCTTTGGCCCTAAATTTACCTCCCTAATCGCTCTACTATACTCCAATCCCCGTGCGGCAGTATGTGCCAACGGTTTGATCTCACCATTTTTTGACTTAAAGAGAGGAGTGCGTCAGGGATGCCCACTCTCCCCTTTCCTTTTCAACTTGGCCTTAGAACCCTTTCTCTCCAAATTACGTCAAAATCCTGACCTACATGGATTCCAATCATCTAATTCCCATATTAAACTTGCAGCATATGCTGATGACATTCTGCTTTTCATGTCCAAACCGGAAGACTCAATACCTACTTTTTTGGAGGAGGTGCAGGCTTATTCTAGCATCTCTGGATATAAATTGAATAATGATAAGTGTGAAATTTTGCCCTTAACTAAGTATACTTTCAAGTCGGATTTTTGTGCTTCCAACTTTACTTGGAGCCCTCACCACATTAAATATTTAGGGTTACACGTGACTTCTTCAATAGCAGACACGGTGGCACTTTGCATGACCAAATGCATACAAAGGTTTCGGATTTAGTAGCTAAATGGCATCCCCTTTATATATCTTGGTGGGGTCGTCTAGACACTATAAAGATGATGTTATCACCTATAATTTTATATACCATCTCTAACATTCCAGTCCCTATTCCTAAAAAGTTTTTAAGAAGATTAATTCCACACTATCTTCCTTTCTATGGAGCAACAAGAGGTCCAGAATGTCTTTATCTAAATTAACTCGTCCTAATACAGAAGGTGGGGTTAACTTTCCAGATTTTCAGACATACCAGACAGCTTTTCTCCTACGTCAAGCATCCTTTTGGTTACTTGAATCTGTGGATGATTGCCCTTTATGGACAATAACTGAGCATTCCTTCATATCCCCTTTCTCTTTTCAGGAATACCTCTCTTTTCCACGCAAACCACAGGCTATGTCCACTCCCATAATCAAATTGACCTCGAAGCTTTTAGAACCCACATCTGCTTCCACGCACAATACTACGGAGCTATTCCTTAATTCCACAATTTGGCACAACAAAGACCTAACTATTCGAAGTAAACCTTTCTACTGGAAGACTTGGCGACAGAGGGGTTTGATCTGGATCCATCAGTTATTTGCACAATCAAACTTTTTATCCTTCCCCTCACTTAGTCAATTATTCGACTTACCTGCCTCGAGCATTCACAAATATAGATTACTTAAAACTGCTGTGATGGATAGATACACTCAATTATCCACCACATCCACTATCTCCACTCCATCAGAACCTTCCTCTACACTTTGTACTTTACTAAAGACTAGACCCAGAGCTTCCACTATATATAAGTATTTACGGGGCGGGGACATTAATAGGCAGAAATCTAAAACAGAGGAGGCATGGGAACGGGATCTCACGTCAACATGGCCAATTTCTTTTTGGAATAAAATATGGCTTAAATTACGCAAATCATCTAGGGCAGCCAACACAACACAGACGCTGTTTTTTGTGTACAACAGACTTTTATTTACACCAAGTGTTTTGAGCAAGAGATTTGTGACTGTGTCGGATGCATGTTGGACATGTTCCTCTTCAAATGCTGACCTATTCCATATGATATTTTCATGTACAACTGTAAAAAAAATTTGGAGGCAAGTGTGGTCTCAAATTAATCTGATCTTCGGAACTAAATTTTCTTTTTCCTTCACTCATGTTTTCTTAGGTAGTCTCTCGCCTTGTTGGGAGAATGTTACACTTAATGTGAAAATTATTGACTTGTTATTAGCGGTTGCATTCCAACAAATTACCGTAAATTGGAAGGATTTCTCTAAAATCTCATATAAGGCATGGTGGTATACTGTTTGTCATAATCACAGATTGGATACCTCCTTTGTTTATCCTATATGCATGGCTACGAAACGCTTAGACCTGTGGTCACCTGTTACAATATACCTAGACGTTTGTGCCAAACAATGTTTCCAACTACAACCATCCCAGCAAGAAGTTCCAAAACCCCCCTGAAACCCCCTATACGTTCCTACAATATCTATTAATCACATTATCTATTAATAACCTACTTACAAGATTCATTTGTACTGCTTAGATTTTCTAAATTTACCCATAAGTCTGGTTTCTCATTTCTTAATCTTTACTGTAGCAAAATTTATTTATTGTACTGATGTGTATTTAATGCTATGAACTCTGTATTGACACCTTTACTCTACTAATAAAATTTTCTTTTTAAAACTAAAAAAAAAGAAGGTCTCTAAGTGGTAGCTGTGGAGAGCAGCCTTCAGGCTTAGTCCAGAAGGAGTGTAAAGCAGCTTGTTTCACCAGAATGCAATCTTATAGTATAGATTAAGTGAAAAAGAACCACACAAGGTATTTACAAAAATAAGTATTTATTATAGAATACTCTCTAACACGTTTAGATATCTCGTACACGGAGAAAAGCACAATGCACACAATACTTTGTATAGAAACACAGTAAATAGCACGAAATACACAGTGGACCCCGGGGGGGGACCAAACCATATACTAAGAAAGTGGTATAAGAACCATGACTCGGGGCAAGACAATGTCGAGAGGACGTAGAAGTGCTGGGGGCCCAAGGAACCACCCAAGGTGAGTAGACAGGGACCCCAAGGAGAGCGTGTGCAGTGTGGGAACACGACTGCGTGCTCTGTACAATGTGTAAGTTGAGGTTGGAATTTTAAAGATTAAGGACCCTTCCCAGTGGACCCTGAAGAAACCCCGTGGAAGACAGAAGGTTGGAGAGCCACCCCACCAATGGATACCCTAGTACCCACGTTACCTACACCAGGGAAGCCAGGTGCATACGTGTGAAGTGGTGTCGGAAACCGCCATCGAACCCAATGGAGGACTTCAGGAAAGTGCTGCTGCTGAAGAAGGAGAAAGTGTCCGGTGGAAACCGAAGGTGGATTCTAGATGAGAGGTACCTGCAAGCAGAAGGGACAGAGTCTATGTCACTCAGGAGCAACCAGGAGACTTGGAAGACGAATGCCCTCCGATGTCGGGTGTTGCGGGATGGGTGACGACAACCTGGACTCTGCAGCTGTGAGGACCAGGCGATGCTGAGGAAGACCAGGAGCCGTGCACGAGCTGTCCCACGAGGATGTCGAGTGCTGAGGGGTCGGAATCATACCCCCGCACCGTTAACGGGGAATGATTCCTACATGTTTGATACCAAACATGATAGGATTCGTTGCAGCCAGTTTCGAGATGGTCATCGCGCAATTACCCGGTGCCCCTCTATATAGTATATGGGTGCTTCACTGACAACACGGGAGAATGGGTTCCGTAGGCTGTAGGGGTGTCCTGCTCATGCAGGGGCACCCTCTCACTTAGAACCAAGCACCCTGCCTTCAGGATTGATAAGCCTACAGTGACCCTAGATATAGGAAACCTATATCTTTAGTAAGTGGTGCTAGCACCAGCTTACACAGGCTGCAATGGCAGGCTTGTAGTTCCATTTTGAATTGTCTCCCATGGGTGGCATAATGCATGCTTCAGCCCATGGGGGACCTCTGGGGTACCTATGCCCTGGGTACCTTAGTACCATATACTAGGGACTGATAAGGGTACCCCAGTATCCACTCTGGTATGTACCCAAGTACTGAACATAACAATTTAAGGGAGAAAGCAGATAGACTGGGGTCCTGATTAGCAGTATCCCAGTCAAACTAGTCAGTAACAGCTTAGCACCAGGTAAAAAGTGGGGGTAACCATAAAAGCAGATCCTACTTTCCTACAAGCAGCTTGCTGAATTTATTAAAATTAACGATCTACTAGATCCCTCTAAATCGGGCTTCCGCTCGGGACACAGTACGGAGACCGCCCTCCTTGAGGTTTCAGAGTTTGTCAAAACCAATCTAGACCACAGCAATAAGGCCATTTTGATTCTTTTGGACTTATCAACGGCCTTCGATACCGTTTCCCATGACATTCTGCTTGATTGAGTGGAGTCAAGTGGCATTGCTGGAAAAGCCAAAAATTGGCTAAATTCCTACCGAACACAGACTGCAGGCATTTTTACTCACCCCCCCCCCCGTTTAGTACTGGTTAACAAAACTGAAGACCAACCCTATTTAACATATACGTGGCTCCTCTGGCTAAAATTAACGAGCATTGGGGTTTCAACATAGTATCATATGGAAATTGATACAGCCCTGAAAAAGGCCTTTCAGGCTGGCCTCTCTGAGGTGGCAAACTGGATGCAAAAGAACTGTCTGAAGCTTAATTCTAGCAAATCCAAGCTCCTTTTCTTTGGAAAATACGATCCCAGTGACTTGTTACGATGATGGCCGATCTCTTTTGGTTGCACCAGCTACGGACACATTTAGGAGTAAATTCGACTGGGAAGCCCAAATCAGTGCTGTGACAGAGACCAGCTTTGGTACTTTGAAATCGTTGAGAAAGATCTTGAATCTTTTACCACTCCAACCTCAGAAACCAATTGTATTAGCCTTGGTTAACTCTAAATTGGATTACATAAACTCTCTGTACTTGGGTGCCCCTGACTACCTAATTAGGATGCTTCAACTGTCACAAAATGCGGCACCAAAGAGCTATAGTTAAGGTTGCAAAGACACAATCAATTCGGTACGGCCTCAAGCAACTCCATTGGCTCCCTATTAAAGAATGAATCAAGTTTAAAGCCTTGACAATCCTGTTCCTGACAATTCATAAAAAGGTCCTGCATACCTTACAAATAGGTTTCGCATCTACCATCCCCCTAAAGTTGTTCGCTCTGCTGATCAAGGTCTTCTTCTGGTTCCTAGATTCCACAAATCCAAGCTGGGAGATTGTTCCTTCTCGATACTTACCGCCAAGTTATGGAATGAATATCCAATTGGACTTAGGATGCTGGATTCAGAAATCTTATTCAGGAAAAGGCTAAAGACTACTTTTTGTCGATTAGTAAGGTTCCCGTAATTAATTCTCTGTGGGTTAGCAATTCTAATTATTTGCAACACAGTCAATGTTTTTACTCATTTATATCAAACTGCTAGCAAACATTTACAAAGTCAATAGGTCTGGCTTGTTTTAGGCAATAAGGCCCTACTGTAAAGATGTCTCTTAGTAATATCTTTCATCCTCTATTTTAGAAAATGCTGCCAATCCATGTGAGGGCACAACGGATTTTCCACTGTTTTACAGCAATCAGATCTGTGTTTAAGACACACAACACTAATATTGTATTCTGTTTTTGCCTATGATCCTCTTCAAAATTCATTTTGAAGTATTTATTTCAATCCACCCACAAGTGAAATTTACAGTTTCACGCCTTATTATCCTCCAGTTTACTGACATCTTGATGTTGTATAATTTAGAAATGGAACAAGGTTCTTCCACCAGAGTCTCTTCAGGCATAAGTAATATACCCTAGTGACCTCCATGATAGACTGACTGAACCATGATTTATCTTCATTACATCTATAACCTTAAATCCTGGCTGACCTCCCTGCTACATATTTGGAGAAAGGTCTGCATCTTTGAAAAAGCAACTTGTATTGTGGCTTGGTGACCTGAGTAACAGACAGTGGCTGTCAGTGTGAAACAAGTGATTTTAGGACACCCTTGCTTAATAACTTACTATCTGATAACGTCATCTGATTGTTGTTGCATCAACACATTTGTCATTTTGACACATGAATAGATAAGAGTGGCAAGTGATGGTGCATTTTATTGCTTAATATAATGTATTGCCCATTACAAGAGCTAAGAGGTCTATCAGGAAGTTGCATTTCATTTATTTTATCTTATTGAATTTATACCACTTTTACCCAAAGCACTCATCATAAATAGTGGGTATAATTAAACAAAGTAATTGACCAGAGCATGCCACTTTTCACAAAACAAGTTAATTTTCCAACTCACAGAGCAGGCCATTATTTGGATGCAGCAGTTATCCTTTGCCGTCAACATCAAACCTGGTAGTCAAACTACATCTTGGTCACATGACTTCATATAAGTATAGCACAGAGTTCCGAGACGAACTGTTAGATATTACTTCGTCACACAAATGAACAGCGAGCTAACCAAACCAATGTACTGTTTAGGATCTTTAGCAAAATGACTGAGCTAGCACCAACCAGGAATTTATGATGACACCCTTTTCATTTTTTAAGGCAAAGGAAATGTGAGATTCTATTTGGTCTATTCAAGAAAGAGCCATGTTTGACTCAATGAGGTCACCTTAGAGTCAAAGTTCCTTATTCTCATCAATCAACAAGGACAAAATCCTCCAAGCTATGTGAAAGATCAAAACAGCAATGAAGGATCATATCAGCACCTTTGCCTTGGACATGTCCAGCTGATAATTAATCATTCCAATGCAGAGCAGTGTTGAGATGGCAGAAACATGCAACAATTACACCTCTACTAAAAACCTCTCTCATCAGACATACTACTGGCCAGTATCGAACCATAACTTCCTGATCAAGATCATGGAGATTAAGGCATCTGGCCAGCACTAAGACTATGCAAAGTAGAATAAATCCTACACCACTTTTAAAGTTCATATGCTTCAAGGTCAAGAAATCAACGTTAAAAATGACCGGGGGTGGGTGGTGAGGGGGGTCTCCTATGCTCACTTAACTCAGGAATACCAGAAGTTGCACAGCTACTTGACCCATCACACTGCATATTACATGATCAACTATGAGAAACTGTTTGCTGCTTGGAAACAATGGATGGTATTTCAGGCACAGCTTAAGTGTGCTTTTGAACCTCTCTCTCAAACCATAGTCTACAGATAAGAATAGGAAATTTCATATCAGTGACCAAGTCCATAGCATACAGTATCCCCAGGGGACCTTACACTCAGCACACATCTTCAACAGCTATATGTGATCGTCAGCTAGGTTATTACTCTAAACTAACTGCTTTTGCAAAGGTAAACGTATGACGCCAGGCTCACATCCAGAGGAGGAACCCTGAGAAACATCAAAAATAAAACTCACATGCGCTGAGACATAGGATTTATTAGATGAAGCAAAACACTCTTTCCCTCGCAGTGGTCAAAATTGAGCTCTTATCTTCTGGGGGATCAACTGCATCTCAGTCCCATTGATCCCTGTACAGAAAGCGAAAAGCCTTGGAGTGTGGTTCATTCAAGACATTTTGTTCACATCAGACTATACAAAAAGCAACAAATTTTATCTGATGATACTGTGAAGGATCCTCCCACTCCTCAGAAAGGGCATCAGAGTAAACACACCATAGATTCTATTCCTTCCTGGCTGAACTTTTGCAACGTAGTGTATCAAGCAGCTAGGCATTGTCTAAGCATTTGGGCCACATTTCCCATGCCCTGAAAGAGCGATGCTGGTCCTCTCTGAGCAAAGAATGACATGCAAGAATCTGGGCAGTCTTTTAGGGCCAATGGAGGTAAAGGTTCAGAATTACTGCAGAGGTTGGTTGATCTTCTCATTACAATACTGTGTGTGCCTTATGATTAGGCAGCGGTAAGCGAGTTGTCCAATTGAACTTAATCAGAGAAAAAAACATCAAACTTTCCACAAAATCTTCCATGTCTTTGGAAGTTAAAGCAGATCTGCCTCCAGGAGAAGACAAAAGCACAACCAAGTATTTAACATGGGTTTTGACTATCCCTAAACCATCACCGGGACAACTCCCCATCCCTCAAAAAAGGGACTTTTCCTTTTAATTGCGATCAAGAATTCACAGCCTTTGTCATTCCCACCAGGTAATTCTTTTTCAGTGGTAACAACCAGTTCAGTTTCTTACGAGCTGAAGATTGGGTCTTGATCAATACTACTTGACTCCTGGCTATGAAAAAGTGGACTGAAAGCAACATGTTGATGCATGACAAAACCTTGAAAAGTATAAAGATTTAAAACATCATATGCAAAAGGAATGCTTAACAAAAGGTTGTAAACATGATCCAAATTATGGTTGAGGAGATACGGAATTAGGAACACCAGTGGTAAGTGGATGGTCCTTCAGATAGTCAACCTGCAGTGAAAAGAGCATTACACCGCTTCAGAAGGACCAATCTGGAAGGCCAGAGCCTAAAAGCAGCATAGATTGGTTGAGGGTTTGATTGCACATGAAGAGGATCTGATTATAGACAGAGATACTGAATGTTCTTTATAAAAATAAAAAAGTGATTTTGAGAAACAGAATTAGACCATTGATAGCAAGCACTTAAGGATGCTACAGAAGAATTCTAATTTGAAACAGTAGATTACAGAATGCCACTGAAGATCATAAAGATAAAGTAAATTATGTGAGGTGTTGATACACTAGGATTCCTGACCCCAAGATCGCACCAAAGTCTTGCAAAATAGTGTTGGCAATCTTGGGCTTACGTATCCCAATATTGACAAAAGAAAAGCTAACAGCACGGCTTTGACAGGGTCAGGCTCAAACTCAGCCACTGACAAAGTAATGATTGTGATGTCAAATGCAGGTTTGACCAATAATTCAGTGTGGCAATGTGATGTACTTTTGAAATGTAAAATTGTTCCTCATGCTTTGCAATGCAAGCACCCAACTGGTGGCAGAAAGACACACTAAAACAACCAACATGCATTAGAATAAGAGAGAAATATTTCATTGGGCTGAACCAAGATGAAATAGGCAAAGTCTCATGACACAGGCTGCATGAAAGAGAATGGTTGAAGGTGACAGACCCAAAACCTATTGTAAGTGTAATAGAAACAACAGGTCTGTTCAACAGCTCTACTGCCAAACCCCAGACCTAAACTTCACAAACATAACTGTATATGTTATTTTATGTTATACAGGTTTGTACAGCACCCTAGTACCATTACAGTAGTCTAAGAGCACTATCAGAGTTTAGGTACCTTCATGCCATATTTTCAAGGAGTCCATCACAGATCAGAGTCTGTTTCGATCATTAGTATTGTGAATGTGGTTTATCTGAAGCTTTTGTGAATATGTTTAGTTGTATGTTTGTTGTTATGGTTAGTGCTGTTGTGGTCTGTAACTAGAATAAATTTGGGAGTGATCCATCTTGGTGGTTCGGTATGTGCACCGTTTTATAAGTAATAGAGTATGGCATCCTGATAGGGCCCACATTTTCCTTTAAACTCGACTAGCTCTGCTGTGTTCAGTAGATGTTTGTTCAGGTGGTATGTGTTTTCATGGAGTGAAACACAGTTTTATGAAGAATGGATTGGTGTTGTGGGCTCACAGAGGTCAAGCTATATGGTGCATTGGAACAGTGTTGGATGTGTGTGCTTCGTTCTGACTAATGTGTCCTGTTGAGGACTGTTATTGTTTTGATTGGCAACATTAAGTGCTCCATGACACCCAACTACATGAAATATCTAAACTGTGCTGGGTGTCCTGTTGGAGGTTGCGCGTTGGCTTCCAGCAGACGGTGCTGTTGTGTGCATAGCACCATCCAAGTACCTGTCACCTCTCAATGGTTCTGCTCTCTTAAGTACACCCTTATCCAGAGTACACACTTCCTTGTATGTGGGAAGTTGTCTCAAGCATATACTGTTGGTGTAGGTTTAGACAAGAGTTTACATTTCTCCATTTTTGTTTACCTACATCGAGTACTACATTACGCTGATTTCCCTAACACAAACACTCCAGAGTTCTGCTCTTACTGATTCATTTTACATATTATTGTGTCTATGGCAGCTCTGAGGAAACGGGAAAACAAACTTTACAACGCATCGTTTACAATGCATGCGTTTACAACGCAAGTTGTTACAACGATGCGTTGTTACATCGCATGGCATTACAACGCAAGTCGCTACAACGACTTGCGGTAGGGGGCGGAAGGTGTTGGCTTTCCAAGCCAACACCTTCCCTACTGTTGCACCCACTGGAGTTGGAATAGTAAATTATACTATTCCAAACTCCAGCGCCCCCCCCACCGCAACTCGTTGTAACGACTTGCGTTGTAATGCCATGCGATGTAACAACGCGTCGTTGTAACGACTTGCGTTGTAAACGCATGCGTTGTAAAGAGTGCTATTCGAGGAAACGGATACATTTTAATTTTGCCATAATGCAAGTAGTATAATGCACAGTGTACTGAAAGATCAGGTCTAGTAACGTGAGCCAAGTGCAAAAAGACAGAATCATGTCTGCAGAATATAAAGATACTTCTGCAATGAAGATTGTATTGGTCCCAAAGAGCAGTCAAATTGTGTGTTTTATTGTTTTTCTTAATTAATTAGCTCATGCCTTGGACTAATAATCAGCGAGTATACGAGGTGCATTTTCTTTCTAACGTGGGTCACTGTGTTTAAACCTTCACAAGATACTTTGGCCACCTACAATGCTGCTCACTTTGAACTTTTAACTGCCCAGCCTATATAATAAGGGGCTACGTTAAACAAATGATCTATTACTTCTCATGTACATACATTGTCTATCTTCTTTTAAGAAATCTCTTCCATTATCTTTTCCTTGGAGAAAGAAAAAAACACAGCACGTTCCAGAGTAGGTGGCTAATTTCAAGCAAAACTGCAACCTAACATTATCCTGCTTAGATCCAGGAAACAATGTAGTAAAGACGGTGCAAGTGTTTACAGAGAACAATCACATCTTGGACCAAACAGAGGTCTCCCCAGTCAAAAGTACTTTGGCAGTGGGCACTTTCTTGGATGACCTCAGATGGGAGATGATTGACGGCACTACTTTTTAGGTTGAGCCTAGGCAGTGCATGCGCTGTTTCTTTGAGACATGCTGTATACGGCCCACCCATTGCCTTTTTATTCGTCCCTTTAATTGTCATTCAAAAAAGCTTGCTTGTTAGTAATTAATCCTTCTCTTTGTCACTTATTTTTGTGTTTGGTTTCCTCTCACAGAGCACCGCCCATTATTGTTAATATTACGCTTCTGTGTTTATGTGTTCATTTGGGGGACTATATTTTTCTTGGATTCCTGCTCTTGTCACTGTTTGCCTGTCTTCGGCGCCCTTCACTTAGTCTCCCCGTTACTTTCAAATAAAGAGATGAAATGTCAAATGCTTCAGATGCTGTTTGAGGGCGCCTCTTTAATTTTCTCTGACTGCAATGTGGAAGGATTTCCCCCAAGCCCCTCCCGGTTCGCTCCTTGTTGCTTTAGCGAGTTAGCGAGCCTTGGTCACCTGACCTTCAGCAGTCCAACCTTGCAGCACAGTTAAAGGCAAGGTTTGGGCAATTCTCCTCGCATTTTCTCTGACGCTTGTTTATATAATGTGAAGTTGAGTGACCCGAAGCTTTTGGAGCGCTTTACATGAGCGCTAGTTACATTACACAATGTCAGATTCATTTTTGTAGAGCATGAACTCCACTAACCCAAAGGTATTGAAGCGCTTTACAAAAGTGGCAGTTACATTATATAAGGTGAGGTTAATTTTTTAGTTTTTAGGTGCGTGGAGATTAAGTGATGCCGATGCAGTCCCTGTTTATTCATCATTTCCCCTCCACCTGACAAATGGGAGCAGCATTCGTCACTCCCACCTTCACCAATGTCTCTGTATGTCTGTCCCACTGCCTCTTCCTTCCCCACTCCTCCTCTCAGAGCTCTAATTTCAAAGCACATTCACGGCAGCTCCCCAGCGACTGTGAGACATATTTTTATTATATAATGTGAACTCGAGCGACCCGAAGGTGTTGAAACGTTTATATGAGCGCTAATAACATTACACAAGGTCAGATCAATTTTTGGGGGTATTTTTATAGAGCGCGAACTCGAATGACCCAAAGGTATTAGAGGGCTTTACAAAAGTGGCAGTTACATTACACAAGGTCAGGTTAATTTTTTTGTTTTTAGGGGTGTGTAAATTAAGTGATGCTGACGCTGTCCCTGTTTATTCATTGTTTCCCCTCTACCTGACAAATGCGAGCATTTTGTTGATGTTGCTATATCCAGTGCTCCTATACTCAGGGGGTTTACGGATGGTGGGAACAGTGTTTTGAATGAAAAACTCTGGAGACGGGCGTCTGGTAAATAGTGACCTGCAGGAGGAGTGATGTGACGTCCTCGCCATTGGAGAGTACTTCACTGCTTTCTTCATAGGCTGTTCAATACTCTAGTGATGCAGTCGCACAAAGAATGTTATAGTACTGTTGACTTCCATCAAGGCACTTGTCTTTCAGTCTGTGCTTTAAAAAGCCTTGAAATGTATCCATAAATGTTTCTTGAGGCAAGCATGTATTCCCGAATCAGACTGCATGACACAGTGTGTAGTAATTGTAGGCCCTATGTGTTTGCTACAAGCAGCATTTCTGGTAGACACGCTATTTCTCCTCAATAAATACAAACATGATGAACCGACAATAGGATCTCAAGTAACAATACGGTTAGTGAGTGTCTTTTATTTAAAACCGTTGTTTATAATTAATTATATGAAACTGCTCTGAATCTTCCATTTTCTGACTTTCTCCTGCAAAGCTCAAATATTTTTTGTGCTTGTTATCTCTCTTTTTGACTATCCAAGTAGCATTTGATTTATTGTCTTCAGCATTTTCAAATCTTGGGGCAAGCATGATAATTGAAATTAGAAGACCCAAATACATCTTCCAGCATTGGTGACATACTGTTGAATGTACAAAATGTTTTACCCATTCTGTGTCTATGGGGAAATGCGTAGATACATAAGAGCCATGATTAACAGTCTTATGTCTTATGCGAGGTGCATCGAGCCTACTAGTATGCGGCTGGAACCACTAGGTCTGCATATTGAGTTCCCAACTATCACCAACATGGAAATAGCCATCTAATTTACACCCTCATATCTGTCCCCTGTTTGAAGAGATAAAAAAAGGGATGGATGGCTGTTTTCCTACCAGGCTGCCATTTTGAGGAAATACCACTTTCTGCCAATTTGAGTATGGGGGAGCACTCCACTTTTCAAACAAAGGCTCAGGGTACACCAATTCACATCCAAAATCATAACCTTTAAACTTGCATTTGCTACTGTCGTGTTTAACTTCAGTATCCTGATGTAAAGAAGAGACCAGCATCTGAGTGTGATATAGATATATATATATATACATATACACACACACCGCTACATATAACATGGGACACATCCTCTTTAATGAGCGCATGGAAATGCGGTATTTGTTCTATAACTAACTGTAGATAAGCTTGTTTATATAATAAAATCAGTACAAGCTAAAGATGCATGAGCAAAGAGTGTTTTAAGTGTTAATCACACATGGATGCTATGAAGTCTGAGACATCTGTATGGTATAATAGCAGCACTTTTAGATAGTACATAAGCCTTAAGGCTTCCTAAGGCTAACATGGAAGTCAAACATACTGTACTTGACTTTTTTTAAAGAGTCAGGTCATCAAGCGCTTTTTGATTGGTTGATTGTGTATTCCATCCTGAAGAAAACAGAGAGTCAGTTAAAGATTCTGATGTAGCACCTTCCATTCTTATCCAATTGTAAGGTAAGTCACCAGAGGCTTTTGTATCCTTGAGAACATAGGTTTAGTAGGAAGACAGTGGCAGAGGTTGTTAAATTTAGAAAGATAGGCTCTTCATGAATAGTACTAAGGTCTTAAAACTGTATTTTGCTGTTGACAGGCACCTAAGGAAGATGTTTGGGACAATTACAAAGAGAGAAAGGGAGACGGTACACAGGAAGCACACAGGCAAGAAGTAAAAATAAAAAGCACAGTAACTTCATTCTGATTCTATATGGAATGTCCAGCAGACTTGGCTTCTCTTCCATGCACAGAAAAAGTCACTTGGATCCTACTAGTAATCTCTAGAAGCCCCAGCTTCTCTTCCATGCACAGAAAACGTCACTTGTAGTTTTTAGCAGACCTGGCTTCTCTTCCATGCACACCAACTGTATTGATTCTATCAGCTTTTCTTTTACACACAGAAAATGTTTTTGAATTCGTTTTAATCCCCAGCAGGCGTAGTTTCTCTTCCATGCACACGACGTGCACTTGATTCCATTTATAATCTCAATCTATATTACTTTAAAGATTTAATAAGTACTCTCACAGAGCCTTCCATTGGAGACAAAGTTTTCTGAAGAACGTTCTTCAGCAGCCCATTTCATAAAGTGCGGCTATGTTGAAGAAAACGCAGCTTCCGTTTGCTGCAAGCAAGTGTGCAACTCTCACCATAGGCTGTTGTGCATCACGTGTGTGTCGAGCAAAAGAAACGTATTCCTTAGAACAAAGAGGTCTCCAGAGGGGATTCTGCAAAATGCCACGTCATCAGCAATTAGGCAATATGGCTTCCCTCTCCTGCACGTGCAGCCGCTCTGCGAGCCTGGCGTGCCTGCCGCGTGCTGATAGACGGGAATCACGCAGTGCGTAGAGCTGTCACAGGTGGCAGCCATGAAGGAGGAAAAATGTATCCTGTGGTCTGCAACCCTTCCATTGGTATTTCTAATCGGCCCTACGTTGCAGGCATCTGTCATTTCAGGACTGTGAGAACATCTGAGCTGCCACTTGGCACTCTAGCAGCCCTGCAGTAATGGAAGAAATGAAAGCAAAAAAAAAAAAGCTATAAGAAAGAGGTTGGTTGGCATTTACGTTCTCCGTGACTTGGCAACTGTGGATTTGGACTAACAACCGGGCACCCATTTGATTAAAGTATGCACTTCTTAGCGGCCGAGAATAGCATTGAAGAAGCAGTACTATATCAGCTGTTGCCAGAGAGGGCCATTTTTAGTCAATGATAATAATGACAAGGCTAAAGCAGAACATATGTGAGACGAGAGACTGACAAAGAAAGAAAACAAGCATTGGCAATGTCAATAGATCTGACTTTAAAGGAATATTGCATGGTAATGTGAAGCATTAGAAGAAAATAGCATGGGAATGGATATGTATTTGTGTGGAAGCAATTAAATGTAGAATAATATTGGTGTATGTAAAAACATCAAGTGACAGTTGCACTGTCAAGCCAGACTTAAACTTTCATGCAAGTTAGTGACTGCCCTCCGCCCATTTGTGCTACCGCCAGAGAAAAACAACATAAATGATCTATTTATCTAAGACACATAAATAACATTACAATGTCATGTGTGTGCCCCTGAAAGGTCAAGCTCAGGCATCTGGATAAACAAAATGATAACAGCTGTGATGAAGGCAAGCACTTTTTTTGTGGAAGCACATAACTTATGCCCAATCAAAACATGTACTGGTTCCGAACATGTGGGCTGAGCCAAAATCCATCTCTAGTGATGCTCACATAATTGTCTGTCACCAGCTGCGCTGTCAAGCCAGACCATAACAAGCATTTGCAACGCAATAGGTCTCGCATTTATGAGAGTTTGAGCTATTGGCATTGTACATGACAATGCCTTTTATTTCTGTGTTGTTTTTAAAACAGATAAATAAAAAGCATTGTCATTTACAATGCCAATAGCTTAAACGTTCGCAAATGCGAGACCTATTGTATTGCAAATGCATGATAGATTTTTTTTTAAAAAGCGTTAGGAGAGAATGTGTCCTGACAAAGCTATTTGAGAAAATAGTGCTCGGAGGCTGTAATTAAAGCCTAACGAGAAACAACACACGTAACGGGGAGGTGTCACCATAGGAGGTTACAAAATGAGACAAGGTGGTACTAAGGAGGACTACTAAGCCTTTGACCAATGAACAGCCACAGTTTACAGTGGACAAGGACACAAGCCAATGAAAAATATGGGTGGAGAGTGGGCGGAGCTTTAAGTCTTTACCTCAGTAAAGCATGCCTCACAGAGCAGCGCCTTCGCTGTCCAGGCTTGACCTAAAAATGAATAGGGTCAAATGTATCTAGTAGTAATTTACTGACTATTTTTTATTCAGTAAAGTGAAGTACAGGCACCGAGGCTGGTACCTCTCCATGTCTTCTGATTCATGGGGAACTGCTACATCTTAAGCTCATGGCAAATATATTCAACTGCTCTGCACCAGGCTCTGCACTTGTAGGTGGCAGTCAGTCTTCAGATGCAACCTTCACTCCACTTGAGGATAATGCAGTTTAGTTTCTTAGAGCAAGTAGTGATGCCCACAATCTTCACTCCACTTGATGACCATACAGAAGCGGTGTAAATCCTTAGGGCAAGGAGTCACGCCAACAGCCTTCACTCTGCTTGATGACCATTCATAGGCAGTGTGAATCCTTAGAGCAAGGAGTCATGCCAATGTCCCAAAAACAAGCTTGGATGCAGCTGCTCTTACCCAACCCTTCTTCGGGATTCAGTGACTCAGCTAATTAGTGCCCTGTTACTAAGGTCTCATTCATGGCAAAAATGATTGAACCGGTAGAGACAACAAAATGAGGAGTAGACCTAGAGAAAAATCTATGCGCAGCAATCAAATTTCTGTTGTGGAGGGGCACTCTTGAATCCAAAAGAAGATATTGAAACAATGTTGCTGGCAATAGAGGAGTACCATGGCTTGTGATGCTAACCTCGCCGCCAGCCTTTGATACAATAGACATGATACCCTACTGAGAGGGCCAGAATGATTTGAGGAGCTGGAAAATGAACTGATGGTTTTTCATCATTCTGAGGAAACACACTTCTAAGGTGTGTATGAAATCATTTGAAACTCCCATAATCCCTGTGAACTAGGTCTCCTTCAGGGATCATTTTCCTCACACTATTTACTTCTGCAACTACTGCAGTAATTGCTATCTAGTAGACAGAGGGTTAGAGTTCCAGCGAAAGTCGATACACAGATATATTCTGAACAATCATAAAGTTATCAACCGAGTACAGAAAATTAAATGATTGTGACATAAAAAGTGGACATACAGCAACTGCCTTGCAATGGACACAAGTAAAACTGAATTGATGTTGATGGATCTACAACATGTATTGTTTGCATTATCAGAATAATAATAAATACTTCTATAATAAAAGTTACCAAATGGAAAAGCAGATTAAAGTAGTGTCCAGTATCCTCAATTATTATTTGAAACTGCTTTGCCAGATCTGGCCACCATCAGAGGCACCAGACAGATCCACCAATGGGAGAATTATAATTGATGTATGCCTCGGTTATGGCAATATGCTATTTACGAGCATGTAAAAAACAATTCCTGTACACACAGCAAAACAATCAGAATCTGGGAGGCAGGACTGTACCTAGGGTCACGAAAAGGAGCCAATTCTCCATGACAGAGTTAAGATTACAGCTTAGCTGAATGGAAACAGAACTGTTGATTTATTACTTTCCGTTGTGTCTAGATGCGTTGAAGCTCAATGTGCAGTGTTTAATCAGTCATGTATTATCTGTAAGTGATGCCCTGCTTCTGATACCCCTCCGTTGAGTGCCCTTTATAAAAATGCAAATAAATAAGTGCATAAATAAAGACACAAAATAAAAACATGACACGATTGATCCACAAAGTCTTGTGGTCTGAATACCTACCAGATGCAAGAAACCTACTTAAACTAGCCTACTTAAACCCTTACATGGAAACATGATGGGGCAGTTAGCAAGGACTAGGTATGAAAGAATCACCAGGGGTGGATGATTATTAGTGGTGAAGAGCACAAGGTTTTAAATTCACTAACCACTAATCTGAAACCTCTTGCTGTTCCTAAAAGCATATTGATTTGCCTGATGTGATCAAGGATTAAGGGCAACGTGAAGAGATGAGTGCTTGCATACTAGGATGTGGTTTAGCGCTATACAAAGGCAGAGAGAATGTGGCCTAACGGCTAGGGCGGTCGACCTCGGAGCTGGGGAACCGGGTTCGAGTCTCGGCAGGGACGCTCAACATTCTGTGATTCTGGGCAAATCACTTAATCTCCCCGTGCCTAACAAAAATTAATGCGTCTGTATGTAACGTAACTGGTGCTCATGTAAAGCGCTCTGATACCTCCGGGTCTAGTTAGCGCTATATAAAACTCCACAAAAAAAAAAAAAAGCCACACATATGCCCTTGCAGTCACAGGGCAGGACTGCTTACGAGGACCTATCCCATAAGTGTACTAGTTGACAAAACGTGTCTGAAAGGGCACACGTGGGCAAGACTAGAAGATCTGATAGAATCATCATTGACCAGTGATACAGTATGGCTCCTCCTTGGCACAGAGGTTTGTTCAGCAACCTATCACAGCGACACTGAAAAGGGAGAAAGATCCCTGCCGCTTAGGGGCCATATCCTCTCACAGGGTCTTATCTTTCCCCTAAACAAAATCAGGCCCACTGTTTAACTGGTGTCTAGGATTAGGGTAATGTCAATTAAAGTGATCACAAAACCCCTTTGGTGACCATTTCATAAGCATATGAAAGAGACAGTGGAGAGTCCGCGTGGCAGTGTTGCAGACAGCTTCTTGAAGTTATGATTTTTTTATTTTCAGAAATAGCAGTGAGTTCCAGATATAAGCCAATATAGAAACTTCAAGAGAGGGAACGTGCAGCTGGGTGCCTAGCCACAGCAGGTAGTGAGCATACTGGAAGACAGTCTGTGTTTAAAAGCAGCGGTATTCAGCCAATGATGCCTCTCGTGGAACAGTAGAAACAGGATTCTTAAAACAGTCAACAGGAATAGCACGCTCTAGATGATGATGTCTGTTAAAAGGGCAGCGCTGTCTTAGCAAAGAATGAAGTGAGAGAGCAGAAAAAGACAGGCCATGGAAGGCAGAGAGGTACAGACTGATGAGGGCGCAACAGGGCCGACAGTCTTATTTGGTGCCACCCAATGACCTCCTTCTCCACAGATGCCCTCACTACCACCTTCCAAAGGTGCCCCTCATCTCTCCATAGCCCCGCTCTCACATGCACTTTTTAGCACTACTCATACCAATGTAGGGTGTCAGAGCTCTTTACGTCACGCATACATTATACAGAAACAATGAATCATACGTGTGTAAGTCAGTCTACATATAGGAAAGGTTACATAAAACAATGAGGATTACAAAGTGTAGGAATCACATGTCATCCATACTAGTAGGAAAGATATTTTACAAGTGTTTCGTGCGGAGAAGCACAAAATCTGGATTTAAAATGTACCACAGTGGTTGGGGTTGGCTTTCCTAATAAGAATGGATTTCTACCCAAACCAAAACAATTTTAGCAAAATCAGGATAATGAAAGACAGGAAAAAACAAAGTTCCAAGCCTATGCCTTGCATGAAGGTGTTTCATTACAGTTCTTAGGTCACTGTGCTACATTAGGATTGTAACTTATGAACTACATGTAGCAAAAGGATCTCTGTAACAAAAGCAGAAACCAACTGAGCTATCCACATAAAATACACTTCTGTGATCCGCATGGTGCACGTTCTTTGCAGAAGGCATAATAACCCTCTGCGCTACTTTATGATGAGTCAAAACTGCCACAAGACAAAACTCCATCTCTCTCCAGCAGGACATTAATCACCAGAGTTACCTTGACATTTTTATTGTTGCCTGAAAAACAAGGGACTTTGCAGTGGGTGCTTTTAAACACATGAGTTATTTCTGAACACATCGCCTCCTGAAGTCGGCGCCTGGTGCGGCTGCACTGGTCGCACTGCCCTAAAGCGGCTCAGGGGCACAAAGCTAAATGTCAGAAAGTGCATATGGACACAAACGGAGACGGGTTTACTGATACGGGCTAAGAGAGGCAATAGGATACAGGAAAGCGTTAGCAGATGGATATTGGTCGGAAAACACAAATACAGGTGGGGCAGCGCAGAGGGACACAATCTGGGGACGGTTGATAGAAACAGGCTCAGAAAGATGTAGAATATAGGCCAGACAGGGCTAAAGGATACAGGCTAGGGAGGACAGAAGAATGAAATCGTGGGAAGGCAGACGGATCAGGTGGCTGCCAGCAGTGGGACACTGAGCAGGCTGAAAGAAGGACAAGCAGGGAGAAGGGCAGGCTGGGATGGGATCTGTCAACAGTGAATTATGATTATACATATTAAGAGTCCATCCAATTAATTCTTTCCTACTTTACAAAGAAACTCTTTAAACAGGTTGCTTTTATATGTGGAGAAACGGATACCATTCTCCACAAATACAAAAAAATAATGTTCTTGTTCATAAAATATGTCTATCAGTTTACCAGGAGGTTAGATAAGCGCAGGGGTATGAATAGGCAAAGGGCCTAATAGCTTAAAAGATAACCCCTGCAACGGAAGCCTGCAATGCTTGTATGAACAGTGACTCAGAGGGCAAACCCCGCAGAGAGCCTACAAAGGGCATTTCCTCCATTAGCACAGTTCAGCTTCCCTTACCCTGACGCATGCGTTTCTGAAATAAGTCACGGAGGAGAGGAAGAGGGAGTGAGTGCCAAGGCTGCCAGCTCATTTCCTGGGGAACCTGGAAAGAATCCCAAGAGGTAAATAATTTGGGCTTCCAAGGTGGCATAGGAAGGCAGTGTGGAATCTGCAGTAGAAATATACCTAGCCAGCTTTGCTCCTAAGGCAGGATCATGCTACCAGTATAAACCTGCCCTGTCACTTTTAAAAGGTGCAGAGAACCTCAGGGATGTACATAAAACAAGGGTGGGTGGATCTTTGACAGACCAGAGGGACTGGGTCAGTACTAATGGACTCAGTGACAGTACTCCAAGCCAGGGCCTAGCATATATTACAGTATGCAGCATACATGGATAGGCAGGCACTGGTAGTTCTCATGATAGGCCCCAAAGGCTTTGTTGAGGCGATGCTTGTGCAGGTGATGAGCAGCAGGAAACCACGACAGTCAGACCAGGGTTAAGGGCAGAGACTACACAAGGTATCTGGCTGCTTCAATAGGCAGGCAAATGGTTGGACATACTAGATGGGGTAGTAGTTTGTGTGTTTGCATGTACTTCATGTCCAACGTGTCTTACTTGTGCGGTTCCCAGGAGCGTGCACAGCTGCCATAGCGCTTCCCCCACAGCCTCCAACCCTCTAGCCTGCTAGTCAGCACTCCCATAAGACGACAGACACATGGGTCAGATTTGTGTCCCCTTTCAAGCCTTCAGTCATCTAACAAAGCTAGTAAATCCTTTAATGGACCACAAGGACTCTGCACAGGGGATCTGCATACAGCGTGCCAGTACTGGATAACGGAGATGCCTTTCAGCGTCCCGCTGTTACATGACCAAAAGGGACAGATTTACACTGGCACTTAATACATGTACGATGAATCAGATTTCACAAATACAAAGCCATAAATGGTCATCTGAAAAATAGAATTATGTAGCTGACACTGCTGTGTTGGTGAAATGGTTATGAGATTATATATATATATATATATATATATTATGCTCCAAAAGTTGCCCTTCGCAGGAAGCACTCTGGCGCCATTACAGGTATTAAACCTTTATTGGTATGAGTAGAACATGACACGCCGATACCTTAGGCTGTTCAGCATCGTCCTCAATGCCTGACACGTTTCGAAGTATGAAACCTTCTTCTTCAGAGGCGTGGACGATAATGAAGAGGTGCATGTTTCGTCCTGCCCATCAATTAATTCAAATAGCCCGCCCTGGATGGGCCGCTCAGATGAGGCAAGGCAGAGAATGCTGGGCATTGTAGTCCAAAACAGATCTTTTGTCGATCTTACTGCGCCAATTGAAACCGCTATACATTTCAAGCCCCCAGATGGGCCTCAGTGTGCACGTTCCACTCTAAATCCAGCATAGCGTCCCCAAAAGCGATCCAGTGATTACCAGATCTCACGGCCCCCCCTGTTCCTGGGGTGGTGCATTCCCGGCGGCAGGACCGCCGCCAAATATGTTATGCTCCAAAAGTTGCCCTTCGCAGGAAGCACTCTGACGCCATTACAGGTATCAAACCTTTATTGGTATGAGTAGAACATGACACGCGTCAGGCATTGAGGACGATGCTGAACAGCCTAAGGTATCGGCGTGTTATGTTCTACTCATACCAATAAAGGTTTGATACCTGTAATGGCGCCAGAGTGCTTCCTGCGAAGGGCAACTTTTGGAGCATAACATACATATATATATATATATATGCAATCAGTGACTTTAACATGACATTAGAATAATATATGTGGCAATATGAGTACAAGCCATAGGTATATCACAATGTTTACATAGGGGTCTCGAATTTATTAACTATTTTGCGATATTTGCACTGAGTTACCATCAAGCATTTATGTGGTGAATGAAGTATGTAGATGGACTCATAATGAGATTGGCCATTTTTGCACATGGAATTATGTTTACAAAGAAAAGCGTATTTTGCACACGATGTTTGTTATGATGTATATGTTTTCAAACATTTTTTGCGTGATTTGCACATATTTATTAGATGCATTAAGGCTGGAATTGGCTACATTTGCATATGGACCTATGTTTATAGCGAAGGCATTATTATTATTTTTACATAAGGATCATCTAAAAGTATACATTTACAAGCATTTTACGTGTTCCGCTTTTATTTTCCACCAGTAGCAAGACAGCAATTTGAGGTGGGACCCTATAGGTTTTAGTTGCAAATATCGGCATGAAATTTAAAATTGCATTTAAGCATTCAAATTATTGCAAGAGTCTATTTATTTATTGCCATTTGTTTGATATTACATTTTAACAACTATGACATGTTCTATTGAGATTTGGTAAACAGAGGGATCAATGCTTTTTATAGTGGATATATGCATAGTATTTTGTCTATGTTAGTTCAACACGTGGTGTGCACTCAGCAAATTTAAAAACATGGCGGGCCGTATCTGACCATCTGTGAGGAAGGACATTCTGTCCGAAACGCGTCAGATTGCAGCTCTGTAAATAAATATCATCAGTGCCAAATACCTGGGATTCGTGTGGTCTCTGTTCGCCTGGCAGTGTGTGGAAGTGCGGAGACGGCGTGTTTTTATCTATTTGAAAATTCGGAAGGTGGTTGCTTCCGCGACGAATCCACTCCCCGGAAGTTGGCTGCCGCCATCAACCAGTGTATCCATGTTTCGAAAACGGAGTTTGTCCGGCGGCAGCCCCTGATTGCAGCCATACATGAGCACCGCAGTAAAGGGAAGACAACGACGGAATCAGAACGTTGATTGGAGGCTGTTCCTATCTGCGGTGAGCGAGTTGGCGATTTGCATCGGTGGGGAGGATTTCACGGCACAGGGGGCCCCCGTACATACGGGAAGTCTACCGAAACATTTTACACCAATAGGAGAGCTTGCATAACCATGTCAGCGGAGGTAGTTCGCGGCAGGGAGGCCGCTGCAGATGCCTTATTTTCCAATCTGCCCAAAACAAACAAGAAAGGGGCGACGGCAGCTCTTGGCAACACGGACAATTCCAATGAAGGACAAATCAAAGGGTTATTGAAACGTCTGGAAAAAAGTATGCGCTCCGAAATGACTAAGTGGTGGGAGCACAAATCCCTGTCCAAATACACCGAGGAGGGACGGGTGCCGAGGGGCTACGTATTCTATTAGCCCCTAGTTATGAGAGCCTAATCCAGAGATGTTAAAGGAATGGGGCCACAGTAATCTGGAGGCATCCATGAATTTAGTTAAAATACTGGTAAAATATGCTGAAATAGATAGACTTTCCCTGATTACTGAAATTGATGAAATTAATGAGCAACTCATGAAGTTTGAACCCAATGACCTTATAATTAGGTCAAGAAAGGAAATGGTGGAACGCCTGGTCAAACAGGAAGAAAAAATCAAGGCTCGCAAAGTGTATAAATTCGCTCGCGATAAAGAAGATTATGAGCAGGGGTGTATATACACCTTTGCTCGAAAATAGGAGAATGCAAAAAGATCCAAATTAAACGACAAGTCATCGAAAATAACAGCAGGCGCTGGGTCTATGGTGAACGCACCTGCTGACGCAGCTTCAACGAGCAGTGATATTGATTTAATGACGAGCAGCATATCATCGGATGATGACAGCACTGATAGAATAGGGGCAATAAATAAGTCCAAAGTTTTGGATTTAGGAGAAGAGATCGATTTTTTAGTGTTCGATCGTCGCCAGACACTAAGGTCAAGGAATCAAAAGAAAAAAGAACAAAAAACAACGCAAGAAGGCGGGAACGCCGTAAAAAGCGGAAGCAGCTACAAAAAATCAAAAAAGCAGTACTGGCGAAAAAAACAATAATGGATGACAACACCATTATAAATCTATTTTCCATCATTCTTTCCGAAGCTGAAAAACAACTATTAAGCCTCGGCTTGTCTTTTTGTCCCATAAGCGACTTTAACTATACACGGACACGCATTGATGTCTTTTGCTATATTCGTAAGCTCAAACTAAAAAAGTTTTTTAGTATCAAGGAAGGTCTAAAAGAACAGGAGCTCAGCTCAGACAAACAATCCAACACTGATCTCTTAGCATCTGATGCTGCAATTTTACTAACAATGCACCAACTTGCGCATCCCAACACAGAAAATGAGCGTATCACAGAAGAAGAAATATCTACTCAACAAGGACTAACTGAAGCAACTGTTACACAATTGGGAGCCAACATGAGTCCTTTCAAGCCCAAATCAAGTTTTGTGCCAAATATGCCCAAGGACGCTATTGACATCTTTCAAGATGTAATAGTAGAAGATCTCAAGAAATTGCACCATCAAATCAAACATCGTAAAAGATATAAAAGCGAACAGGAAAACAAGTATGCAGAATTGGTTAAGAAACTCAGTAATAATCATCAAATTGTTGTCACCACGTCTGATAAAGGTGGCAATATTGTAATCTGGCCACAAAAGGACTATATCATGGAAGTACAAAGACATTTATGTGATCCAGTCGTGCTATGAAAAATCTACATCGAAAAATTACAATGCAGCCAGAGAAGGCCTGAGAAAAGTTCTTTTGAAATACAAAAGAGAAGGCATGATTTTGAATGAGGAATTTCGCTTTCTGCGTGTCGAACATCCTGTATTGCCTCGGTTATATCTCATACCCAAGGTGCACTAAAAGACGCTACCTGTCCCGGGGAGGCCAATAATATCTGCAATTCAAAGTGTGGCGGAAAACATCACTCAGTATATTCACTTTTTTTTACAGGATTTAGTAAAAAGTCTGCCAACTTATATTAAGGACACCGGAGATTTTCTTAAAAAGATCAGGAACATTCCATGGTCTGCGGATTCGATGTTCATTACTTTGGACATTGAGTCCCTTTACACCAGCATAGAACATCCTACAGGGCTGAAAGCACTTGAGTATTTTCTGGGTACTAGACCATTGGAATGCTACAGCCACAACAAAATGATTGTAGAGCTAGTGTCTTGGTGTTTGCATAACAATTATTTTCTGTTTGGCACGGACATTTATTTGCAGAAAAGGGGTGTGGCGATGGGGGCCTGCTTCTCCCCCAGCTACGCGTGCTTGCTGGTGGGAGGAGCAGGTTCTCAAACGCATTCATAGTTCTGCATTTACTGATCATGTTTCAAAATGGATGAGGTACATCGATGATGTTTTTATCATATGGAGAGGCGATGAACAAAGCGCCATAGTTTTTGTTAATGAGATCAATGTTAATCACGAGAATTTGAAATTCACATTAGTAAGGAACATGTGGATTTCTTAGATATAAGCATCTTTATCCGTGAGGGGGAAATAGCAACTACTCTGCATAGGAAAAGCACTGCTGGCAATTCCACACTGCATGCCAGCAGTGCCCACCCAAAACATATAATAAACAATATCCCATATGGTGAGCTACTACGGCTCAAGCGGATTTGCAGTACTGAGGCAGATCTGGCAATTTGCACCAATCAAGCGCTCATGAGATTCAGACATAGGGGTTACAAAAAATCCATCCTGAATCAGGCAGTCAGCAAAATGAATGCCAAATCTAGAGCCTCTTTATTTGCAGACACGGGGGCGGACAACATGGTTTCAGATGAGAGTGACAATAACTCTGTTCCCAGATTTGTGACAACTTTCAACAAACAGGAAAGGAAAATCAGAGACATCATTACACGCAGTTGGCCTATACTTCTGACTGACGCGGTTTTAGCTCCGAGGCTTCCAGCATGTCCTACTATCACTTATAGGAAAGGACCCTCGATGAAAACCCAAATTGCCAAGAACAGCCCTGAATTAGGGAAAGATAAAATGTGGTTACAACCCCGGCCGGGGTTTGTTAAATGTTCCAGCTGCAGGGCTTGCAGGTTTGGAATCAACACCACACAATATGCTACCCCATTCAGTCCAGATATGGTCACCATTAAAGGGAGCTATAACTGCAGGACTGAATATGCAGTTTATGTTCTGACATGCACCTGTGGCTTGCGATATGTGGGCAGCACCAAGCTACAGGTGCATGTCAGAATCCTCCAACATCTTCGAGCTATTGTAAATAACGATGGCTCGTATCCTGTAGCCAGGCATTTCAAACAAGAACACAGTAATGATTTGCAATGTTTGAAATATTTCGTAATAACAGCGATTCCCAAACCACGTAGAGGAGGCGACAGGGACAAGATGTTGAGAAGGATGGAATCTAGACTAATACTAGAACTGGATAGTAAATTCCCTAATGGTTTAAACACCACAGAAGACCTGTATCATTTTTTTATAAAGAATACAAGTAGTAATAGATTGTATTTAGAATCCGGACTTTGTTGTTTTTTTGAGGGGCGATCTTTGACTTTTGATTTTACATTCTTATTTAATGTGGGTGGCCTCCTTGCAGCAAGATTGTTTTTAAATACACACTTCACTTGTTTTTTTCATTCCACATGGGTTTTAAGTAGCACAAGTATTTTATGCATTAACATTGATTAAGGGGAGCAGTTCATTCTGGTCAAATCATTCGCATATGTTGAAATATTGCAATCAGTGACTTTAACATGACATTAGAATAATATATGTGGCAATATGAGTACAAGCCATAGGTATATCACAATGTTTACATAGGGGTCTCGAATTTATTAACTATTTTGCGATATTTGCACTGAGTTACCATCAAGCATTTATGTGGTGAATGAAGTATGTAGATGGACTCATAATGAGATTGGCCATCTTTGCACATGGAATTATGTTTACAAAGAAAAGCGTATTTTGCACACGATGTTTGTTAGGATGTATATGTTTTCAAACATTTTTTGCGTGATTTGCACATATTTATTAGATGCATTAAGGCAGGAATTGGCTACATTTGCATATGGACCTATGTTTATAGCGAAGGCATTATTATTATTATTTTTACATAAGGATCATCTAAAAGTATACATTTACAAGCATTTTACGTGTTCCGCTTTTATTTTCCACCAGTAGCAAGACAGCAATTTGAGGTGGGACCCTATAGGTTTTAGTTGCAAATATCGGCATGAAATTTAAAATTGCATTTAAGCATTCAAATTATTGCAAGAGTCTATTTATTTATTGCCATTTGTTTGATATTACATTTTAACAACTATGACATGTTCTATTGAGATTTGGTAAACAGAGGGATCAATGCTTTTTATAGTGGATATATGCATAGTATTTTGTCTATGTTAGTTCAACACGTGGTGTGCACTCAGCAAATTTAAAAACATGGCGGGCCGTATCTGACCATCTGTGAGCAAGGACATTCTGTCCGAAACGCGTCAGATTGCAGCTCTGTAAATAAATATCATCAGTGCCAAATACCTGGGATTCGTGTGGTCTCTGTTCGCCTGGCAGTGTGTGGAAGTGCGGAGACGGCGTGTTTTTATCTATATATATATATATAATACACACGCACATAAGCCTGCAATCCTAGGAAAAAAATGAACTGTTTCTTAAAATCGATTTGTGACATCTATAGTTGTGAGTAACAAAAAATGCAGCTGCTCAAACGTCACGTATTTAGCTATGGTCAAGGTTTCTGTGGTTCTGCCTCAAGCATACCTTGGCTTGTGCACAGCTTGGAGTATGGGGTGCTGACGTACTTACAAACTACATTTTTTTTTAATTATCCATTTCAATAAATCTTTTCTCCTTAATATATCTATAAGCAAGGCGAGGTGTTTATAATAATGGACACAAATGTAGCAAATGAATATGGACATCAGTCACCAAAATACTAGGGGTGGCAGAGGTGCCATCTCCCAACCTTTGACCCCTTCTGATATCACATGCTTGATCCCTTGTCCCACCCTTAGCTCCCCACAGCCTTTTATTTACTGCTGCAGGCTTTTGGAAAGGAAAAGAACTGAAAGTTGCAGAAAGTAGACAGGGCAACTGTTTGACCCGCGACATTTAGCACTTTCTGAAAACCTGATAAGATGTCTCATCACCTTATGGATATGGTTTGTTTTTTAATTAGTAGACTTTGTCAGTTAGTATACACACCTTACCCAAGAAATGGCGCGCTGTTCCTCAGGTGCCCGGTCCAGGGAATGCTGAGCATCACGAATGGTGAACAAGCCGTCTGCACCCAGGGTTCCCATCTTCTTCAGTAATGGTCACTTTCGAAAACTGGGCCAATCTTTCACCCCAAGGCACACACTGAGTAAAGGTTTTCAAAGCCTGCTACGACATCAAGTAGTTGGGCAAACTGAATAATAATGCTGAGCATTTAGAGAGTGCTAATTATAATCAGGCTAAATGGTATCCATGATATGGTCATAAAAAAACAAAACCTGAGTAGGCCCAAGGAGGAAACCTCGCTCTACGGGTTACAAAGAGATCACGATCATGGACACTCAAGCTGCTGACCGGTCTACTTTTGTTGATGAGGTGGTCATTGAAAGGACTCCTTCACTACACTACGTCACTTGTGCACGGTTTTACCCCGTTCATATCTTTCTTGCTTTTATCAGAAACCTTGTGCTGGATTTCTGAAATGAACATTTCAGCCGGACTCTGAAGCTCTGAGCAACGATTCGGTTGTATCACCATTGAGCAAATTTACCTCAAACCTAATTAAACATTGTTGCATGCCTAAATGCAGTCCGTGCTCAATAATTCACTTTTATTACCAATGCCAATTGATGCAGGCAAGAATACTAGTATACATGGCTAGCATAACAAGCATTTGTAATGCAATAAGTCTCGCATTTACGCAAGTTTGGGCTATTGGCATTGTAAATGACAATGTGTTTAATTTATGTTTTAAAAACCAAAACATAAAATAAAAGGCATTGTCATTTACAATGGCAATAGCTCAAACTCGCGTAAATGCGAGACCTATTGCATTGCAAATGGTAGGCATCATAGACAACGGGAGAAAGGGAGGGCGGGAGGGGGGGGAGGAGAAGGCGCGGATAACATAGGGTAAAGAAGGCATGGACAATGGGAGGGAGGGCGGTAGGGGTTGTAAAGAAGGCGCCAAAGCATGTCGTGCCTGCAGTAAGAGAAACTGGATAAAAAAAATAGTGCTTAAAGACTAAATAACAGGAACCGTGTAACAACCGAAGTAAAAGGGCCAGTCGCCATGGGAGGTGACAAATGAAGAGGAGGCGGTACTAAGGAGGGACTAGCAAGCCTATTTACGAATCAGAAGCCAGCATTTGGGACGGACAATGACACAAGCCAATGGCAAATATGGGCGGAGAGTGGGCGGGGCTTCTATTCCCTACTCCACTACAACAAGTCTCGCAGAGCAGCGCATGTGCGCTGGCTCTAGGCTCGACCTAAAAAAGGAAATCGCCTTAGGTCGCATAAAACCCTTAAACTAGATGATTGAACTAGATGATTGACTTCACCCAATTCATGTTTGCTGACTATGGTTGTGGAAAAAAATAAAAAATTGCCCTCGGTTAGCACAGGGTCAAAGGTGTCAACTTCAGAGACTGGAAAATGAAGGGGGCTATGGAGTTCATTGCGAGCAATGCAGTTTTTGATGCTGGGTTACTGGTCTCAGATTCGGGCTGGTATACCCGCACAAAATCCAGCCATTATGAGATAATTAACCCAGAATGGGGAGTACTAGGAGGACGGAGCTTTACAGGGTCCTTTTTTGCAAATACTCCTGATTTAGGGCCCATTGCTGGGCCCATTTCCTCTGCAGTTTACCAGTGGTTGGAGCAGGTGGTAAATTGCAACAGGGGGAAGGCTGTGGGGAGGAAGGAGCAGGGACAGATAATGGGTGGCTGTCTGGGGCCTGGAAGTCTGCAATGGGCCAGGGAGAGCACTTGTTAAGCAGGAGGAGCGCAGGAAGGGGGCAGGGTCCGCAGATGCTTGTACCCATAGCAGCTAACGCCCATGTCTGGTGTTTCCCGGCCAGTCCTTACTGGGTCTGATGTTTGTAAACCCTCTTATTGATGGCTCGGAAACAGCAGCCTTCTCAGAATGAGCTGGAGGTGTATCCCCACCTAGGATACCGCTCCAGGCCTCTAGTAATGGGGCCTATGTGGGTAGTCTGGGGTTCTTCACTACGGTCTCCAGAGTTTGAAGAATGACAAAATGTATTCACGTTACTCTAGAGTAACACTGGGGTTATTTTTACTTTTCACTTTGTAAAAAGTATTTCATGGAAATACCAGGCAACATCATTGATAGCCTTCAAGTAGGGTACCTTTTTAACTGGTATGTTGTATCCACTACTACACACTGTGCAGCAATGTGTCTCGCAGACCTAGAGTGGCAATATGACATTGTACATTCCAGCCTTATCTCTGCAGAATGGAAATCTGTGAATTACCTGCCGATTGGTTGGCTCGATGGCTGTAGATATTTTTAGTGAACAGCATTGACGTTTTTTTTTATGCACAGATGGATGTGTTATGGAAAACCCCGTATTCGATGCATACTCCCATTTTATGCACTTTGTGATGACTTGAAACACAGGCTTACTTACATTATTCAACCATCTGAGAGGTATGCGGTCAGACAAATGCGTCTCTCGTAGGATCTCTCAGTAGACGGACAGCCCACCCAAGGACCTCCATAAAAATTTAAATCCTAGAAGAGCTAAACTCCATTTGTTCTTGTTCAGTTTAATTAAAATAAGAGACATACACAAGGGTGACATTAAGATACATACATTTAGCTCTTTGCTATAATTACATTTGTTGGGTGCACTTAAAAAACAGTCAATTTGCGTGGAAATTGCACATATCCGTTTCCTGTTAGAGACGGATGCTGATCAGCTGGTCAAGTGATTGGGGACTAAGTTACACTAATAGATTGCTACTTCAATGCGTGTGATCTCTAAGTCTAACTTGCTACCGTTGATAAAATTGGGACGGTTTGTCTTAAATCCAGGATGATTAATCTCTCTTCTAATTCTGCTGTAGCTCTCTTACCTAGACTGCTGTCCATAGGTTTGAGCCTCCGATCATATAGGTTTTCTGGCTTCTAGTCAATAGGTAAAGTTTCACTGTTGTAGTGCACATGGCAGCAAGACGGCTAACAAAAAAGGATGTAATACTTTTCCTTCTTTGGTTGCCCAGGGCCCCTTACCACCATTTTGTGGGTGTACAATAGATTATCTCGTTGAGGCCAACACACAGGAGCAATATGCCTGAAGTAGAGTACAGCTGCTTTCACGGCAACAAGCCAAGAGATGCGTTCAGCCACAGCAGCTGTTGGCCACATAACGCGGTATTTGTAAAGCGCAAACTAATCACCCCTAAGGGTCTCAAGGCGCTAGTGGCCGTCGGGAAGATTAAGCGAGTTATTGCCCAGAGTGACATGGTGCTGGGCTGAACTGCCAGCGGCGCCGAGGATCGAACCGTGAGCCCCGTGCTCCAGAGTCAGCTGCCCTGGCCACTGCGCCACACCTCTCCCTCTCATAGCACATAGCAACACAAACACTACAAATGTGAGGAGGTAACAGCAGTGAATCCCTTATAAATGCAAAATGATGTGCAATTCACACAGACGATATCTTTGTTTATAGGGAGAAAATAGACCTTTTACATGCACCGATATCAGGCTGCATTAGGACTTCAGGGAATGCCATGATCAGGTACATTAGCAAGGAAGACCTGCAACAACTGATCTCACAACTATAACCCTTGTCTTCTTATTCTATAATTATTGCTTTGTGAATGAAACATGAAGAATGTTGACACAGATATAAAGCATAGGCATTGACAGGCCCTGACCACATAAACAACCAGATAAAGTATAAAGTACACTGGCTTTCACAGCACTAGGCAAAGGATGCAGCTCTACTCTACCTTGAATGGCACTTGGATTCCAGTCTGCTGAATAATCAGACCAAGTGCAACAACATCACAAGGCAATGACTCAAGACTCTGCTGTGCATGATGGTGAGGTCCATATAGCGGTGGGTCTCAAGATCCAACATGAGCATTGAATTGTGAGGAGAAAACTGCATGTTTGCCATTTGGTCAGGGCTTGCCAAGTTCACCCGAATCACATTTATCATGTTGAGCGAGAGGTATTATTTGTAAAGAGTGCCGCCATAGACCCATCCACATCTTGGTCAGTTGGCCAGTGCTTCCAAGAAAGAGAATCAGATCCTTATTTCAGTGCAGGTTGAGGTCAATCTTGCCTTATGCTTCTATCCGAGTCTACTCACAAGTGAATAGCTGTACATGACATCATCCCAGTAGTACCTGCAAGCATCACTGCATGCATAGCCATGTATCATGACGTTTGTCGAGTCCTGTGAAAAGAGACCCTTAAATACTTAGTTCCATCATTAGATCGAGCTTTGGTTGAACCCAATCCTATTTCATTCCTTGTGCTTTGTGTTTTCAGCTTACCCAATTTAAGAATTAGCCCTTACAGATCAGATGCTTTTAACTACCCACTTTATTTGACAAAGATTTTATCTGTAAGTTGTCTGGTTGCGAAGACCTATTGTGGGCTTATCAAAAGCTTACAGTGGGCTTAAACTTATTACTCACCACTGGTTGGTTTTATTGTCACTCTCACTTGCTCACTTATTCAATGGCTTGCCTTGTCTGTTCTGTGTTTTCCCTCCACTTGAGCACAGCCTCTTTACAGTCCTTTTGATTGCCAGACTTGTATTCTTATGTGTTTTCTTGCTCTCGCCTTCGTGCGTTTCTTCCTTCTCCCAGACACTCAACTCCCTGATATATTTTGTGTTTTTTTCACTCGCGTGCTGCTCTCTCACATGCTTCTCCTTCTGCCCCCTGTGCACTCTGTTATGCTTTCTCCCTCGTATGCTGCCGTCTCTCATTTGTGTGCTTCTCCCCAAAACCCAATAGCCATATTTCTCTCCCCCTCGTGTGCTACTTTTGCTCACCTACTCCCTCCTGACTTCATTTTTTTATTTACTTCCCCCATGCCAGTAGCTTGGACCTACTCGCTCCTCCAGTGCTCCAAAACCCCTCACTGGCATTTAGATTTATTTTTTCATTTTTGGAGGGCCCGGTAGCTGCCACTTGCTCTTGGGGGCTCCGCTAAACAAAAAAAAGAAACATTTCTTAATGCCATCTCAAATCGGTCAATAAAAAAAGAAAATGGTGCCCGCGTCATTTTGCAGATGTGTGTAAGCATGGTGATGCATGCACACGCTTACCAAATGAAGCGACTGTTAACAGTGGCCCCATCATCGCGCCCCCAAAGGCGCGACCTACTTGCTTTGCTATGCTTGCGTTCTCTTGTTTTAGCATGGCACATCACAGAATAGATTTACAGCATGCCATTGAGGGTTTATGTCTTCTCAGTGCAATCTTATGTTTGTCATGTGTTCAGCCACGTTTTCAACACTGCTCTGAATCAAGTCTTATTGTAGAACAGTGGCCCCACTGATGTCTTGACATGCACTTAAAGAAATTCAAGCTTTTTGAATCAAAGAGCCTTTAGCGTACTGGAAAAGAACATATGCAAAACATGTGCCCTTACACTGTACCTTCAGTGAGGGTCTTTCATGTGCTCACATATCAGCTCAAGGATTCATGGAATGCACGGACAAATCAAACAAGAGGAAACATTTTGGGCTCAAAAGGAACAACAGAACAGTTTCTTTCGAAGGACAAGAATGCATGCATGTGCAATAGCTCAATATGATGAAAAAACGATTTCCTACATGCAGATACTAAGTTTTACAAGTCTTTGGGGTACGTGGCACTGGGTACTACTCAGCCAAAGCCAATGAAGGGCATATGCAAATTTTGGATCTCAGTGGGTACAGGGATATTGGTGCCAATGTTTGGCGAATGACAGTAGCAGCAGTAGTGCCACTCAGTGAGTCAAGGGAAAACGACTTCCAAACAGGGTTATAATTGGATAAAAGGGGCACAAATTTCATCAGGAGACAATAGGGACCTATTGCTAAAGTGTAGGAACCTGTCTCAGGAGGTATATAAAGTAGCAAAGACTTGTGTAAACACTGCAACTCAATTATTTGCGGAGGGTGGGCTTCAGTAAGAGACAACTGGTACACACGCAAACAGAGCAGCTATTATAATGGGAGAAATATTTCAAAAGTGAGACTGGTGAAGGGTAAGGCATTATTCAACGTATTGTTCAACAATAACATTCTCCACATCTTTACTTCTCCAGGCGTGTTCAGTCCAACCAACGCTGGTGAGGGTTCAACCAGGCGGCAGGAGAGAGAAACAGCTAACAAAGCTCTAGAAATAGTAAAAATGAGCAAAGGGAAAACAAAAAAATCCGGATTTATCTTAGAGAAAAGGATCCATGCATCAGAAGACAATTATCATAACCTAAGATAGTCATATGGTTGTGCACCATACGCTAGCGAAAAAGGAGGGGAGCAGCGTATTGTAAGCATTCAATATATTGGAACGTGGTGAGCAAAGAGTTTCAAAAGACATCGGGAACATATTAAAGTCAGTGGGGCCGGTCACAAACAATCCGGTAACCATGGGACTAATGGAGTCACATGATAGTACATTATCGCTATTGTTTTTTGTCAGTTTCCATTGGACATTGGGAGTTGGTCAAATGTGGGTTCTTTTCATATCATAGTGGACTTTGAGTTCCTGTACTGCTTAGGAAGGCTTAGATTGGCCTCCGTCATTAATCATCAGTGCATAGGCTGTGGAATTGTGAGGAATAAAGAGGCCGGACAACATCTTACCTTTAAACCTTTACTACTTATGTCGCAGCATATACATTACTTAGTGCTAAACACAGGCTAAACAGGAAATCAAGGAGGCACAGAAGGGTCTGTCTGTGTGGATCCAACCAACCAGAAGGATGCTTGGGGGAGGGGAGATAGAAGGCAGTGGAGGAACTACTGCTTCCCTTACATTCCCGAACTACAGCGCCAACCCATACCCTGGTGTACTTGCTCACCACAATGCAGTCTCATCCTCACCATCTGGACCAAACAAGGCACAGAATGGCCATAAGTTTCTCGTGGACACATTTTTACTGGCTGAGATGAGTTAATTTGCCTTTGCTAATAAGACTGATGAGGCATGGCCTTTATTGAGCACAAAGAACTTCACTTTACTTCCATATACATGTTGTCGCACAGACAAAATGCAGAAGGGTGGAGGTAGGATAGGGTCCACCTACACCAGAGCATCACATGATGGAGAAACATGGCGGCCATGACCTTTGGGAGCCAGACTTTCCAACTCCCATCCTAACTCTTCAGCGAAGGTATAGCTCATCCTCCAACATGCAGCACAACGAAAACCATTGATTGGGGAACAGTGCTGTTCACTAGGTTCCTCAACCTGCCAAAAGGCTGGTGAGTATATATGTAGTTTCAAGAGATCTTCGCCCGTTCCCTTCTTTTCAAACTCTCCGCTAAATAGCAGTAGACCAGTGACCAGTGAGTTAGTCTTGAACCATGCTCTCCCTCAAGCCACAACATCTCGACATCCACCCTGGAAGGAACAGCTAGATGCCGGCAGAAACTGATACGGCCTCAGCTGTTGCTTCTGCACTGGGACCGAAAGAAGGAGTAAAATCGCCAAGGGCCTCGCTGACGTTCTACCGTGTGTTTAAGACAAGAGCATGGCACAGAATTTTACAATCTGCAACAAACGTTTACTAGAGTAGATTAGGGCCAGTATTCTCTAGAGGATCACACGTAGTATGTACCACCGAGTTATCCATTCTGAGGCGTGGGCTCAGGATGGGGAAGTCATACAGCACACGGTAGTTTCCGCATCCTGTGGTACCAGGTGTGTCATGGTCACACCAAATAATGGTCCACTCAGAATGAGGGCATAAATGTGAGATGCAGAAGCAAGGGTGCTGGTGTTAAAAGTTTCCTGTTTTATCGGGAGGAGTCAATGGTACCCAATGCCAGTTTATCCTCTATTCCAGCAATTCAAAAACATTCCTGAAAAATCAAGCCACACTGGAAACAACCTGGAGATTGGTATAAAAAATATACTTTTATTCAATGTCATAAGTAACTTCTAGTTCACCGCAGTCAGAAAGTTTATCCAAGTTATTGAATATAGAAAATGGGATTCCAGCCTGGCACTCCGTTATGACGTTGCCATCAACTGTACAATGCAGAGGTCCTGCAATTCACTGATGTCCCCTCAGCCCTCCATACATCAAATTTACCTGCCTACAAAGCATGAAGCAAGGAAATGAAAAGGGAGCTGCTTTCTTACTATCATTCCTGAAGCAAAAACATCTGAGGCAGACCTACTGCAAATAAATGTCACCCTGACCCGCAGAGGCACTAACGTGTCCATCGGCAGCATGGATCTACGGGTGATTCAGTTTGGTCTCATACGATTTAGCACAGGCACTTTCCCACATACACTATGGCACAGAGGAATTTACAAAATATGGCTCAAGGGACCACTTCTTCAGTTATATTTAGCAATAAACACTTTTATGGAAATCTGCGTTCATCTCCATGGGTTCAGCAGTCAAATATGAATATAGATTGGTCTCTGATAAAACATTATATATATGCACAACATAAAGAAACAAATGCGTCGATGCTCTCTTGATTACGATTAAAAAAACATGGGAGGCTTGCAACATTAGGATTCCTACACTGAAGACAGTGCAGTTTCATCCCAACCCACTGTAGGTGTCTGCAATGTTCATCATAGGATTAGAGATTTTTTTTAAAGTTTTATATAGCGTGAACTCGACCCGAAGGTATCAGAGCGCTTTACATGAGCACCAGTGCGTCAGAGCGCTTTACACGAGCACCAGTGCGTTACAGACGGACACGTTCGTTGTGTTAGGCACGGGGAGATTAAGTGATTTGCCCATAAACACCGGATGTTGAGCGTCCCTGCCGAGAATTGAACGAGTTCATGTGATTTGGAGAGATCAGAAAATCCACTTAGACTGCCATCCATCAGCAGGGTATAATCAGGGCCACTGGAATTATGGGGCATGGGCAGGCCAAATTATGCAGCAGTGTTGAATAAATTAGGAGGCCAGGAAAGGCGAATTATGCAGCATAATACGACACATTTTAAAGCAGTATTACTTTATCATTTTGATTTTAACATTGTATGAATAGGCAAAGGTTTCACCTCATTAATGTCAGTCTAACACCCAAATACAGCAATCAGCAGCTGAAAGGTAACCTGCCTCTGAGTGACAAAAGACCTACCAATGCACAGCAACACGTGTGGTAGTGATTTTAGGAACTTTTGATCCGTTTAAGCTAAAAACAAACTTTCTTTGTTAAAATCAGCAAATTATGCAGAAGATAATGGATTATGCGGCAAGTGCAGCAAACCCGTATTTATGTGGAAACTGTTGCAGCTGCAGAATCAAATAATTACAGTGGCCATGGGCCATATAATCGAGAGCATGGGAAAAACGCATGCATGGAAATGCTTGAATTCAACTTAACCACCGGCAATTGCTCTGGGTGTATTTCATTTTAAGGTTTTATGTTCACTGTTCTGTTATAGATAGTAACCATAGTAACCAACCATCAGTAAAACAGTAATGCCACCGACTAGGAAGGTAATAATATTTCAACAAAGGAGACCCAAGGATCACAAAGGACCTGGGGTAATAACTAACAAAAAACAAGCTGGTCCCTAGTATACACCTTAGATGCAAAGAACTAAATGTCGAATAAAATGTATTCAAAGGAGTTTATGAAAAACAATTTCAAGACACATAGCAGCACAGTGAATATTGGTGCAAAATAAACGGGTGCTCTGTGCTCTCTTTAGACGTGATACACTCAAGTCAACTTTAAAAACACAGACCCTATATGATGGTTGAGAATTTGCTGTAAAGGGTCGTGCTGTCCCTGTGTTTGTTGATCTACTTGTTGCTCAGAATTTATCACTTGAGTGTATTACCTCTAAAGAGAGCACCAAACACGATTATTTTGCATCAATATTCAGTGGGCCGCTATGGGTCTTCAAATTGTTTTCCATAAACTCCTTTGAACACATTTTATTCATCATTTGGCTCTTTGCATCAAAAGTATTGTTAGGCCAGACGTGGAATGGACAGTCCAGTTGGAATTACAAGGCAGTGTTCCCTCTCAACAGGAATTCCCGCGACCACGGACATGTTTCGGCCTTGCTGGGCCTCATCAGTGAGGATAGTTCGAGCTTCGATGGTAGAGTGAGCTTCAGCACCAGTGGCCAATCCTTGAAGATCACCTGAACACCGCTGATAGTTATTAAAATCCTGCAAATCACCAAAAATAAGTTACTGTTTTAGTATATGTTTGTGAAGACAAACACACTAAATTGTTCATGAGACCACAACTGCGTGCAGCACCATACGAGCTCACCCTTCCTGCTTAGCCAAGCAAAGCGACTACAAGGAATATTTTACTACACTAAAAGAATCTAAAAATGAATAACAACTGCTATTCAAACAACGGGTGTAGCTATAGGAAACATTCTAAAAAGCGGATTCATTTTAAATTGACCAAAATGGGGACAAACAGACAGCACACACTTTCCATATGGCTTTCTAATGGCCGTGTACACCTAACAGATCCCAACGCTACTGTAAAACAAGCCCTATCACAAAATGTTATAGGGGCTTACAGAAAGATCATATGTGGATTGCACACGTAAATAATTGTTGTAGTAGTGTCAATGTAAGCAACTCGCATAGTGAAGTCTGCGCACTGCGAATATGTTACTACTGTCAGAACCAGTCCATAAATGGAGCTCATAATGTATGCAAAGCAAGAAGCATGTGGGCAGTCATCCCCGAGACTAATTCATTCCATATTCAAAAGCTTTATTTCCTCAGAAATTAGCATGAATATATACCTTCTGGCACTTCAGTCAAATTTCATTTTAACATTCCACATTGCGGAAAAAAACCACATGCTATCGACTTACAAAGTGTTGTGCAAATGAGAGGGGGGGACAACGTTTTGTTATAATCTTAAATGCAACTGATCATATTTCAACAATCTCTGAAATCCACGCCTACATAAAATGCACATATGGGGCTTATATAAATATATATCGCATAGTAGTGCTCCATTTATAAGAATCTGCTCTGGAAACAGTCACATGAGCTTAATCACATAGGACAACTTCAAAACACAATCAGGCGCAATGAAGAGTCATTTTCACGGCTGTCATATCATTTCAAAAAACGTGTGCCCGATAAACATGTGGGTGCAGCGCTCCTCACCGGACTGACAGGCACGGCTTACCGGATTCTCTAACAAACGACAGATGGGACAGCCCCCACCCACCCCCACCCTGCAGTAAAAGACAGCGCAGTCTACGAGCAGGGAACAGGCTCACCGTGAGGATGGCATATCTACCTACTGCTTCTGCAAACTGCTTCCAGAGATCAACAGTGTCACCGGATGCAGTGGCAGATAGAGGTTACAGCTGTAAGATGCACGAGTTGTTTGTTATGAAAACTAAACTTTACTGGAAAGAGCGAAATGTATGTTTACTAAGATGCGACTGCGACAGGACAAGCGCAGGTGCCAGGCCCTGCATGCAGTGAGATGAAGGGGTTGGTCGGGGTCTCTCTCTCTCGTCCCTTTTTCCAATGTGCTGGGGCCTACAGGTATCACACGATAGAAGCAAACATACCCATTGTAATGCCACACCTCTGTGTAACCTGTTGCTGGATTCCGAGTGACTGATGGACTGTGCATAGAATGACAATGATACAAAGGCATAATAAGCATCACACATCAACGAGGCATTATGGCAATTTGTCAAAAAACACCCCTGCACTCAGCAGCACAATAACATTATTGATGCAGCTGGTATGTTTGTCCCAGGCAATGGCATACCAACATAGCAGGCATTCCCCTTCTCCCCCCACTCACCGAAGGGGCATATCTGGAATAAGTGAGCAGCAAACATGTGTCATTGAATGTTGGAAGGGAATGTAGTATTGATACTCTCAGGACATCGTATGCACGTGGGTGGCACGTTGAAGAACCCAGACCACAGAAGTATAGCTGAAAAGGTAAATAAAGTGCCAAGATGGCACACGGATGCCCCGTTGGATTCCAAACTCACCCCCCCCCCCCTATATATGAATGCATTCAATGACGTGCAGGGACGACATTGCATCATGTGCTCTGGGGGTTGGCAGAGGTGAGTGTGGAGGCTTGTAGCTCACGCACAGTGGGAAAAATATGTCAATCTGTAGGAATTCCAACTCAGGGGGCTTCTGCTGCTGAGATGATGTGCTGCTGGTGGGGTATGTGGATATGGTGATGAACCAGGAGTAGTGGCGAAGCTGGGCTACTGGTCAACGTGGCAGCGCAGAAGACCTGGAAAGTGTACTACAGAGGGGGGTTGGGAGGAGGCAGAGATGTATAGATGAGTCACTCCTGATTTCAGTGTGGCCTCTGGATTTCCAAAAGGAAGCCACATTTACACATGGAAAGCATACTGTTAAGTGGGCACTCGGTACTTAAACAAATTGATATGTGTATGTCACGTTTAATGGATGAGTTTAAGCAGTAACCCTTCCACAGTGCGCCATGCACAAAATGTTGAGGTGGGATCTTTGTGAGTTTAAGAGACCATGTCTGCTGGTCTGTGCCTGACCTTGAGAGACATCCTTGTATGGCCTAAGTGGTGATTTGCAAGACCCCGTTATCACCACAGTTTCTCGATTAGACTGGCCTTTGGTAAAGCAAAGGTATGATAATGGAAGCCTGGATTTGTCTATTTTAATTCCATTGGCTCCATGCCCTGAGCCATCTGTAAAATTATTCCGCCTCCAAAAATTATTGGTTAAGGGATGTATTCAAGTGAGTCATGTTTTCCTGGGAAACTATATACAATCTAAAAACGATAAAAGGCTACAGGAAGGGGAGGTATGTGCCCAGCGACTCCCTGTATGTAAGTTTAGTGGTCGAAGTAGATGGTATCTGCGGGGCATGACGGACCCATACTAAGAAAAACATTTCCCCTACTATTTATGAAAAGACAACCGTCCTCGGAAGGTCAATTCCGAGAGTTGAAATGCTTCAGCTGCAGTGCTTAATTTGTAAAATGATTAAATCCCGGTGCTCAAAAACGGGTTTGAGGTGCCCTGGAATTTTGCATTTTGTGTGTACTGGGTGGGAGGAATCATGACTTTACACAGCGCAGTGGAGGAGGGGGAATAAGCATAGCTGCCAAGGTTTCAGATTGCCATGTGTGACATTTTCATAATTTCAATGTAATTATGAGTGACATTTCAACGACTATGAGTGACACTTTCTCGCCAGCAAACTCAAGCAATGAAGACGAGGGAAACATATAAATATCAGAAATTACACCCATTTGAGCATCGAGAAACACCAAGAAGATCTTAAAACTGCTAAAAAGCACCAGAAATGGTCTCTCTGTCCACGTGGGACCCGGCCCAACAGGAAGGGTGTGTGAGAGCCCAACATGAACAAGTTACACACAAAGGCATCTCAGCTGCCTAAGTGTCCCACAGTCTCAGCTGACTGCACTGCGCACAGACTGTCAAGGATGAGAAGGAAGAAGAGAAACAACAGGAGCAGGGAGAGGAGAGAGGTGAAGGAGGGAGGCAATGGGAGTAGGGAGAGTGGTGAGAGGGGAGGAGGTAGACAAAAGGAGGAGGGATGTGAGAGAGGGAAAGAGATAGAAAAAATAAGGGGCATAGGAGAGATTGGAGGAAAGAGAGGGACACAAGCAGAAAAGGAAGGGTAAAAGAGGGAGTAACAAAGAGAGGGTGTGACAGGTAAGTAGGAATAGAGGAAGAAGGAGGATTTGTGATAGGGAGGAAGAAAAGGAGGAGGAAGAGGCTTTGGAGAAAGGCAAAAGAACTGATACAGAAAAGAGGTTAGGAGAGAGATGGAATAGGGTGGCGAGAGGAAGACAGACAATAGGAAGTAAGAAATATGGGAGAAGAAGGATGAAATGAGAGGTACTGAAGCAAAGTGATCAAAGTGACTGGGAGTAAAGAAGAAAGGCAGGAGAGACAAGAGGAAGAAGATTGAAGGTAGGAAGGATCAAGAGGAGATTAAGGAAGAGGGAAAACGAGAAAAAGGGAAAGTGAGAGTGAAGGTAGGAGGATGGGGTGTATAATGAGAAGAGGAGGGTGGGAATTTAAACTGTAGAGGAAGGAGATAACGGGACAGAGGAAGGAAAGGCTGGAGAGAGAGAAGGTATCAAGAGTTTCCTGGCTTGTAACTACAACAGAAGGTTGGCTACTGTCATAGTACTCTTTCGGTCAGCAGCTTAGGGTCTTGGTTTAGAGGTAGGCTGCAATCAAGTATTCACAAATTCCTGGGGAAGTACTAAGTCTACATGACAATCCACTGGTGATATTTTTTCACCCTAGGTTGTCAGGTTTTTCTCAGACTGCCCATGTAGCCAGGTGTGATGTTAAGCCCAGCTGCTCTCAGCTGCCTTGTGCTCTGCCCCAGTTTGTGACAACTCTTAGCAGAATGAGATGCAATCAGGAAGGCTCCCAGTTTCATCCTGAGTACACTCTGTATGTGGTTCACTGGGCACAAGTTGTTGTACCTGGGAGCTCTGAAATGCCAGTGTATTGGGTCATCTTTGTCTAACAGTTTCAGGGTACCAGCCCTGCCAAGTGCTACGCATCGGTTAGTCTAACACTTTTAGGTCGTTTTTTTGCATAACTGCAAGCATTAGAGTTTGCCATGCAAATCGCCTGATGAGTGGTACTTGGCAGGACTGCAACAAACTGGTTAACCAGGTTTCACTGCGCCTGAGGCAACAGATTGCAAAGATCCCGCTAACTCGCACCAGTACAGCAGGGCTACCCCTTAGGTTCTAGAGGGATTACAACATTGTTATTTGACAGCAGAACTGTCTTCCAGTTTACAGAACTCTTTCAGGCTGACACCTTGCCCAGGAAAGCCCTTCCTCGTGCACGCAAGTCTCTGAGGACACGGCATAGTATGTACATGTCCTTGTTTGAGTAGGTCTTTGTAGCGCTGTACAGAAGGCTGAAGGGCGTGCTTCTAAGCACCTGGTGGATGTCCGTCAGAGCAGAGTGCAACAAACAAGATGCAGCTTCCCTGCTTTTGAGTCCATTCGCAATCGGTTTAGGTGGCTGCATGTCCTGCTGTCAGTCTGTGCGGGCATAGGAGACACTTAAATCCGGTAAGGGGGGAGGGCATGGTAATCTCCAGAAGCAAGTACCGCTGAAGTCCAAATAACTGACATGTTAAAGGCCATATAAACACGTGAGAAGACAAAAACTTGCACAGTTTTGAAAAATAATTGTGAAAAAGGGAAACCAATTGTGCAAAATAGTCAAAATGTACAATTAAACCTTCAAGCACAGGGAAGGGCGCCAACCGATTCAATCTGGGAACAAGGCTGAAAATAACTTTTAAAACAAAGTAAGATTCATAAATGGAATGTCGACTTTTCAAATTAAGAAAAACACTGACATTATCGTCCACCCATGTTTCCTTGATACTCCCTTCATGGCTGAAACCAACAGGTTTGCTCTTGGACACAACAGATCACTGCCAGGCCATTACTACAATCCGTTCTGTAACACAAGCGGCACCCAGCTAGATTTCGGCAGCCGTGTCACCTTCCAAAATGGTGACACGGCTCCCGAAATGGCCGGCTATATACCCCCTGCCCCCAGCCCAAAGGTAGCCCAAGCGCGAGCCCAATTGGGCTCGGGCCGCACCACCCGGCCCAAAAACCCCGGGGGTGCGAGCCTCCCTGCTGGTCGGCCGCCGCCCTAAAGCCCCATTAGATAAGCAGTATAGTGAAACAAGGGTACCCCGTTAAAAGAACCTGGGGTTAACATGTGTTTTAAGAAAAACAGCGGTTCAATTTGGCCCGAATGGGTCCTATACAACCAAGTGAAACCCTCGAGAAGGTCACAAGGTAAAGCTTTTTGGGGTAGACAATTAATCATTAAGGGAGCACGAAAGTAGTAGGGGAACATATGTGGTGTAAAATAAACATTTTATTTTACACAGACATGATTTGACGACAGTCAAGGTAAACAGGTGCTCACATAAAGTGACAGGTGCGTAATGTGACAAGGTGCAGTGAACTCTAAAAACATTACATCACATTGACAACAGAGTAGGAACTTTGCTTAGGTTAATACAAATGAGAGAGTTCCTATTGTAGAAGTCGACGGCGTTTCGATCTTAGGGACTTAAGATCATCATCAGGACAATAATTGAGCAACCTGAACTTCCTACAAGAACCACTGAGGCATGGGTGTTGTAGAACCGATCTGTGATTAGTACAGTGTTGTATTTCTTGCCTTGAAGTGCGTTATTGAGGGACCTACTTCCAGCCGGAAGCAGTACAATCTGCGCAATACTGCTCTCATGCAGGGCGGGGACCAACTAGAATGCGGCGCTTCAAAATTGGAGCCCCATTTATTTTGGACTTCCAGCGGGAGTCAAACACCGGTCTGGTCGGCGCGCTGCAATGTATCACTCTATTGCGACAGGTCGGTTCTACAACACCCATGCCTCAGTGGTTCTTGTAGGAAGTTCAGGTTGCTCAATTATTGTCCTGATGATGATCTTAAGTCCCTAAGATCGAAACGCCGTCGACTTCTACAATAGGAACTCTCTCATTTGTATTAACCTAAGCAAAGTTCCTACTCTGTTGTCAATGTGATGTAATGTTTTTAGAGTTCACTGCACCTTGTCACATTACGCACCTGTCACTTTATGTGAGCACCTGTTTACCTTGACTGTCGTCAAATCATGTCTGTGTAAAATAAAATGTTTATTTTACACCACATATGTTCCCCTACTACTTTCGTGCTCCCTTAATGATTAATTGTCTACCCCAAAAAGCTTTACCTTGTGACCTTCTCGAGGGTTTCACTTGGTTGTATAGGACCCATTCGGGCCAAATTGAACCGCTGTTTTTCTTAAAACACCATTAGATAAGCAGGCCTGTTAGACGTAGGAGGCAGCTTTGAAAACCCAGATAAGGCATGTTTCACATGGACACATTAAGTGCATTTTCGAAAGGCACGTTTGACAGGTAACCACACAACAGTAAATTTAAAAGGCAGAGGTGACAAATCCAAAGGGGGAAATGGTTTGACAAACGCACTCCCATGTTGCAAATCCAAGAAGGAAAAATGTTTGACTAAAGCACTCCAATGTTTGTGACTGCATGCGCATTGAGAGCCACGTTAACAGCAGGGCATTCCGTAAACATACTAGGATGTCTGCAGTGGGTGCCGCCTTCCCATCCACACCAAGAACAATGGCACCAGGAGCGTCCCTCCCTGGGCATGCACTGCCCAGCTCAGCGTGCAATGGCAGCGTAAGTACCAGACCAGCACTCACCGTGGGTGGAGGCACAGGCTGCAGGTGTCCTACTCCGTAACACCTGCCGTCTTCGGGAACTCCCTGCCTTGGATGCTGCATCGGGACACAGCCCAGTCCAGACCGCAGGTTGTGGCTGCCAGGGACGGCTGCTCAGCAACACGCCGCGCAGCCATTGGACCCCCACATTGCACGAATGAACAAGTGCATCGATTGGCCTACAGTGAACGGCTGAGTGTAGGACGCTCTCAGGTGAGAGGGAAAGGCCCCGGCCATAGGCATAAAAGAAGGACTACACGCTGGTTCCTTTTTGGATTTATCGGCCAAATTGGTGGTCCGTAAATGCGTGACTTTGCATTTCAGTGCGGTGATGGGGATCACCACACTGAAATGCGTTAGTCTAACGCCCGATGCGTGGTACTTGGCAGGGCTGAATAAGGTGTCACATCTCCTCAGACAGGGTGAACTGGGCCCTGTGCAAACTGCCCAGGACAGGAAATAGTGTCACGCACCAGATGGGCAGCCGGCCAGCGTGGGGTCTGGTGCTAGGCTGGAGGGGCTGGAAGGGAAAGGGGCACACCTGGGACGCATGAGGGGGCCAGGCACTGGAGCTTAAATACAGCCAGGCCTTTTTCGGTGCCAGCAGGCAGCCAGGCGCAGGTACCAGTCCAGGTCTGGAAGGAATCTCCCACCTCTCCTGGTAACCGCCGGCCGACAGGGAGCCAGTAATGGGACACATGCAGCAGAATGATGAACCCGCTGGAGTGCCAATACTGGGGCACAGGCAGCCTCTGGCACCGGGGTGATGCTGAGCTCGGCGGAGTGAGGAGAAAAAATGTAAAGCCCCGGCCCTGTGAATTAAGTGCTAGTGCTGAGCACTGTAAACCACCGGCACAAATTAAGCACTGTTCAGCTGAAACGTAAGGCAAAGAGAATCTCCCGTGCTATGAAACCGAGGGAGGGACAGACAACTAAACAAGCCTTCCTGCCAGGGTGCCTGCTTGCCTGGAAGAAACGTAAATGTGCACAACGCGTTAATCTACAAATGTAAAGGGTGCTTGGTAGCCGGTATTGGCTTTAAATGATGACTTGAAGCTTCCTGAGAACACAGATTTATTGTTTTTGAGTGGTGTTGCTGGGTAGTTACCAGCTGGGCTGTGAAGTGTGTGCTTTTAATGGACAATTATAAAAGAAGTTGCACTATGCACAGTCTGGTTATTACTAAAATCTATATTTCTAATGCATTTTTTTTTATCTTAGACCTTTCGAGGCAGCCTATCTTATAATGTATGAATGAAAGTTTAAAATAATGACTTACATATTCACAGTGCTTTCTGTCATCGGATGGGACCTGCTAGCACTAAACATAGACAAGTCACTATTCTTCACTGCACCAACCAGGATACAATTTTGTGGCTCTCTGGTTACACGCGGATAGTGGCGTCCGTGCCTTTGCTTTACTTGCTGCACCAAATGTGGCCGCGTGTTTTAAAAAAAAACTATTTATTTAACTCTATTTTTTTTTTTAATGCCCCATGCAGCACTTACATTTTAATGTAGGCTGCGCCCCTTTCCTTAAACAATCCGAGTCTAAGGAAAGGGGCATGGCCGCCATTAAAGTGAAAGTGCGGCATGGGGCGCTTTTACAAAAAAAAGCATTTGTTTGTCAACTTGACAAACAAATGCTTTTTTTTGCAAAAGAGCCCCATACCGCGCTTTCACTTTAATGGTGGCCACGCCCCTTTCTTTAGACAAGGCTCATCTAAAGAAAGGGCAGTGTCTAAAGAAAGGGGCGTGATTAGCATTTGTAATGGAATAGGTCTCCCATTTATGAAACTCTCTGAAATGCGAGACCTATTGCATTGCAAATAATTGTTTACAGTATCGCTAGGAAGAGGGTTCCTGTAGTCAAACAGAGAAGAACTTTCCACGGTGTATACAATTACACAACGTTTGCTGCCCGAGGATATATGGAATGAATGTCATCAGTAAGAAAGGAAAAGACTAGGCAAGAGCTTGAAGAGCAAACCCTGCTATTGGACTAACCTGAACAGAACAGACAATAGTATTATGCATGGTGCCACACCAGGCTTCTCCTGCATGGAGTAGTCACAGCAGCTGCAATAAATTCACACTGAACGTCATCAGTCTACCATATGCAGTTAAATCCTCACCTTCTCCCCCCACACAGAAGTATCTAAACATATAATATCTGCTTGCAACTGTGACCTCAACCAGAACACGTCTGTAATAGTGTGTCTGCATTGTGCCATTGCCAAGTCTCAAAGGCTTCTACCTGCAAGCCTGACCACGCACCCACACACCTGCAGCAAAGAACAATCAAGTGATGCGCTGTTGAGAGACATAAATCACATACTGTGGGTCTGAGTCACAATTCACGAGTGAATGAACGTAAGCTGAATCTGACCAGTGGTGCCTGGGACATCAGAGTGGGTAAAGCATCACGGTTGGTCATTCACACAATTACGCTTCTTTATCCTGCAGACTGACTCACTGCGTCTGGGGGGGCTTCAAAGGTGCAAAGAACACACTTGCACAGGGCGAGTGCGTGTAGGCAGGAGATGAGAGTAGAGACAGTGGCGTAGCGTGGCCGGGGCCACAGGGGCGGTTTCCCTGGACGCAAAATTCTTAGGGGCAGTTTTAATAGGGGCGCAAAATTATAAAAGAAGTGTGGAAGGATACTTGCCTTGCCCCGGATGCTGACAACTCACGCTACACCGATGAATAGAGATCACTGTTTACACTATGGGCTTTGCCAGTGTTTGGGATGTTGCTCTTCATCACACACCTGAACACACCAGCATTGTGGCCATCCGTGGAAGCAATCCATCCACACCAGGAGATGCATGCCAGACACCGCCCAAAAACAGGTCAGCAGTTGAAAAATGTAGAGGAATACACCAGACATGGAACTCTTATAGGAGTCAAGTCACATAGCAACAAATATGCTGCAAATTCTGTGACCAATCACACAACACTAGGAAGAGCCCAAACTGAAGATCGAGACAAGAGGATGGAGTTGCCTGTCAGAGGGAAAGTAATCTACAGAAGAGAACAGAGGTACTGGAACAAGGTCACAGTTCTAAAGCAGGCGGCGTGGAAGCATCAGGCTGGGCACATGCAAAACAAATATGAGATTCGCCAAGCGGGCACTGTTGAGCAAGTTAAGTACACAGTCACAAGTAATATATGGGACTGTTGATGAACCACACAGGGATGGGGGAGGCACATAACATGAAGAAGTCAAATGACAGCAATCATGAGCACTGGTAGAATCCTATCAACGTACAAGCAACAGTGAAGTTCAGCACATATGAGCTAAGAGATCAGGGCTTCAGGTGACATTGTGAACCCACTCACTGGCACTAAAAGCAGCAGTGGAGTTTCCAGGTTACCAAACATGGAGACCAAAAAATGGCTGGTACAAGTTAGAACAAAAAACTATGTGGATTGTCAAATGACTTATTCATGAACATGCAGCATGGGGAAGAGGAAGAGGAGGGTGTTTAGGGGGAATGTGCCTAAGGTCGAAATTACAAAGGCATACGAAAAAAACTGCCGCACATAAGAGGAGAGGCCTCTGAAAACAGTAGACATTAAAGCATTATTGACTGTAAGGAGGACTCACCAGGAAAGTTTCATGTTTTAGTAATGAACTTTTCCAGGTTTTGTAGTTCATAGGGAAAAAAGCGCTTCAACACCCCATCGGGGGTAACAAGCACTATATAAATGCAAACCTTTTTCCCTCTTCTATCCCTCAGCTATCCTTCTCAATCCAAATAACCGATTAATATCCACCACTCAAATGACTTTCATATTTCACTATACTAATTCACCACTAATCCTTATGGGTTCCGGAGTAGCTTGCTACTCGCCAACAAAGTGCTTCAACACCCCATTCGGGGTAACAAGCGCTATATAAATGCAAACCTTTTTTCACTCTTCTACCCCTCCGCTATCCTTCTCAATCCAAAAAACTGACTAACCTATCCACCACTCAAATTACTTTCATATTTCACTATACTAATTCACCACTAATCCTTTATGGGTTCTGGAGTAGCGTCCTACTTGCCGAAAAAAGCGCCTCAACACCCCATAAAGGGTAACAAGCGCTATAAAAAGGCAAACCTTTTTCCCTCTTCTATCACTCCGCTATCCTTCTGAATCCAAATAACTGACTAACCTATCCACCACTCAAATTACTTTCATATTTCACTATACTAATTCAACACTAATCCTTTTGTGTTTCGGAGTAGCGTGCTACTCGCCGAAAAGGCGCTTTGATGCCTTGTCAGGGGTAGAAAGCGCTATATAAATGCAATTACAATACAGTGATGCCTTTTAAGTCTGCTAATGGTATTACTCCCTAGATCTACCTCCAGCAATGCACCCTACTCCCCGGACAATTAATAGGTCACACATCTGTGTCTCACTTCCGGTGACATTTATTTATGCTTTGGAAGGCCGTGGCAGTTTCCCAGAACAGCTAACTGCACTCACACCGAAATCACAAAATCTAAGCCCATCTTTAACTTACCAGAAACCAAATACGTTGACACACGTAAAAAACACAACTATGACCTTGGAACTCCTACATTGAGTTCTCCCCCTCCTTTCCCCCTCGCCCTCCCCTCGTTCACCAAACCACTGGGAAGTGGAGGTATTTGTTTAATGAGTCATTAAGTGGTAATATATTAAAGTGACTCAAAGGTTGCTGCACGAGGACACATGGAATGCCAGGCTACAGTGGGAGGGGGAAGGGAGAACTGGCAGCTGCTGAAGAAAAGCAAAACATGGCCGCCATTGGCCACTCTCGACAAGGCGCATCCTCAGGACTGATGCACAGACAAGGCTGTAATCAACATTTCAAAGGCCTCCTACACATGGCTTTATGAGAGACTAGACTATATACTTATTCATCTGTTTTATCATAAGTGCACATTTTACTCAGAGGCCTTGTCTGTTTTGAGCAGGAATGTAGTTTAGATGTCAGACAGCCTCTTGGCAGTGTAAATACTGTTTTAACCTATTTAAAGCTGATGGAAAATCGCCAGCCTGGTCAAAGCAGCACAATTAAAACTTGGATTCAAATTCTTCAGTCTACCGTCCTCCGCAAAACAGTCACCGGCACGTCACTGAACTAGAGAGCTCTGTAAAAAGCTAGCATTTACATGATATCAAATAATTCTCCAAAGCTCACTGAAATGCTCAAAATTATGCGATTTCTTCCTGAAACATATGCAACTGACCCATAATTTAACAGAGAGTGATTGCAAAAATCAGAGTAAAATATTTTTTTATTGACTGCATGCCATGCACACAGGTTATTACTGATGCATGGTTTATGTATTCTATAGAATACACCGTGCATTTCCCTGGATTCGGGGAAAACAGGGAAGAAGACACAGAGGGACATCATTAAATCAGTCTTAAGAAAAGGGAATTCTTCGGAGTTGCATTCCATTCCATCATTTTCAGCTAACAAGAAGTGTGTGGAAGAGACTAAACATAAGCAATTTAATCTTGACCCTATGCTCATATGAGATGTCCAGCCCAAACTGCTTCGCAATGTCCTGTCTGTACTGGACCCCAAGCAGTTCCCAACATTTTACAGACTTGCTGGTCTCATCAGTTAGGTGTAGCTTCAGACCCATGGGAGATGTCCCGTTTGAACAGCAACACAAGCAAATCCAGGCAGGTTTAGTCCCCGTTGTACCTCATCAGGGAGGTGTAGATTAAATTCCTAGGGAACAGTGTTCTCAGGAAATGTGGGACACACCCCTCCTACTTAGAGAGAGAATCTTACAGAGCAGACAAGAGATGAAGAGAAATGTTTTAATTAATTTTAACTATGTGCAATTCATTTGTGTAGCATTCTACATCATTGTTTTTGTCTTTTTGTCTGTGCCATTAGAGGAGACTCGACCAACGCAAAGCAGTCTTTGCCACACCACAAAAGGAGCAGCCGAGCCCAAACTGCTATGCCACATCCCACCTAAACTGAAACAATAGGCATCCTCAGAGAGGTTTCAATTTTGTTGGCCCTCATCAGTTAAGAGGCAACTTGAGTTCCTTCACATAGCTAGCTTGGAGAACGCGTCTGGGCATTCTCACGCCCAAGACTCATGGTATCTTGATTGACTGGACCTATACAGATGGTTAAATTAAGGGAAAATACATTTATTTCTCACATGGTAAGCATATCAATCCATCTCCGTGATAGCAACGATTTTCTCAGCAGTCTAGAAGCACAGTATCGAGGTCTGAAGCAAAGAGTAAGGTAACAAATCAACATCTTACCAATAGGACTTCTTTGAAATTATAGGGGCATTCTCTCCTTAGTTGCGCCGCAAGCACAGCTTACACTGTGCGCTATAAAGTGGGATGTGCCCTGTTTTGTGCAAAAAAAAAGAAGAAAAATCCGACCTACGATTGTGTGGTACCCAGAGTGAGTTTGCAATCAAAGAAACTGCCCAAAGGTGGCATTAGCCGCCATTTTAGCCTGCAAAGAGATGAAACGAAACCAAGCATTTTCAATCCTTCATAGTGTGGAAAAATAAGAAAATATATTAAGTTCCTCTTTGCCGCTGGTTTGAACAATATCAATGAAACTTTAGAAAATTTTAAAGCAGTAAATGTATATAATTTATCCCACATAAGGAAAATGGACGTGACTTCAAACCAAGATCTGATGTCCAGAATGCCCTTTCGAAGTAAAGTTATATTTAACCAAAAGTTGTATTATTGTTAAGGCGTGAAGAAATGAAAATAGATAAGCAAAAAGACGAAAAGGAACCAAAGTAACAGCTAGATATTAAACAAATAAAAGTGCCCTATACAACATGATTAAAGTGGGGACAACTAAAGGAAAAGTTATAATATTCCCTGGTAATTAGCACCCAAACGGAAGGGGGACTTCAAACGTGAGAATGGAAATTGATTTTCCTTTATTTTTTTGAGACCACACAAAGACACAGTCATTTCGATTGACAAACTGTGCAGTGCTTAGGAAACTGCAGTGCAGTGCCCAGCATTGCCTTTTTTATTTTTGTAATTAGAAAGTTTATCATTCAGAAAAGTTATTCCTGTGACTTTCATCTTTTCTGCAGTAGGCAGCCGGGATGGGTGAATGTTTCAGCAAAAGGTGAAACTGTGGGATCCCTCTCTACACACTCCAGAACAGATTGCTGCGTATTCAAAGTGATATCGATTCCTGAGCCTGACTCCATTTTTAAATACAGTTAGCGTTGGCCTGACTAAGTTGTTTTCCATTGTCAGTCTCAAACAAGCTGTCTGCACATTTAACTACACCCAGGCGCTTTCAGTTTGCACAACACAACCTTCTCGTTTGATTAGCAGCAGAATAGCAGACATGAGTCTGGCCAAAATACCCTGAATATCTACTTCTCAGGGTTGCCTGGTACAGACACCAAGATAGAGACTGATAGGTGAACAAAGGTGACACATTATAAACACTGAGTCCAGCTGGATTTTCCCACCACATTTCTGCCTTGTTTTTCACTCATAATCTAGATTAGTCAGTGGTCATTTTGGTATATAAACACCGAGACTTGACGGTTTGCGTTAGAAAAGCCTTTGCTCCAGGAGTATCCAGAAGAGGTCAGATCCCAGACTGCTGTTTGCTGTCCTTCTTGGACTGAGGGTGGACGCATGAAACGGAAGCAGAGTTCAGTCGAGCTCTGCTGCCAGAGAGCATGCTTCCATTGAGAACAGCTGTTCCCTCCTCCTGCTGCTCCAGCTGAGAGGCACCTGTGTTCAGGTATGCAGGGTGACAATCCATAAAGTCTCCCATTAGGGACAGTTAGTTTACTTTTTGAACTAACAGCGATAAGAGTAGGATGTAGGATTTAGGAATCATAATACTGAGAAACATGTTATACATGTTTGTCATTTTCAAATTTCTAGTAACTCTGATAATAGCAATATGTTTTGTGTCTTGTCACAATGCATGTACTAAGTAGCAGGTTATGGAAATAAATGTTTTTCAACATACATTGTGTCATTATTAGTACAAATGCTTGAGTATGACACTCGAAGCACAAAATGTTGGTTTCCCAATTACCACTGCGCCGCTGAAAACACTGTTTGTTTACCAGAAAGCACCTCCCCCTGTGAGACGGGGCAAAGTGTGGGTCTGCAGTAAACCAGATTTGCCTTCCTCATACATTGCACATTGAACTAAGTCCTTGTGCTATAGGATTAGGGGATCTAAACCTGTAGACTTGGGGTGTAACCCTAAAATGCATTACACAATTTCCTTTCTCTGCTACCACCCCACTGGATGTAGTCAGTCTTTTAGTTTCAGGGAGCCATGATTATCCACTCTTTCAGGATATTATGGCAATCTGATTAGTTGCTGGCCAGCCAATCAGATTCTCTGGAAAAAATCTTTGTGAGTTTAGAGCTGAAGGGCTCTGAGGCGCCCGGAGAGGGGAGGCTGGACTTCCAGCCATGGGGACAGGCACTCTGCTCTTTCTAGATATCAGAAAAAATGGAGGAAAAGGAAATTTGTCCTGCTCAGTATGTAAAATTCAATTTAGCAGTTTGGTACACCTAATACAGGGAAAGCAGAGAACCGAAAAGATGGTGTTGGTAACAGCTACAAACAGCGATTTAAATGGGTCAGTACTCACCGATACTTAGTACGAGCACTTTTCAGTGTTCTTCCCTTGAATACCAGGACTACTCCTTATGTCAAGAGAGTACCAGTACTTCTAGAGGCAAGCTGGGGTCAGACTACGAGGTACTGGTACGTGCAGTGCAGGTGCTGCTGAATACAGGCTTTCAGATGGAGTGTCTGTAAGGTGCTCTGACAGTCAATGGCGAGTGTATTCCAGCGCTAGGTTGTTGCTGCAGCCTTACACTCCGACAGAGCGACAGGAATAAGGACATGTGGCCTGACCGCTAGAGCTCCCGGCATTGGAACTGTTGCTCTGCCAGTACAGTGTAAGGCTGCAGCGCTGGAATACACTCGCCATTGACCGTTAGAGCGCCTAACACCCTTCGGCCAAGTTCCTCTCATGTATGCAGTGCGCAATTGATAATTATTTTGCAGTTATATATTGCATGAACTCGGCACAAGGGCATTAAAGCACTTTACATGACAAGTGCAAGTTCGACATGAAAGCATGATCAGTGGCGGCTCCTCCACTAAGGCGGAGGAGCATCTCCCCACTGCTTTTAAGCAGTGTCACTAAAGGAAAATTAAAACGATAATTGCTCTAAGTTATTATCATTTTATTTTTTCCTTGTTGCGGCAGCTTTGTGGGCGGGGCTGCTCTGCTGACAGAGCAGGGGAGGGGAGGAGTGGTTTACACTCCAAAAGTGCATATGAATATTTGGCCGGCTCTCTCCGTCCAAACATTCATGCACACTTTGCATGTTCTCCATGCAGGCTGCATTACATCCTGCATGGAGAACATGCCCAGCCTCCCATTCTCTGGCTGAGCGCCGATCCACTGCGCTCAGACCAATCACAACGCTGCATTGCAGAGTTGTGATTGACTATCGGGAGGCTGGGAGCCTGGTGCATTCTGCTTCCTGCCCTGGAAGCGGGGAAGAGAACCAAGAGGAGGCGGAGCTGGGTGGCAGCAGGAGACAGGTAAGTGTGTATTTTTTTTTTATTTCATTCCCTCCTGACCCCCGCGACCCTCCTCCCTACCGCCTTCAAATCGGAGCCACCACAGACCATAATTTTTTTGTTTTCATGGCACAGGAAGTGAAATCCCAGACTTGGCTCAACAGCCTATGATTCTGGGTAAATTATTTAAACTCCCCAAGCCATAAAAATAAAAAAAGTATGCTTCCATGTAAAATTTCGCCTTCTCATGTAAAACGCTTTAATGCCCTTTGGACAAGTTCGTGCTATATAAAACTGCAAATAATATCCCTTATTCCCGCACATATGAGCTGAACTGGCTGAAGGGCACTGTAGGAAGTTAGGATCTGACTGCATGGTTACCCCTCACTTTTTGCCTGGTGTTTTGCTGGTTTTTGACTAGTCTGACTGGAATCCTGCTAATCAGGACCCCAGTCTATCTGCTTTCTCCCTTAAATTGTCACACATGTACTTTGGTACACTCCAGATTGGATACTGGGGTACCCTTATAAATCCCTAGTATATGGTACCCATGTACCCAGGGCATAGGTACCCCAGAGGCCTCCCATGGGCTGAAGCATGTATTATGCCACCCATGAGAGGCCATGCAAAATGGAACTCCAGGTCTGCTGCAGCAGCCTGTGTAAGATGGTGCTTGCACCACTTACTTTAGATATAGGTTCACTATATCGATAGGTCACTACACTTAAAACGTATAAGTCACCCCTATAGCAGGCCTTATCAATCCTGAAGGCAGGGTGCTGGGTTTTTAGTGAGAGGGTGCCCCTGATTGAGCAGAGCCTCTCTGCAGCCTTGGGAGACCATTCTCCCGGGTTGTCTGTGACTCAGCTGGATATATAGGTAGAAGTGCATTATAACTTTGCGGTAAATGCTATCTCGAAAACGGCTGCATAGAAACATATGTTTGATATCAAACACCTTGGAATCATACCTCCACACCGGTAACCGGTATGGGAGGTATGATTCCACCCTTCAGAAGCGAGCTTCGTGGGGTCACTGGTCTAACCTGTGCCAGCCTTCTCGACCCGGGCAGCACAAAATGGATGCTGCCGACTACAGACACATTTCTGCCCTCCTGCTGCTGAGCCAAGCTCGAGCAGAGGAAGGCAGCACAATAGGCATCCTGTCACAGGGAGGTATGACCACCTCCCAGACAGGGTTTAGTGTATTGGGGCTGGACGGGTGCACTCTGAGAGTGCCTGAAAGTCTGCACCTGGGGCACATTGGGTGTCCCTGTGCTTAGTCCAGCTCAAACCAGTTCTGGGAGCCATTGGCTCCTGCTCTGGAGCGAAATTGGGCAAAGGACATGGGTGTAACCACCCCTCTGTCCTGCCCCCTCCCCTAGGAGGGTTCCCTGATTCTGTCCAACCTCTCCCGTGGGTACAAAAGAGCTTACCTGGCTGTAAGACTTTAGATTTGATGTGGACAAGATTCTACATGAAGAAACCACTGACCTTCAACCGTCTGGACACTCTGGACTTCGCTGGACCTCAACTGGGCTGGACTTCGTCCCCCTTTCCACCCGGAGCTTAGTTCGTGCCTGTGCTCTATACAGGCTCGTGCAGGACCTGTGGTGCACGAAAGACAACTGAAGAATCTCACTTCGCAGGCACATAACTGCAACTGACCGGTCTGCTGGTCCTGAGCTCCTGCGGACTCAGAAGATTTCAGCAACACAGGAGGTTGGTTGCCGAAGGTCCCTGAGGTCAATCTGCCCTCTCACCGAGTTTGAGACCAGTATCCCTCGTGGGGACTGCATAACCCGAACCCCTGTGTACCGCGTCCATTTGCAAGTGCATATGCTTGTTGGCGATTCCCGAGCTTGGCAAACACAAGGAGATGATGGACGGAGCGCTGAAACTTTTCAGACACTCACCCCCTGTCACAGATCTGGGTTGAATCCATTATCGTTCTTTAGCTCACTTCGCCACCCCAGTTCAGACACAGCTATATGCAAATCAGTCTTGACCCTGTGCCTCATGGGAACAGTCCAGCCCGAACTGCCAAGCCATGTCTTCCCTGGACCAGAAACAAGCATCCTGGGACCGGTTTCACCCTAGCTTGTGCATTGGACTTCGTGTAGTCCTGATCCGGAGCAGTATTTGCACCAAAGAACTCCGGCCTCCTCGCACCGAGTGCTCTGTGGGCTGGTACTTTGCAATCTTGCCCGAGGTCCCCTCGCGACTCCTGGTCCTTCGGCCTGTGGGTCCCTCTGAGGGTCATCTTGATTTCTGTTGGGCTTTCCAGGTTGCTCCAGACGTGCTCCGACTCCCCAGTGCTTGGTGAGTCCCCTGGACCTTGCTGGTCCACACCGTAACCTGTTTGACCTTCCTGCATGGGTTGCTTTTGCCAAGGCTTGTTGGTGCTACAGCCGGACACCGACCCCTCAGCACTTGCCATCCTTCGTGGGACAGCTCACCTCTGGCTCCTGGTAGTCCTCGACGTCTCCTGGTCCTCGTGGCTGCAGAGTCAAGCAACCGACATCGGAGGGCATTCGTCTACCGAGCCCCTGGTCACTCTGAAGTGACCCAGACTCTGTCCCATCTGCTTTCAGGTTCCATCTTCCCCGAATCATGGCTTGGATTCCACCGGACCCTTTTCGCCTTCACGGCAGCAGTACTTCTTTGCAGCTCTCCATTGAGAACGACAGCAGTTTCCGATGCCACTTCAGACCTATGCACCCGGCTCCACTGGGATAGGTAACTCGGGTACTTCGGTATCCACGGGTGGCTCTTCAAACTCTTAAGTTCCAACGGGTGCGCTCGAAGTCCTCCTAGAAGGCTCCTTAAACTTTAAAAGTGTAACTGCGACTTCCCCATAGAATTGTACGGAGCCCGCGGTCGTGTTCCCACACTGCACCCGGCCTCCGTGGGGTCCCCGTCTACTCACCTCGGGTGGTTCCTTGGGGTCCCAGCGATTCTACGTGCTCCAGACCTTGTCTTGATTCAGTTGTGACTGTTATACCACTATTTTAGTATATGGTTTGGTCTCCCCCTGGAGCCCACTGTGTATTGTACTACTTACAACTGTTCTATTGATCTTGTATTGTGTGCTTTGTGTTCTATCCTCGTGTAGAGGATAGTAGAGAGTGTTATATTAATAAATACATATTTTTATATAACTACTGTGTTGATCTCCTTCATTTAGTCATTCAGGAGGTGATATTCTGGTAAAACAAGCTGATTTACATTCCTTCAAGACTAAGCCTGAAGGCTGCTCTCCATAGCTACCATTAGGATAGCTTTCTAAAGGTTATCTTTGACCTCATACATCATAAGGGTCGTTTGGACTGGTGCAAGGTGCCCACTTTAACTAGTGGACAGCATATACCAGGCCAACTTCTCACATTCACTAGGGAGCTTTACATTGAAGAAAAAACATACTGATACTGTAAATACCTGCCTCAAAGCCACGCCCCCAGACCCACCCCAATCCATTTGTTGAGTAATGGCACTTCTCTTTTTCCATTTAAAACACTGGCTACAAAATACTGTAATTTGATGCAGCATTGATCCTCAGTTGTTGATACATACAGGTGACCTCAAAGGGGTACCAACAGATCTAACTAGCTAGCCTATTTATTTACTGTACCATCCACAAACTGCGTTATATAAGCTTACAACCCTGAATGACCCCAAAGTATTACTAGGTTAGTTAGAGTTTAGGAAACGGTGCTCCTTTTTCACAGCACTTCATATACATATTTTGCCCTTCAAGCCCACACTGGATTCGTCCCTCAGACATTAAGAAGTTAAGATCAGAAAGGCCAAATCGCAGTAATTTCTTGCACTGAACTTTCTTCATGTCTGCTGAACACTCTTAAGCACACAGGTGTCCCATGAAGGGTTATGAGAGCTTAGTCAAAATCCCACCTACCCTCAGACCTAACCTGTACCCTGTGGCAGCAATCCCGGCAGTCTTGGCTCTTTCCCTCCATTTCATCACTCCAGATCAGTTTCAACCCTGCGGAGGCAATATGGATCTCGGCTCGGAAGGAGATGAGTGGGAGTCACAGCCGCTCTTCTTTCAGTCAGTGTTCAATTTGAGCCAGTGGTTTCCGGTGCTCAGCACCCGCACTTAATCCTCAACACCGGCACTTATAACGTTAACTTGACTCAAAGGTGCCCTTTTCATGAGCACAAGTCAAGGACACATTCATTTTTAATTCTTTGTAGGCCCGGGGAGGCTAAGTGATTTGCCCAGACTCACAGGATGTTGAGCCTACGCCAAGACTTGAGCCGGATAGCCCAGCTCCAAAGTCGGCAGCTCTGGCCCTTATGCCACATACTCTCCCTACTCTTGTAAAGTTTTTGGTTAGTTCTGCTATAGGCGGTGCTAATAGGAGCAATGGTCTGGTGGAAGCTGCCTCCTGCTGAAAGTCCCGCCACTTATTTTTTCACAAATTTACCACTGCTTTCAGTATTCCAGAGGGGTAACTCAGACTATACAACATCAAGTTAGCAGTCAATAGGATAAGTTTATTTTCACATTTTTTCAAGCTAAGCCCAATTTTGTATATCTCATAACTCGCACTTTCAAACAAAAAACATAAGCATCGCTGACAATTTCCTTTGAAGTTTATGTGCCCTGGATTCAAAACCGTGATCGTCCCTTATTAAAGATCTAACATTCACTCAACAACAAATTAACTTCCCTTTCCAAAACTACCACGTTCTGACTCAGAAAAGCGTCAGAATGGCACTGCCTATTCCAAAATATACATCTAGAAACGTCCATAGGTTGATTGTTAGAAACAGTGTCCCTTTTCTCAATTCTATGAAATCTGCATTCTTGGGGAATCGCAGTCAATTGCGGGTCAGTGTCAACACCTTCTAAAGGGGCAACCAGATGCACAAAGAAAATGAAGTAGGCAAAAAATGACAGGTTCATATAGAATCCCTCCTTGCCCAGAGATATATATTCAAGATTTGTTCAAGCTACCCCCTAAACATTCCTCCTTTGTGAGCTGATCACTTCTGAAAACGTTTTCCGTGCCCTTAAGTTATATATATGTGAGTCTGAGCAACTATGTCCAAAGACGCAAATGCATTCAACATAAATGTGTTCAATTCTTCGATTTCATTTTTAGCCACAGTGAATGTGCTTTTTCTACAAAAGTTTGACCGTTATTACGTTTTAATTCTTGTCACAATGACTCGCAATAGAATCAGACTTCAGTTTCCTGTACATTATGCTAAGAATGCCATGTCTAAACACGAATTTCTAGATTTTGCACAGTGTTGCGATGCCAATTCGGAGTGTCAGCAATTACTGTATGAGATCTACTTTCCGTAATTAACAATATAGTCTTAAATAGAAGTCAGCCCTTTTTCTGCCTTAATACCTCGTGCACAAAACGATCTAGCCGGTAGGTACGGTCGGAAAAGACATGGGTGCGTGACTAGGTGACTCCAACAGGAGAAGCAAGGAAAGAGAAAAGAAAAGAAGAAGAAAAAGAAGGGTTAACAGAATTAGAGGTCTACAACCGAAAAGAAACCCGAGAAGATGCAAAAGCAATTAGCAAGAGAGGTGCAACAACTGAATCCGAAGGGTTACATGGAAGAAAATTGTCATAAGATCAGGGTCAAATTTGGAGAGCGCAAACGAATGATGTGGGAGAGGAGAGCAAAGTAAACAAGTAATGGCAAAGCCAATAGGTCTGCCTATTCGCGAGCTACTGGCTTTGTTAATGTATTTTATCCATGTGGCACAGCAGCTTTAAAAATTGTGCTATGGCATGACCAGCACTGGCCGCATCATAGCGAGTTTTTTTTTGGGTGGGAGGAGGGCAAGCAACAGCAATGGGAGGGCAAGCAACAACGATGGGAGGGAGGGGAGGCAGGCAACTACAATGGGAGTGGGTGCAAACAACGATGGGAGGGCAAGCAATGACAACGAGTGGGAAATAAAGGGGATGCAAGCAACAAAGGGCAAGCAACGATGAAAAGAAAGCAACGGTGTTGGAGGAAGCAAGAAAAAAAAGTCTCTGAATCGGAGTGCGAACAGCAGAAGGGCACTAATGAAGCAATTAATCAGAACATGGTTTATGCTCCATTGAATGGGCAAACACATACAGCAAAAGTGAAACCAGCAAGCGCTGACCTATGAGAAGCAAGGAATTGAGACTGATGATGAAGCCAACAAATGGTAAGCAATGGGTGGGCTCTAAGCCCCCTTTAAGTTTAAGTGAGCAAAAGATCTTGTAAAAAAAAAAATCACATGCGCGGTCTCATGTGAGACCTAACAAATGGAGTAAAGTGTTAATCAGCCAATTCAATCAGGAACTAACACTTAGGAATTACAAGAGTTGGGAACGCAATTGTCACATTTTCTAAAGTTGAAAACTTTATGTCGGAGGGACAAAATGGAGCAGAGAAAGTAAAAGGCTGGTAGTGAGAGAATAAAGAAAACCCATGCAAAATTGCTATTGTTACAAACTGGTTGAAGTGTTTGGTGTCAAGCATGAGATTCTGACTGAGTGCTGCTTTGAATCATGTACACTGAAGATGCTCTAAAGCATGCAAAAGTTTCAAAGTGTTTGAGGAAAGTGTAGTGCATTCGCCTGTTCCTTCATCTGGAGCATTGATCCTGTCCTCCATATGGTATTAATGGAACGATTTTAGCTTCAGTTTGATATGTGCATATTAATCCAGAAACAAGCAGTGACAAAGCCAATAGGTCTAGAATAGGCTACCAGCTTTTTGTTTTTGACAATGCTTGTTTTGTTTTGCAATGGAGTTTGTAAAATTTTATTGTTGTGAGTTCTGCTGAGCACTTGCCAAATTTTAAAAACAAATGTCTAAAACAAACATCCTGTTTTGGTATCAAAAAGCACACTTTTCCATAGTAGCCCCTGGCGCTGAAGGGAAGCACTTTGTGTTTAGATGTGCTCAATGTGAAAGAGTTGTCACAGTGAAGTTAGCCAGTGGCTGAAGCGGACTGACCCATTGCCCTGTGCTGCATGCTTCAGTGAACAAAAGAAAATTGTGAATGGCACCACAACAGGCCAATGACTGAAGATGGTTGGCTAAAAGTCCCTATAAATAAGTATGTTAGGTAAATAAATTTAGTAAAATCAAAAGGTCTTGGCTAATGCCAGACCTAAAAAGAATGGTGTGGTCTAAGTCTGCCAACATTGCGTCATGGGCTTGGTCTCAAAGGCTTATTTATATGCACGCCTGTAGTAGAGAGAAAAGAGGAGTAATATAACAGGAAGTGACGACTCATTGAAGATGAGTAGTCCGATGTTAATAGGTTGAGGACTACGGAATATGTCAAGAGAAGGCACACCTGATCAGTGGCGTAGCTAGGGGGGGGCGATGGGGGCGGACCGCCCCAGGCGGCACGAGTTTTCGGGCGGCAGCCGGGCCCCCTTCCCCCCGCTCTTACCTGCGGCCGTTGCTACCACCCCCCTCCCCCCTGCTCTTCTATCATTTTGCCGAGGGCGGCAAACGCAGGGGCCGCCACGGGCAGCCGAAGGCCTAGCTACGCCCCTGCACCTGATACGAACCTGCTGATATGAGCAGCCACTCTATGGCCTTCAAACCGCCTTAGGCAGGTGTGGCTTCACATCTGTTGGGTACTGAAAAGCTTTGCATTGATTCCTACTGTTGTGTGGATGTGGGGTAAAAATAAAGGGAACTACGCTGAGAGTCTGGGGGTATTCCAAGGTGAAACAAGCATTCCACTGGCAACAGATGAAGTGCTGTGGGATGATAGATGATGAGCCACACTGGATCTGTAACGTGAAGGGATGATATATAGGGTCACACATGACACAGAACTGAGACTGTTGAACAGAATTACTCAAACATTTGTTAGGTGTCCGAGAGCATGCTTTTGATCCAACCTAATGCAGAGCACTGAATGAGTGACTGTCCTGTGACGGAGTAGGAGAGATTTCATCTTAGGCTTGGAGAATCACTGGTCTGCAGTGACAGATAAACAATGGCTCCTAGCGGAGTGAAATCTGATTTTATGAGTGATTAGGAGAGTTGGTGAAGAACCAGTCCTTGGTCCTGATGAGACATTTACAATAGATGGAGGTGAACGTCTTGTTCCAAAATGGATTGAGGTTTCAGCAGAGGAATAGTGAGCTTCAGTTCACTGATTCGATCTGGCGTATGAGGATTTAGTTCGAGCTTAGTTGTGATGATGTAAGTTGTGAATGGGGAAATGCTACTCGATTTTCCAGTTCCGGCTCACAGAATCTCTTGGTACAGACAGGATATGACGAACTATTACTTATTTATAAGTAATGGAGGCTCTGATCCAGCAAGTAGAATAAGTGTAAGTATTTGATTCCAGGCAGAATAGAGGCATCTCTCTCCACCCTACCGAGAACAGAGAATATTGCATTAGTAAGAGTAACCTATGAGTAATACTGTGACTCAAGGCAGCAGAGGGATCTGGCTGCCACTGCTGCAACAAAGCAGTTTGCATCCCAGAGAAGCTTTCTCTTCATACCCTTCTTATGTTGTACATCAGCAAGTTAATGCATGCCTCCTGAATACCCAGAAGGCACTCATCCTGAAGAACAAGTTGCAAAGTGCTCTTTTCATGACTTCATACCAGCAGCACTGTGACTTCTGCCATCCAGGTTCTCCACTGCAATCTCTTCCCCCTTGCCTACAGATTGTTTAAGTGATGCTTCAGGGTTGTATCTTGTTGAGTCTATTTCTGCAGCTCCAGATTTTTAAGCCCAGAAAATATCTGCTCTGCACATGCCCCTTCACAGCTGCTTAATCTGTAAAAGAATAAGTGTAGTGTCCCAAAGTTTTGCGAAAAAGCCTGCAACTGGCACTATCAAAGGTTGGGAATACCAAAGCTGTGTAGTCTTGATTCTACTTCATGCCCCTTTAATCCACCACCGGACACTCCCTATTTTTTTTATCTCACTCTTGACGGTTGTTTTTCATCCATGCTTTCTCCCTTTGTCACTATTTTTCCATCTTTCTCTTCCTCCTCCTTTCCCCCTTCTGTGTTTTTCTCTGGATCAAAGTCTGCTGAGGAAAAAGAAGTGCTGGTCCCCAAAAACGAGTGCCAGTGGGCGCTGTCTGCAAACACCGGATCAAATTAATCACAGCCTCTACCTCCTGGTAGGGCTATCGATCAGCTGCATCAAGAGGTATTAGTGAGTCTACCTTTTCAGTCCTTGAAATACATGAAACTTTGCACATGCGCACAGGTTTGGTGTGCTTAAATTTGCTTTTCTCGTGAGCTCAATGATTCAACTGTATGATGTTTTCCCACAACATGGAAATTGAGGCAAGTGTACCTTTAACACTGGCAATGATTTACAAAACATCCAACACAATTATACATCCATTACCATGAAGATTTAGCTCCTAGGGATATAAGGCATTTGTGCTTATAGTCAACATAAATAGAGTCAAGAGAAAGCAGCAGGAGTCATAGCAGAGACGGAGAGGGAGAAAATAATCTGGCATGGAGATACTTCCTCAATACTATGAGGTGTGTTAGTGGACTGTAGAATTGGCTGTTTAATTGTCAATAATGGCTCCAAGATGCAAACTAGGAGCGCCCTAGAAAAACTATGAACTCAAAAGGCAATTATGATGAACAAAGAATTAATTCTTTTAAATTGGAAAGGTCCTGGCCAGGCAGATGTTAGAGAATGAATGAAAGAATTTCCTCAATGGGACACCCTTAAGAAAGCGGCATTCACTGCAAGAAATAGACTACACTTTTTAATGGTGTCCAAACAAGATTTATCAACTTTCTTGGCCAAAATATTTAAGAACATATAGGTATCTACAAAAATAATTATTTGTACATATTTGTATATTTAAATGAGTTGAGTTCCCCAAATATTTTCGTGCTTTGACACCCTGCACTGCTACTCCCCTCCTTGGTTACTACACACCTTGTTATCTTAATCAAGGAAGTGACAGCAAATCTGTAATTTCTGTGCTGGTACTGAGCCTGGGATTCATGTCTGAGCTCAGAAATTAATAACAGAGCAGTGGTGCATCAATATGTATTATCAATGGGAACTAGCCTCAAAGGGCATAGAGATAGTGTGTTTGTACAGAAGAAAGAAATATTATTTCTTTTGAAAACCCTCACCCACCAACCTAGTTGGTGGCATGCTTCATCATCGGGCTCCACCCGGTGACACCGAATGTGTCCCGGGTGTGCTTCAACGCCTGTGTTATAGCGGAGCTGGTTTCGTGGTGAATGAGTGTGCAATGATAGCGTGTGAGTGTGAATTAAAAACTGTCCTCGGGTCCCAATTCCTCTACTAGGTAATTTTATTAGTGGGCCCTTGGCAGTGTTAAAAACAAGGCAATGGATGTGTTGTGGAGTTATCTATAGTCTCCCACATCCTGTGTGGTCAACATGTTTCAGCCAGGCCTCGGTAGTGAGCTGGCTTTCTTCAGGACCTATGAATGTGTGCAGTACTCGTGAAGTGATTTAAAAAGGCAGGGTCAGGAATGCCCGCTATGTGTTGCACTTGCTAAGGTGCAATATGGGTAAGAGGGTGCTTCCCTCTGTGCTTTGTACTCTTTGAGATTATCAGAGCAAAGCTTCATGAGTATCCGGCATAGGGATCGGCCTAAAACGCCTTTTGGGTGAAGCTCGGTACCCGCGTCAGCACCTACTTGGTATGCATCGGATCTCCGTGGATGTGAGAGCATTAATATGCATGCATTATCTTGATTTGGTGTGTAATGTGTGCTAGCAACTTGCATTAGAATTGCAAATGAATGCCAGAAATAAACATTTGACAGCCTGATGTATGCGTTTGCAATCTGACCCAACAGTGCAACAGACAGGCCATCCGGAGTGGTGGCACAGTTCTTTAGGCTCACTCTAGGTAGGATTAGTGAGCTGGCACAGGCTGGTCTGTCCTGGCATTGTCTAGGCCCAGATATTAAAGTAAAAATTGGTTCTGTCGGGGTTTACAATTACTTAAAGTAAGTAGCAACAGCTTACTTATAACACGTATCAACGATTTGAAAAAGAAGAATATATAACACACACCGAAATTATGATTTAATAATGTATTCAGAAAAAATCAGATAATCATGGCTGTCGCAATTTACAATTTCAATTGCAATATGAAATACGTGACTGTGGTGAAAAAAGTGACATGTGGTGGTTGGTGATAAAGACAGTACACTATATACAGAAACAATTTGAGCGTGCAATAAAAGAAGGGAAGAAATACTTTTTCTTGTATGTCCTTATTATTTAACACATATGCTTCAAGATCCTAATGACAAATAAGACTGTGATCATGAGCGTTGTGTAGACATATTGTCATGTCAACCAATCGACGCAAAGATCGGCCACTCGGTTCAGGAAAAGGAACACTGGCATATTTTTAAATAAGGAGCAAAAATCTAATTGTCTATGATGTTACAACTTGAGAATTAGTCTGCTAATTAAAATAGGATCCACATACTATGCTCACATTAATAGTAGGAAGCAAGTACAAGCATTGGTAAATGCAGGAAAAGTAAGCTACAGCCAATAGAAATGGAGGAAAAGTAAGTGGCAAGCACAGGAACCAATTAAAAGCATCGAAAGCATGGAGGCGGGGTGTAAGCCCTTGTAGGTTTTATATTAAATACAAAAGATTTCACAAACACAGCACAAGCGCTGTGTAGGCGAAACCTAAAAAAATCAAGAATAAAACAGTGACATGCAAAACTAGCCATTTTAATGGAGCGCAGTTTAGTTTATGTAGAAGCTAGCAATACCACAAATTGGAATATGTTTGACATCCTAATTTCTTTACTCCGTGCCTTTTTTAATAATATGTTCTAATCATATTCATTTTCTAGCTAGAAACCAAAAATGGCACTAGCTCTGAATGCTGATAGAAAACTCAAATGAAAGGACAGGGGCATGTTTACAAAAACAGGCATCTAGTATAACATAAGGAGTGGAATTGTAAGTATAAGGGGTGGAATTGGGGGAAACAAATTGGGGGCGGGGTGTCATTTGCATAATTTTTCCACTCTTTCAGTTTTCTTTATAAACTATTGCGATCTGCCACCCAAGTTCATCAGGTTCAAATGAAGCAAAACAAAATTGTAGTCCCAAATGCAGGACTTCACTGGCAACACTTTGGTTTTCTTCACCAACTTCTCTACGACCCCGAGTAAGGTGTAAATGCGGTACCAGGTTAGCATGAAGGTGGACGGTTAAAAATTGAGAATTCCATACAAGGTAAAAACCTTCAGTGAAAACCGCGTACCACTTGGGGAATGTTAATGCCAGTCAATGATTCCCATATTCAACATTCGATCCTGAGCTCATGTTAAACTTATTGAGGTTCTTCTCCTACAACTTGAGGCTTCAACAATGTGGCATAGTGGCAGGCACCTTAATTCTTCCAGAGATACCGTCGTCAGAGCTAGCTAACACTGGTGATCACTCTCCTAAGGAGACCTTATTAATAAAATATACGGTACGTTACCTCCCATTTGCGATGGTAATACTCAAAGCCACCATTCGTCTTGCTTTCCACACACAAATCACATTATGTAGTGTATTTAGATCCCACCTAACGTATTAACTCTCCTACTTTAGGTCCTTGATAAGCTCTCCTATCTTGCAGTACTGCTCCCCAGGAAGTGTGCTCCCCATGGTGTAAGCAACCAACCCAAGTTGCCACCTTCTAGATTGCTTTATTAAAATCATAATTCCTTTTTTTGTGATTCTCTCTGGTGTATGAACTGTGACAGATGTTTGCATTATAGGCAGCAGTCCAAAATTCATAGTAGTTTTCCAAATACCAAAGGTCCCATTCCTCCTCTAAAATGATGACTTTGGGACTAACCAAAATATACCTAACTCAACAAAAGATACTCATAAATTATAAATCTGTTTGGAAAGTTCACATAAACAATACCCTTATGGAAAATCAGAGGAGGCTTGAGATCCCTTGAGGCTCAAACACATTGTAGTCACCCAATTGAACCAACGCCAATAATCAACAATCACTATATTATACATACCGATTGTTACGGTTTAAACACAATGACACCATACCCCCATGACTCCAGTCAATAAAAAATACAACCATACAGAAAGGCTGCACAGAATTCCAACTACACTGCAAGGCCATACAAATGCTAGTGGCATAAGATAACCTAAACAATAAAGTATGCATCGTCCTTGACCACACGAACCTCCTTAAGGGAGGGAGGATGTGGTCTACGGACTAGGGCGGTCAACCTCAAATCTGGGGACCTCTCGGCAATGACACTCAACATCCTGTGATTCTGGGCAAATCACTTAATCTCCCCATGCCTACCAAAATTGAATGTGTTCTTGTGTAAAGCAACTGGTGCCAATGTAAAGCGATCCGATACCTTTGGGTCAAGTTTGCGCTCTATAAAACTCTGGGGAAAAAACATCCTGCGTACCACGAGGAGGTTCCATATACCATCTTTGAATGATCCTTTTGGAAGTGTCAAAGGCCTTGCTGAACCCTAAGAGGGCATGATTGTAAATTCTGAATTTCACAGTGGACAAAACTGAAGTGACCTCCTGCTGTTAAAGCTGATCCTGGGTCCAAGGCGTTCTATTATTCTTACTAACACAAATGATTTTATTAAGGAATTGTATTGTGCCTTTTACTGCTAACCCCCACTGACAGGAACAGGCTAGAGGTGTGCTCATTAAATAAAGAAAAATCAAATACTGTTTTTGAGTTCTTTGCGGTCTCTAACCCACATCATACTTCAGTCTCAATAAAACCACAACCACTTCCTGGAGTTTGCCACAGTGTACTTGTTTGGGAAGCATTAGCAAGAAGACACACAACCATTAAATTTACCCTGCTTGAACAATGTTCTTCTGCAGGGGCACCAGGACGGAAAGCACTGAAATGACGTTAGATACCGCTGAGGGAAGAAACATACGAGGGCATTGGTGTGATCCGCTCCTTAACATGTTGAGTCTCCTAACAGACATCCGCTGAATTAAGCAAAGAGTTAATAAATATAAATATTCTTCCAAGAACAGCTTTGTATCGACCATTAATGAAAACAACCTCGCAAGACTATGCCTCTAAACACGGCCCCACAAACACGAATTACTGCGCCCGTTTATTGAACCGACTGATTTCTATCAGGTAATGAATTTGTCATCTTGGAGTATGATTTTGATGGATAATCGCACTTCACCAGCCCGAGCCTCAGTGTTTCCAGCCATGCTCATTCGTCTGAGCTCAGTACAATAAGCACCGCTGATTTTGGAAATAACACCCGGTTTTGCAAGTCTTTGGGACATTACTGAGAAAGCGCCGTCTAAGACGTCACAGACTGTCCCCTCCTCCGCGCTTCCCGTGTACATGCACAGGCATGAGATATGCGCTGTTCAATAATTTTTTTCACATGTTTGCTTCATGTGACAGTTCATGTCCTTCAGAACGCAGCCCAGACATCCGGCAGTACAGAGTATGAGACTCCGCAACAAACTTCCATCACCTGGGTAAATCATACCCCAACATGCGCCCCCTTCAGCTCGATTGGACAAGTGCAGCTGGGGCTAAAAGCCACAGGCCGGTTTACAGCAACAAAGCAAACCTAAAAGTACCTCAAGCTATAAACACCGTAAGAGATCTTCAAGACATTACGCTTTGCAGAACTCTTTGGTGCTTAAAACGTAGCTGCGAAAACATCCCTTTCCATCTGCAGCTGTAAAAACGCCTATTGAAGCGCGTGCCACCCTTTAACAGCTCGCGCACAGCAGACTAACAAGTAATATAACTTTCAACTCACCACCGAGGATCCCAGAGCTAAGAAACAAGGAAGCAGCGGCGAGCTGGCGAAAATGAAACCGCTGAGATGCAAGACTCCCAAAGTTCCCTGGAGGCACTGGTTCGCAAAGAAAGAAAAGTCCCTGGCAGACCAGCAAGGTATCCTGTCGTGTTTTTTTTAACGAATCAAGGTCTGCTCTGAAACTATTTGTCCACCGAAAATGACGAAAAGCGAGCGAAGGGGGAGGAATGCTGCCTGCTCTTCCTGCTTGAATGGCAATTACTTGCTGCAGCTCAAGCTGCTGGGAGAGGAAATGGGGGTTGGGACGGGAGGAGGACGGGCAGGGAGGGCGCAACAGGCGGGCTGTTCTGCGGGCTGCAGGGAGAGAGCCCTGCGACCAGACCGAGCACTCCACCGCCGCTCCCCGTCCGGGGGGCGCGCATTCTTACGATTCCCAGCCAAACAAGGGTTCAGACACACTCGCAGCCCACCAACTGATGATATCTTTTTATCTTTTGACACGCTGCGTATTTGTCTCTTTTATATATAGCGCGCGCTGCGCCCGCGAGCATTCTCAGACAGCCTTGCAGTGTTCCATCCGGGCGGAATAAAAACACCGGGTTAGGCGGGTCTACGTGCCGAACGGATCTTTGTCATCTAACTTAAAAAAACAATGTATGGCGGAAATATACGTTTACGTGCCCGCTGGTAAACATTGCCAGTTTCACCACAAAACAGCTGTCGTCTCAAACGTCTAATTTCTGGGGAAAACTGCGTTATACATGCAGGAAGGCGCAGTCGCATCTGTGTTATTATGTACAGCACAAAACAGATACACTGTGGTGAATAAACATCTTGCAGATACACTGTGGTGAATGAACATCTTGCAGATACACTTTGGTGAATGAACATCTTGCAGATACACTGTGGTGAATGAACATCTTGCAGTTACACTGTGGTGAATGAACCTCTTGCAGATACACTGTGGTGAATAAACCTCTTGCAGATACACCGTGGTGAATGAACATATTGCAGATACTTTGTGGTGAATGAACATTTTGCAGATAAACTGTGGTGAATGAACATCTTGCAGTTACACTGTGGTGAATAAACATCTTGCAGATACACCGTGGTGAATGAACATATTGCAGATACACCGTGGTGAATGAACATTTTGCAGATAAACTGTGGTGAATGAACGTCTTTGCCTATCTCGCCCGTCTTCCTTCTGAGCTGAGACACAAGTCAACACAGATGAGAGGTTATTGCTTCCCCCTTGTAACTCTGCCCTCGGGCAGGACCTGAAAGCATCCAGATGTGGGACCTGTGTGTGTTCTTGTTAGTTCCACTGCCCTGCCTCATTCCAGATGTGCAGTCCTAGTCGTAAAGTCTTGCAAAGTTTGGTCAGTGAGTCAGTGACACAACCAGCCCATGGGTCGCCACTGACCACTGTGCTTTGCCAGGGAGTCTTCATTTTAATGTGACGTGGGTTAAAGCAAGCACAGACAAAGCAAACAGCGTTGACTTTTGTATACTGCATTCATACAGTGAAAGACAACATGTTTAGATGTATATAAATATTCACGTGGCGCTACAAGACCTGAATGCCAACATACCCACCGGCAGACCAACAAACTTTTACATACACTTACGCTGCGTAACGGAGCACAGAGATCAGCAGACAAAGGCGCTTATGCACACAACTGAACAAATATACAAGCAGGTAGTAATGAGTAAAGGCAAAAATACAAAAAGGACCAAAGACATGCAAGCACTGAATGCACAAATACAAACAGATGTACATGTACACAAGCACATAGAACAACAGACATACCTGCAGGCATTCTTATCCACTGACAATTAGACATACATGCACTCTTTCCAAAAGACATATAGGCCCCCGTGCACACAGACATACTTACAAGTACCCGTGCGTACAGACCAACAGACATTCAGACACCAGTGCATACAGGCCAAAAAATATGCAGGCACATATACTAACACAATCCCCCATTTACAGAGGGCACACACATGGGCAACACAGAGGAACGCACACAGTCACAGAATATGCTCCTATAAGCATCCATACAGTTGCTGACAACACACAGGATGGAGGGATGCATCATGAGTAGATGGATACATAATTGATGTTGGAGACATCCACGCTTAATGTACAAACCTCTGCACAAGTCAGGCCTAATAAAGAGAAGGAGCGTAGATCCAACTTGCTTTCAATCCAAGGCTTCTCTTTGGAGAAATAATGTCTACTAGACACCAACAGACACTCGGGCAACCAAAAACACAGTCTAGTGCCCCAGTTGAATGAATATTAGGATTTGTAGAGCGCACAGCTACTGCTAGAGTGTCCTGGCGCTTAGGCACAGCATTGGGCAGGGGAGACCAGATTAGCCATTGAACAGGTGGGTTTTCAGCAGTTTACAAAAGGTCTTAAGGTCAGGGATGGATCTCAGAGCTACTGGGAGCTCGTTCCAGTGTTTAGCTACCAGTACTGAGCAGGCAGAACCACCCCATTGTTGTCATCTGGTAGAGGGGATACATAACAGATGAGCTGACTGGGACCTCAGGAGTCTATTAGGATAGTAAGGGGTAAGTTTGTCCTGCAAGTATTTAGGACCGGCCCTGTGGAAGGCTGCGTGTGCCACCATCAGTCCTTTGAAGATCACCCTTTTCTTCACAGGGAGCCAGTGCAGCTGTCTTCGGTAATGAGTAATTGATGCACATTTAGGCAGTTTGAACAGGAGGCGAACGGCCATGTTCTGTACCTTTTGAAGTTGTTGAGTAAGGTAGTCTGGTAGACCCAGGTATAGGATATTTGTGTAGTCAAGTCTCGATAAGAACAGGGCGTGTATCACGGTTTTCTGGGCTTCCCATGGTAGGAATTTTAAGAATTTCCTTAACATCTTGAGAATCCAATAGGAGGTTTTAATGACGGCAGCAATCTGGTGCATAAAGGATAGGTTCTTATCTATAAGAACACGTAGGTTCCTTGCTATTTCGGTAGGGGGGGGAGATGCTGTGCAATTGGTAGGCCAGGCACTTGGCCAGCCGGGAAGGGGATTGTTGTTGAATAACAAAATCTCTGTTTTAATGGGGTTGCATTGTAGGGAGCTAGCCTTCAGCCATCCCATCACAGCAGACACGCATGCATTGCATTGTATTGCATTGCATTGCATTGTAATTGCATTTATATAGCGCTTACTACCCCTGACGAGGCATTGAAGCGCTTTTTCGGCGAAGAGCACGTTACTCCGGAACCCATAAAGGATTAGTGGTGAATTAGTATAGTGAGAAATGAAAGTAATTTGAGTTGTGGATATGTTAGTGAGTTATTTAGATTGAGAAGGATGGTGAAGATATAGAGGGAGAAGGTTTGCATTTATGTAGTGCTTGCTACCCCTGATGAGGTGTTGAAGTGCTTTTTCGCCAGTAGCACACTACTCCGGAACCCATAAAGGATTAGTGGTGAATTAGTATAGTGAAATATGAAAATAATTTGAGTGGTGGACATGTTAGTCTGTTATTTGGATTGAAAAGGATAGTGGAGGGATAGAAGAGGGAAGGATTTAGAATTCCCCTTTTTCTTTTGCCCTCATAGCAGTAGGGGGAGGCTTGGGATGAGTAAAAGGGAGGTGAAGTGGGAGGTTGAAGAGACAGAGGGAAGGGTTTACAGATAGGCTTGTTTGGGAGCACAGGCATGCACTCATATCTATGCTCAGCATGTGATTTAGTCGCCTGGCGGTGAGATAGGGAACATGAAGATAATTAAACGGCATGTATTTTAGTTGTGTGTTTCTGAATAGTCTCTGCATGTAGCTAGTGACTTTTTTCCATTCTTTCCCTGTGACGGTCTGTCCTAGGCAACGGTCCCATCTGCCTCTAGTTGCAGCTAGTGAAGGTCTAGTCATGTGTGTTGAGGATTTGTAAAACCAGGAGACCACTTTTGTGCACCCCCCCCCATCGTGAATAATAGCTATAGTGCTTTGTGTTTCTATGGTTCACCATTCGCCTCTCCCCACGTCTCAGACCACCCTTTGGATCGCGCCATACGTAAGGAAACGTGCTACTGGGAGCTGCAAGTCTGCCACCATTTCATCCTGTGTGAGAATTTTCCCATCCCTATAACAGTACCCAATGGCACCCTCCCAGTGGCGCAAGCGGTTTACCCAGTCCAGAGTCACGCTCCACAACAGGCCGCCCGGGGGGATTGTTGGTGCATGAAGTGGTGCCGCCTTGGTCTTGAAAATACAGTGATGCCAGCATTTCAGAGGTACGTTTGCCAGCTTGGGTAGTGCTCTACCCCTAATGGGTCTGCGTAAGGCGAGGGCTTTAAGGGTAGTAATCTTATTGTCACCCTCCGTTTGTGCCAATTCTTCCCTATGTTTCCCGACCAACCACCGAGATAGCCATTGGACCTGTGATGCCAGATAATAGGCTTTGAAATCAGGGACACTAGGACCACCCATACTATGGGAATCTTCAAGGTCCTTGTTTTCACCCAATGTCGGTGTTCTCCCCAAATGAAGCCCCCTAGCAGGGCATCCAGGTTCCTGAACCACTTGTGCCTAATCCATACTGGGAGATTCACGAAAAAAGAAAGTAATTTCAGGAGCATTCTCAGTTTAGCTAGTGCTACCCGGCCCATCATCCATATCGGTAGGGTTTGCCAAACGGAGATATGGCCCAAAGGGCTCTCAATGCTGCTCCCAGATTGCCTTCCAAGATGTCTGCATTATTGTGGTAGATTTGTACTCCTGGGTATTGGAAAGTATGGGGACGCCATTCGATTCCATGAGGTACCGTTACGTGCATCCACTGGGAATGCATGTTTTCCCCAGTTGGTGCACAAGCCTGACAGGTCCCAAATTTGTTCAGAAGAGGTCGTGTTCCGTGCAAGTCTGCACTGCCGTCACGGAGAAAAATTAACATGTCATCAGAGTATAAGGAGATATTGTGCACCCCATCTTGGAGTCTTAGCCCTCTATCAGTGTGCTCCCCACATATTAGTGCTGCAAAAGGTTCTACTGCCAGCACATAAAGCATCAGGGACAGCAGGGATCAGAGTGTAGTCCCTTTATGGATTTTGTAGGCCAGGGAAATTATTTTACTGGTGCGAACCCTCGCAGTGGGGTGGGAGTACAATAGTTGGATCCAGTGGGTCTACTTCACACCCATTTGCATGCATCGTAGGACCTCCCAAAGGAATCCCCAACTAAGGGTATCAAATGCCTTTTCGAGGTTTATGGACAACACCACAGCTTTTGCCCTGTCCAATTCAGACGTCTCCTTTAGCACCCTTAATAAATGTATTATGTTTATCAATGCATTCCTGTCCGGGATGAACACAGACTGGTCTGAGTGAATCAGCCCAGTCATCAAGGGCAGCTGTCGACTGGACAGTACTTTACTTAGTATTCTGTGATCCGTATTTAAAAGTGACAACTGCCTATATGAAGATCTGTCCGTGGAATCTGTGTGGTTTTAGGATTGACACCAGTAGGGCCTCATGCATGGACGGTGGTAGGGTGTCCCTCCTCAGTGATGCGGTATAGAGCTTAGCAAGGTGTGGGGGTCAAGACGCCCGATTAGACGTTATAAAACTCAACAGGCAAACCATCAGTCCCCAGAGTCTTACCCCCGACTCTTTAATCACTGCTCAGACTTCAGGCTCCGTTAACGCCATGCCCCACCATTTCCTGTCTGTAGCAGAACCCCTTGCAGGGCACTTCACTGCTGGTACTCCTCTATTACTTGCATGGGGCCCTTCCCTCGCTGCCCATAAAGGGACTCGGAATAGTTGAAGAACAACTCGATGTCGGCCTGGAAAGTACACATAGTTCTCTGACCTGGGTTATAGTAGAATCCCCCCTGGTGGGACCTAGCAAGCCAAGTCAATAACTTGCCTGCCTTATTGCCCTGTGTGTGTTGGTGCCCAAGGTATTTCGTGTAGTGTAGGCAACATAGTTGCTCATCTAGTGTCGCATATCGCTCCCTGGTGGCTGATAGTAGTCACGTCACCCGCATTTTTAAGGTCCCTGGGCTTTCTGTCCATGGCTGTCAATTCCCATTTCAGGGTTCTGCAGCTTTCAGCAGTCACGCTAATGCAGTGAACCCTTACCACCGTCTTAAAAGCTTCCCCTTCACTAACGTCGAGGTGGCTGTGCCAGTGTTGTCCTGGAAATAGTTCACTATTACCTCTTATAAGCCCTCTCTGAATGCCACGTCCTCAAGTGCAATTCCCTGTAGGCACCACGTTGGGATGTGAAGCAGGGGCGTGCCCGATGTCAAACTTGTCAACAGTAGGTTGTGGCCAGATATTGTACGCCCTAGGTATTCTGGCCTTGTGAATGTCAGATCTTTCCCCCTAGAGGCAAGGATGCAGTCCAGGCACACATGTTGGTCATGTGGCAGCGGGTAGGAGTACTCACATGCATGGGGATGTGCAGGATGCCAGACATCCAGTCTTCCACCCACCTAGAGAACATGTGTGCTAAGTTCGCTGGTGTGTGTGGCAGTGGGGGCTATGTGCAGTCCAAAGTCACGTCTAAAAGCCAGTTTGTGTCCCAGCCTAAAATCACAGGTGTGTCTGGCACATGGGTCAGATACGTGGACAGTGCATCATAGAACTTTTGCTGTTCAACACTGGGGACATTACAACACTGGGGACATCCAGGTTACCCGTCATCAACACATCTGTGTTGATAATGGGTAATCTCAATGTCAATATCAGCTGAGGTGAGTTCAAATGGTACTCCAAAAGAACTCACCTCAGCTGATATTGACATTGAGATTACCCATTATCAACACAGATGTGTTGATGACGGGCTGTAAAGTTGGTTCATTTTTCAGGCTCATTTTTAGGTCTCGCCTAGCGTCGCAGCGCATGCGCTGCTCGATCTGCGAGATCTATTGTTGTCGGGTTGCTTTCAGAAGTGGAGTCGAAGCTCCGCCCATTTTCATTGGCGCGCGTCACACTTTATGTTAAATGCTCGCTTTTGATTTGGAGTGAGGCTTGTTTGTTCCCTCCCTGTCTCCTTTTCGGCTCGCCCACCCGGACTGGATATTTTGCTCGCGCACGGCGTCTCTTTTGCTCGCGCACGGCGTCTCTTCCGCCTTGCTGCACGTTCGCAGACAGTAAACCCTGGACGGTGGCAAGACATGCAATCTTATGACGTGTTCTGAATATCACTGTTTGAAGTGCTGTCCTCACATATTGTATACTACACCCTTGTCATGTTTTATCGCTTATTTTCTTCTGTTACGTAGTGCGTGTTGCTATGTTATGTTACGTTTTTGGCATTCCTAAAGCGCGCAGCCTGAGAGTAGGGACTCGAGGCGCTTTAGCCTGGAAGGTTTAGTACCAGAATATGGAGTTTTAATGAACGATCATGTTAATAAAATATCGCAATCAAATACACACAAGACCTGTCACCTCAGGCTCTTAGATTCATAAATGTGGATGTGGAATTTTTTCATTTATCTACATTGGTCCCTCCTCACTTTTTTCGAGGTAGTGTCCCTCCACTTCATTTGCCTTCTTTTTATAAAATAGTGTTTTTATATCAAATGACAGTCATACCCCATCTATTCTTAAAGACGGAAAGAATGGTACATATACCAAAAAACACACCTATAGATATGTTTAATTTTTCAAAAATTGTGAAAAAGCAAAATGGCACCTCACGTGCGCATCACCAGTCGAGCTTGCTGATTGGTACTCACCAGCTATGCTCACTTTTATCATCATCGGTAACCATTTTGCTAAAACTTATAAGTGTCCCAAAAAGGTGATCAAACAATTCAAAAAACACTCTATGTGCTTTACGACTACCAAACAAACAAGTCCCAGTGCAGTATAAAACTGAAATAAGACGCACAGATTACCAATTTTATTCTTTTCTTGTGCGCTTATTCAGAAATTTAAAACCGGCTGCATATATGCAGACCGGCTGCATATATGCAGAAGTGGTCTGCATATATGCAGCCGGTTTTAAATTTCTGAATAAGCGCACAAGAAAAGAATAAAATTGGTAATCTGTGCGTCTTATTTCAGTTTTATACTGCACTGGGTCTTGTTTGTTTGGTAGTCGCAAAGCACATAGGGTGTTTTTTTAATTGTTTGATCACCTTTTTGGGACACTTATAAGTTTTAGCAAAATGGTTACCGATGATGATAAAAGTGAGCATAGCTGGTGAGTACCAATCAGCAAGCTCGACTGGTGGTGCGTACGTGAGGTGCCATTTTGCTTTTTTCACAATTTTTGAAAATTAAACATATCTATAGGTGTGTTTTTTGGTATATGTATCATTCTTGCCCGTCTTTAAGAATAGATGGGGTATGACTGTCATTTGATATAAAAACACTATTTTATAAAAAGAAGGCAAATGAAGTGGAGGGACACTACCTCGAAAAAGTGAGGAGTGACCGATGTAGATAAATGAAAAATTCCACGTCCACATTTATGAATCTAAGAGCCTGAGGTGACAGGTCTTGTGTGTATTTGATATAAATTGAGAGGAGGGCGACCTGTTCTTTTTGTTCCCTCTACAGCTCCATATTGATAGAAACTAAAATATCGCAGCCAGATCATTTAAAATGTTGTGTCCAGAATCTGGATCGCCGATATATCACAGTTTGCTAGTCGATGTTCCGCACACAATATTGTTGCAGCGTGATGTTTTCGTGCTGTGACGTGCAGCCCTCTGGTTACTGTTCTCTTGCACTAGTTCTGGCTGGTGTTTTACGTTGTGCTTCTGGTGTGCCTCTTGGTTTCGCATCGGTGGCTTGTTCACGGAGCTGCAGTGTGTGATGTTGGTGTTGGGAAGGTGTGGCCCTGGGCTTTGCTGGTTGTGTAGACACACACACCCCAAACCGGTCAGATGTCCGTTCCTGGCAGGTGGCGGTACTCTGGGTGCACTTCCGGTGTCTGCGTGCGGTGGATGAGTTGTGTTACACGTGTGTGTGTGGTTCTGTGTCTTTGAGATGGATGTGTGTGGTGTTGTGCCTAATGAGTTGTTTGTGTTTGTGAGTCACTTGCCTCCACAGCGGTTGCTGGGGTGGGCGTGCCGCGTGCCTGAATGACGTGTTGAATTTATATTGAATACGATTCAGAATGTTCTGTCAAGAATTGTTTGTGTATTTTTGTCTTGTGTCACGCTGATCTCTGGCTTTAAGTTATAGAGAGAAATAGTGTGCTACATTGTGTTTCTGTGTTGCTTAATTCGGTAAACGACTTCACAACTGTTCCTTTAGAGCTGTGCTTGGTATGAGGTGTGCTGGCTAGTATGCTGTGGGTAGGTGTGTGCAGAATATGTGTGATTTGCTTTTGTGTGATCATGCAAACTTTGGGGGGGAATGACGTGAAATTACGCGTAATTGCCGAGATCCGTCATTTTGCCCTATATTTTCTGTGTTGCTTAATTCGATAAACGACTTCACAACTGTTCCTATAGAGCTGTGCTTGGTATGAGGTGTGCTGGCTAGTATGCTGTGGGTAGGTGTGTGCAGAATATGTGTGATTTGCTTTTGTGTGATCATGCAAACGTTGGGGGGGAATGACGTGAAATTACACGTAATTGCCGAGATCCGTCATTTCGCCCTATATTTTAGTGTAAAAACCGCAAGTGGCGCGAGCATCAGCTCCTTGTGTTCTGGCCCTTCCTGTTATTCCCACGCGCTCCAGGTACCATTTTGCTGTGAATGCGTAATAACGCACTGTGGCGTGATTCAGGTAATTTTGCATAACAAGGTTAGCACAAAGTCCCCCTGTTACACAAGGGACGCTAGTGCGATTTAACTGTAGTCACCAGAGGCTGCAGATGTGTGGGTGTTTCTGTGGGGCAAGTGCTGGGAGCCGCAACGGTTTTTTATATGAGAGTTCCTGTCTGCATTGGGCGCATTATCGCACTTCCCTGTCATTTTCGAGTTGTTTGGCTCTTGTGGGCGAGGTTGTGGTAAGATTAGAGGAGCCGACCTTCGCGCTGAGAAAACCGGTTCGAGCCTCACGGCTCAACATCCTGTGATTCAAAAATTAATATACCCGGCCTTGTGTAATGTAACTGGTGTTCACGTAAAGCGCTCTAAGTTTGCGCTATATAAAACTGAAAAATGAGTTTCTTTGAAGTTATATCAAAGGCAGTGATGGGTTGTATTATTGCAGAGTTGAGGTTTTTTTGTTTTCACCCCGAGTGTAACAAGCATTTGCAATACAATAGGTCTTGCATTTGAGAAATTTTAAGCTATTTGCATTCTAAATGACAATGCCTTTTATTTATCTGTTTTTAAAACCAACACATAGATAAAAGGTTTGTCATTTACAATGCCAGTAGCTCAAAGTCTCGCAAATGCGAGACCTATTTCATTGCAAATGCTTGTTATCATAGGTTAATAGCAGTTGCATGTCGTCTGCATAGGAGACGACACATATGCCAAAGGAGTCTATGAGGTGTGCTAATGGTGTCACATAAAAATATTAAAAAGTGTAGGCCTCAGGGCCGAGCCCTGAGGTACTCCGAACTTGAGTTTTTTGGCATCAGAGTAATGTGGTATGAGCCAAACTGCCTGCTCTCTGTCCTCTAAAAAGAGCTTCAGCCAGGACCAGGCCTTCCCCCCAATTCCGATTTGGGAGAGACGGTGTAGCAGGATTTCATGTGAGATCATGTCAAATGCTGCTGAGAGGTCTAATAGGACCATTGCGGCATTTTGACCCGCATCCACGGTAAATTTGATGGACTCAGTGATTTCCATCAAAACGGACTCTGTACTGTGACGGGCCCTGAAACATGATTGTGGGGGTTGTAGATTATTGTTGTCCAGGAATGGTGTAAGTTGAATATTGACAAATTTTTCAATGATATTTTGGCGGTCCAGGAGAGCAGGGAAATTAGATGAAAATTTGCTAGGTTGTTAGGGTCCGCATTTGGCTTTTTCAGTATGGGGATCACTTTTTTCTTTTTTCCAAGTGGAAGGCACCATCCCTGAGTAAAGGGAAGCAGTGAAAGGCTCATGGAATGTGGGTCCAAGCAGTCCCCTGGTAGGCTCACAGTTGGGGGTGGGGGGATGGGAGGGGATCTAGGGACGAGACAGATTTATTTTTAACGAACAAACTGTCTATCTCTTCCACTGATGGTGGGAAAACTGCTTGATTTTAACCGGAGCTTGTGGCATAGAGTTGTGGCTTGTATTAGTTGGCTCACTGACTTGTGCTAGTTGGAGTTTATACGGGATTTTCTGAATTTTAGATTCGAAAAAGGTACTTAGTTGGGAACAGAGTGTTTTCATGGAATCAATGGAGGGTGCAGTGCCCTTGGGGTCTGTCAAGTTGGTTACAATTGTGAAAATTTCTTTGGTGTTGTGGTTAGCTTTATTGATTTGGGTAATATAAAAAGTGCAACGCGCTAACTTTAAGTTGGTATGGTAGGTACTAAGGGTCTCTTTATACAGACCTTTCTTGGAGGCCATAAATTCTTTATGCCATGCGCGTTATAGTGTTTTGCATAATTTCCTCTCCTCCTTTAGTTCCCTGGTGAACCAAGGGGTAGAAAGTAGGCTCTGGAGGACCTCTTGTTGGCTATAGGAGCTACTATCGAGGCAGCTTCTAGGAGCCAATTGTTGACTTTGCTTTCGCCAGCTATGACATTTCCAGTTAGAGTGGATTTAGTACCAGCGAGAGTTTTCTTTACTAGTGGAATGTTGACTCTATTCCATGCACAACTAGGGTTACTGGCCCTTAGTCTTTCCGAATGTTTGGTAGGAGACCAGGAAAAGGTAAAATGAAATGGTCAGACCATCTGACTTCTTTAGGATTGCCCAAGACCAAGGGCGTGTTCGTGAAGATGGCATCGATCATATGGCCAGCTTATATGTAGGTTTGGTTTGGGTGTTAGTAAGGTCAACGTCAGCCATTGCCCTTGGGGTTGTCTAATTGGACACTGAAATCGGCCAAAATAGTAAAGTTGGCATAATGAATGATCTTATGGCCCAAAGCTTGGGGGATCAAATTAATAAACGTTCCGGCATAGCTCGGAGGGTGGTAAATGAGGACTCCCACGAAGGAGCATTGAGCTGAGGGAGAAATGATGAAGCCCAAGGCTTCGGCTCCGACAAGGTCTTCTAGCTGGAAGGTGGTGTATTTAAAAGATTTTCTGACTGCAATAGCCACACTGCCACCTCTCCTGCTGGTCCTATCTAAATGTATGCAGAAGTAATCAGGTTGTGAGTGGACATTAATAAGCGCTGCTTTTGGTGTTTTAGAGGTGGCTTCAAGCTCCTTTTTATCTCTCATTTTAAGGCTTAATGGGTGAAAAGGCAATTTACAGGAGTAGCAACAGAATGGGCCCACCGCATCCAAAAGCCCAGGGTTATTGCATCGCTTAGTTGTGGGGCACAATGTGAGTAGATCATTAGAGGAGTAAAAGATTACAGGTTACTTTATGTTTTTTCCAGCATAATGGCCGGCGTTGGCCGTAGTTGGGTTGCAGATGGGTTTGCATTAGGCGCGTCCACGCTGCAGCCATCCTTATGTAGTGCTAGTGACTGGGTGCCTGTACCACAAGAGTGCTGTCGTCAAAGATGACGTCTCTCAGTCAGTAGACAGTGCCCTGCCTCTATCTCCGGCCTCATCTCCCTGCACCGCAGAGCACGTGTTTCGATGCAGTTACTAGTTATGTGGAGCAGGATTTCTTTGTGTTCCTGCACCAGGATTTCTCAGTTGGGGAAACACCTGACTCGATTTTAGAGGCTGGAAAGTTTGCCTGGTAAAACTGCTGCATGGAATGGGCTTCAGTGGAGCCTGGTTCCAGTTTCCGGCACCTGCCCAATGGCGTACTAAGGCAAGGGGGCAGTCGCGGCCAGCATGACTCTTGGGTGGAGGGGCGGGTGTTGTGCGGGGAGAGGACGCCCGAGGGGGGAAAAGGGGGTGGTTAATTTTAAATAAAAACAAAAACTTACCTTCGGTGGTCCGGTCCCGCGTCGCTTCGTCCTCAAAGGAAGCAGCCGCAGGCAGCCTCCCTCCCCTACCCTAAGCCAATCACAACGCTGCAATGGCACGCCGACCGCACAGGCATCTATGGGGAGGCCATTTTCTCCATGTAGGCTGCATGCAGCCTACATGGAGAAAAGGGAGAGTGTGCATGACTGGTTTGGTAGGGCCCGGGGCCCGCCAAACAGTCAGCGCCCACAACATTGGGCTAGCCACTCCTCCTAGACTCCAGCAGACCCGCTCGCCCTCAAAAAAACCCTTCTTCTTCTTTCTCTCTCTGCGAGAAGCAGAAACATAAAATGGTATTTATACCATTTTATGTTTCTGCTCCTCGCACTGCGAGAAAGCAGTGGGGCGACGCTCCTCTGCCCACGTGGAGGACCCGCACCTGCAGGGGGGTAACATCAGCGGCTTCCCAATGCCAGGAACATAATTTCCTTCCTTCCCTCATCTTCCTCTCGCTATCCACCACCCCACCCCTAATCCACACAAGAATCTTGCAGACATTTACCAACTGAAATGTCTGGGTTAAACCCCTTGGAATGGGGAATTCATGTGGAATTCTATGTGGTAAATCCAATCCTTCATAGGTATTTCTCTTTCTATGAGGGTTAACTGGTAACTGCATGGTGCTGATGGATTGTTATAGCACAGTATATATGTGTTGAAAGCTTCCACCCCGCCTCGACTGTGTAGTGCATGATGGGGGCGTTGGTGGCATAAAGGCACTTGTGCACACAGACCAACAAACATTCACAGGCACTCAGACTAACACAAATATAGACACTCTTATACACAGACACCACACAGAAGGACATATACAAAAACTGGAAGCACACAAGCATGCACGCATAATGTCACATCAGTACAGATAAGTCACACAGCACATGCATATAGTCACATACAGAAATGAACAGGCAGGGGCGTAGCTTGGTCTATAAGATTGGGGGGGTGACCACTTCAGATTTCCCAACAATCCGCTGGCATATTGTGTTAAAATACATTATGAGAAGCAGAACACAGGGGTGTTTAAGAGGCAGCGGAAAGAGAGAGGAGTGCGGATTGTTAGGGGTATTTAAAACGCAATTGTTTTCAAACTAACCAAGTTTTAAACCACAGACGAGAGAGAGTGTGTGTTTTTATCTGTGTGTGCATGTAAAAATCCAGGATGAAATCGGACAAACACCACACCATACCCCAACTGAAAGCACCTGAACCCAACTATTTACTGTAGATTTTTGTTTTTAGGGCGGTGTAACACCCAGCCACGCCTTCTGTGCACAGGCAGAGAGATTGAAGGACTGTGGGCTTAATGGAAAAAGCACACCCACAAGCATAAACGCACACCCGCACCTATGGACATCCATGCTAATAGACTAAAATATATCAAACGACCTATGGATACAGATCAACAGACATGAAGGCACTCTTACAGTCATTCAATCAATCAATCACTCAGGGGTTTATAAAGCGCTGCTACTCACCCGTGAGGGTCTCAAGCCGCTGGAGGGAGGTGGGGGGGTGAGCTGCTGATCTGTCTCGGCCCTGGGGTTCAGTCGAAGAGCCAGGTCTTGAGATACTTCCTGAATTGGGTCAGCGACGGGAATTGCCTGAGGTGGAGAGGCAGGGTGTTCAGGTCTTGGTGGTGAGGTGGAAGAAGGATCTTACTCTGGCTCTAGTCTTGTGGATCCGTGGGATGGTGGCCAAGGCCAGGTGTCTGGCGGGTACGTGGAATGAGAGGCAGTGGTTCAGATATGCTGGTCCTGCATCAGGGAGGGCTTTGTAGGCAGGCATGTGTGAGGAGCTTGAAAGTGATTCTTTTGTTGACTGGGAGCCAGTGCAGTCCTTGAAGGTGTTCAGTGATGTGTATGTGGCAGGGGATGTTGAGGGCCGGTCATTTTGAACCTTTTGTAGTTTTCTGAGGAGTTTCTGTGTGATGCCGGCGTAGAGTGCGTTGCTGTAGTTGAGTCTGGTGCTGATGAGTGCGTGGGTGACAATCTTTTTGGATTTGGTGGGGGATCCATCTGAATATCTTTCAAAGCAGGCATAGCGTGTGAAAGCATGATGAGGATACGGCGTTGATCTTGGGGTTCATTATGAGCGAGAAGTCCAGTATGATGCAGAGGTTTCGTGCGTGGTCCGTGGGGGTGGTTTGGATTCATCCCAAGCAGAGAGTGTGGGTCCCAAGATGAGTACTCTGGTCTTGTCCGAGTTGAGTTTGAGGCAACTATCTTTCATCCAGGTGGCAATGGCCTTCATCCCGCAGTGGAAGTTGATTCTAGTGGCTGTGGGTTCGTTGGTGAGGGAGAGGATCAGCTGGGTGTCATCGGCAGTACACACGCTGGCACACACATGCATAGAATAAAGGAAAGGAAAGAACTGCGCTGATACACAGAGGTCACAGGCATCCTAGCACACTGACTAACAGATACCACTAATTGGCACGCATAGAAATACCCCAACACCGATAATTCAGTTATAGTCAAAAACAACACAGATACAAACACTCAAGGATCATGAGATAAACAGTTAAAGGATAAATAGAAAAATCAATGAAATGGTAGAATAATAATTTATACTGGGTTATTTTGGATTTGTCCAACATTAATTTTGTCCTTCTGTGAAGGAAATCTAATTCAGGGTGGAAAAGGAGTAACGTGTCACTGCCCATGCAATTGTTAGCACTCCTTGACCACTCATTCTAGTGCTTGATGCCTATTTTATTTTTCATGCTCAATAAATCTTGCCCTGTTTCGAATGGTCACTATTATCTAAAAATACAGCCTTCTGACATTCACAGGGTTGCCAAGTTGCTTCGTTCCTCAGCCCCTGTGCATTCAGTCTGTCGTTTTCCATTTACAAACCAATATTATCAATTGTAAAACCATTTGGTTAAATTGAACTAACAAGGAATACAACTGGCAAGTTGCATTGGCTTGCTAAGTGAAAGCCCAGGACTAAAAACATGGTGATTGACAAATATGTAGTGATCTTTTAATAGCCTCTATAGCCCTCATTTTACCAATCTGTTTTTCTACACAAACATAGGGAGGATATTTGGTATAGGGTGTACGTTACAGACTTTGCACTGTAGTTAATTATTGTTGCCTAGATGTAGTCATATCCCTGATGATGTGCCGAAGACCATTTGTGTATGGGTAGCAGACAACTCAGTGAGAATACTTGGATGAGAAGATGTGTGTCTGCATTAAGTGTACCACCAGTCCTTCGAGGGCACAACATGGAGATTCACTACACCCCAGGCAACACATCAGGAGGCTCTTCTACATCACAGGTAAGTATATGTAAGTATTATTGTTGATAAATATATTTTTATGGACCCTGTGACTTTCAGTCTATCTATCTATTCTATCTATCTATCTATCTATCTATCTATCTAATTAAAGTGGAGTTATGGTTGTGAATGAAAACTGTTAAATCACTGAAATATGCAAGTTATGGTTAGGGCCACATTCCATATTGCGTACAACAGAAACGCAAAGCATGCCTTGCAGACTAAATGCAATGCTCATGAATGGTGTTTTGCGTGCGTGTGCGTGCGTACATGCGTGTGTGTGTGTGTGTGTGTAGAAAGCCAAAGGTTAAAGGGATGCATATTCAGATGAAAATGTCAGATAAAATATAAGGTTTTTAAATTAACAAAACCACTAAAATTAATCAGTTATACTTATCTCAAGTAAATATACCTTACCCCCTAAAGTAACTGTAACTCGTACCCTCGCCATGCACAGTGTGGCTACCAATGATGTCATTTCTGATGTCAAAAGAGATGTTATCAATGCATTCATTGAACATGTCATGAGTGATGAAATATGTGAGGGTACCAGCATTGTATGGCAAGGATGTGAGTTATAGTTACTTTAGGGCATGAGTTAGAGTTACTTGACATAACTCTAACTAGTGAATTTCAGTGGTGTTGTTAGTTTAAAATGTTATGTTTTAACTGCCATTTTTACCCAGGTATAATGTTTCTTTTTTAACCTTTGAGTTTTTCAGTAAATTTCTGTGCTTTTTTTAAATGTAAAGTAACATATTATCACAATTCCTAACTTTAACGACACCCTAACCTTTGCTTTTTCTAGTAAATTTATATGTTTTTTTTTACTTAAAGTAAAATTTCCATTGCCGCGGATCGCCAACTCCAGCTGCACAAGGCCTTAAGCCATGTGCATCAAGGAGTTAGGTGCCTGGCACCGTCCCCTCTTCCAAAGGCCTTCAGCCCTGGACGGAATGAGATTGGCCGCAGAGCCTCCATCTAGAACCTGCACCCAACTCCCCGTGGGCACCTAGTTCCTCGCCATGCATGGCCTTTGGCTGGGCGAAGCATGGGATTGGGCGCTGGGCCTGCCCTGGGGCCAGGCCCAGTGCCAAAACCTCTTTTTTTGTTGTGCCACAGATCGGCTGCAATTCTCCAGGGGGCTGCGCTGGTGTTGGATGTTTTTTTAATTTCCCCCCCCCCCCCACATGGCTCAGGTGGTCAGGGTACCCATCCCTCATCCCCTTATTTCTTATTTTATTTTGTCCCAGAGTACTAAGATGGCAGCAGCAACTTTTCTTTGCAGCCAGTCCACCAAACCGCATGCTTGAGCTCGCAGATCTACTGACTGCTCAGTGAAATATACATACATTTTGGGCCTTAATTTCTCAAAAACTACTGAACAGATTTACACTAAATTACAAAAGCCCACTTTTTGGATCAAGATCTAGCTTTCTGCCAAATTTGGAGTAATTCATTTCAGCCGTTTTTGCAGTATTGCAGTTCAATTTTCTTATGGAAAATTGCATGGATAACTCATTGTGGGACCCCCTCCTATTCCCGGCCAACGCCTGACAGCAGGGGGGGCTAGCAACGTTTAAAATTGGAGGGGCGCAGCGCACCGTAAAACTTACCGATATGTTGCCTGTTGCCCTTCCCGACGACGACGAGCAGGAAAGGAAGGTGGATTACTTCCTGCTTCCGAATCCAGCCAATCCTGGAGCTAGATCGGTTGGAGCAGGCTAACCCAGCGCTCATTTTGAGGCTGGGGCCTGTGCCTGCAAACCCTCGGCTGTTTTACCTCACTGGGTTTTCAGGCTCCCAAGTGCGCGTGACAGATTGGCCGGCTGTAGACAGACGGCCAATCCGCATGCACACTTGAAGCAGTCATCCTGCAATACGTAAGAATCTGTCTGCCCTGTCCCCTCCATCTCACTTGTGCTAGCGCGGCCGGCAGCACACAGAATAAAAAAATGGTAAGGTAATGGCCATTTTATTATTTTGTGTGTAACTGCTGCGCTCGCAGCAGGCAGGGCGACGCTCCTCCGCCTTAACGGATGAGTCGCTGCTGCTTGACAGATCACCCAAAAACTTTCCAGGAAGGAGGTGAGGTGGAAGAGTCCAGCACCAGAGTTTGAAGAAGTCAAATCTTCGACCATCATTTTGTATTAGTCGTCCAGCTTTCACATCCGTACTTTGTACAGGAAAGAAAGAATTTTGTATTTTTTTCGTTTTGTAATTCTTTATTGAAAGTTAAAGAAGAACATAGCAATGCAGGTAACTCACAGCGTGACATACTCGCTGGGGCCTTTTGTCGTTACAGGTTCATTAGTGCTATTGCAAAGGACAACTGCACTGAACAAAGGGGAGGGAAGGAGGGGATTGGGGGTACACAAGGAACAAAGAGCTAGGAACAGAAAAAGTACGGGGGGAGGGATGGGGTGGGTAAGATAAGAAGGGGGTATGGGGTACATCAAGGAGGTAGGCACTGTTCTTAGAGTATAACATTAGGGTTGATTATGCGGAGATAGACCCCAGTATTATGACCTGTGATAGGTAGTAGACTAGTTCGGGGGCATTGAATACAGTCAATGATGGGGGATCTACATCCATCTGAGGGTGTCGTACGGTCGGTTGTAGTGGCAATTACCCTCAAAGGAGGAAGCGAGGGGGGGAGAGGGGTAGGCAAGCGTCTCTTAGGACTAAGCTGGGTTGGGAACATGCTGTGTGCAACGACCAGCACCAGGGTGGGTCTTGGAGGAGGAGGCGAAGTTTGACCTATGAAGTAGTGGGCATGTGGGGGGGGGGCGGTTGGTGACTCTAGGTGGCAAGGGATGAGTGAGGTGATGGCCTCTTTGCCCTGAGGGAGTAGGGAGGGAAGGGGCGGCTGGGGAGTCCTAGGGGGAGCAGATGGGGGCAAATGGGGGAAGAAGGCACGTGGCAGCGATGGAAGGGGGATGGGATGGGGAGAACGGTGGGGGAGTAGAATGGGTTGGAAGAGGAGAGGGGGAGGTAGGGGCGAGGTAGAGGGGAGGGGAAGGGTCAGCCGACATTCAGGCATCTCTAAGGAAGGTGGCCCATGTTTGTTGGACAACACCTCCTGGTCCTGCAGGCCATATATTACACGTTTGTGGGACACCATTTGAACCATTGCTACCATCCAGTCCTCCTGCGAGGGAGGGGCAGGCGATCTCCATTGTCGTAGGATGCAGATTTTGGCTATAGAGAGCGCTGTGTGCAAAAGGCGGCGTTGTGGGCACGCAAGGTCGGGTGAATCTCTAATATCATGCAGTAGAATGGTAGAGGGGGTTAGGGGGAGTCGGAGGGGCATTGTCTCACTTAGAGTGTCTCCTATGTAAGCCCAGAAGCGCTGTATAGAAGGGCAGTCACATAAGATGTGGAAAAGATCGCAGTTTACTCCCGGGCACCTCCAGTACTTAGAGTGCGGTAGTAGCCCTGCACTTTGCAGTTTCAAAGGTGTCCAATACCAGTCATGTAAGGTTTTGAACAGACAGAATTTCAAACGCGCTTCCCGGCTACCTTTGTCTAGGGCTTCTAGGGTATCCGGCCAATCCTCATCCTGAAAGAATTTTTTTTGATGATTTGTATCTTATCATATGTGTGTCTGTATATATATACACTTAAATTGCAAAATTGAACTGGTAGATACAAGCTACTCCAATTTGGCTGTGGTTTTATTATTGTTCTCTAGCTCGTGAACATTGTTAACTATTAATTTTTATAATTCTAATAATTTGCAATGTACTTATGATCATGTTAGCACCCTCAAAGTTTTTTTTGGAGAGGCATACTATTCATAGTAATGCATACACTCCGTTATTGCTGATGGATGATTTTAAGCATACAGCCCAGGGTGAAATGATGAACTCTATTATTCACAATTTCAATCTTTTATTTTTAATGATTTCGAGTTCTTATCCTGGGCCTCTCATATGCTGATCTTAACAGGCACATGGAATTTTACGGTGATCGATTTTATTTTGGCTTCACCCACTTTGCTCCATATACTCAAAAATCATGTGGTTTTATGGGATGCCTGTAGTGATCATAACCATTAAAAACAACTTTTGCGTGGGACTTGGAATGAAATCATAATATTTATTCCTTTACTAGTGTGGAGACAATTCATGACCATAGCCGTAGAATAAAGTGGGCAAAAGACTTACCGGATGTCTTTTATTCTGATCTATTTAGCGAGTGCTCTTCTAATTTTACAGTTTGCTTAAATGACAGTTCTCCAGATGAATCAATGTATAACTCCTATATGTCTATCTGTAATAAGGCAAAATCAATTCTGACTAGCATGAGGAAATTACTGTGAGTTAATAGTCATAGATGGTTTGATCATCTGTGTTGTAAGGCCCATCACGATCTGAATGAGGCCCTAGAGAAAACCAAGGGATTAATCAACGGTAACTTCCTGCTATCTCATTTATAAAACTATTCTTAAAGCTCTGAAAACATCTTTCCGTCAGGAGCCTGAGAACAACTCATCTATGCCAGTAGCCGGAGCGGCAGCTCATTTTTGTGGGAAATTGTTAATCACCCATTATTCAAGCAAGAAGCATGGCCTCCGTTATCCTTGCATACTTCTCCTGGTACCTGGATTAGGCATTTTGAAGCCATCTATTATGCACCTAACCCCAATTATCACCTACCTATAGGTGGATCTAAGATGTCCTTCTTGTGGGAGTTCAGGGATGCAATTAATGCATTACCAACTAACAAGGCTCCAAGCACTAAAGGGGTACCAGTAGACCTTTTGAGTGATCTGGGCTGCTTTAATTACTCTATACCCCAATGCAGCAGTTAGGCATGGTGTCCCAGCTTCTCGGTTTCAATTGCTGATTGTGCCTGTATTTGCAAACGGATGTGAAGGTGATCCTTGCTGTTACCAGCCCATATCATTAGTTGATTTCATGGTAAAGATTATACGGTGAATTGCCTTTAACAGGATGATGATGTGGGCTAAAGAACATCCTCTAATATCAGATGTTCAGTATTGCTTTCAATCTGGTCTAGGGACCATTGACCAACGTTTAAATGTACGTCTGATTATTACGAAATAAACAGTGGCCAAGCATGGATCCATACATCTGGCATTTATGGATCTCAGCTAAGCCCTTGATAGGGTCAACAGGGACAAACGTTGGGCCATCTTGAGTGCTATGGTGATCGAGTCAAACATTGTATATTTTTTGTGTGACGTGCATCAGAACCTGACAGTTTCTGTCAGGTTCTGTAAGGTATGTTGACAGTGGTGAATGTACAGACCAATTTTACCTAAAATGTAAAGGTCATCAGGGCTGCGTTCTGGCACAATTTTTGTTTACTTTATTTAGCAACCCTTTCGAAGGGGTCTTGGTTGATCAAGAGCAAGACATGTCACTGTTGGGTAGGCGTCTCATACTAGCGCTGCTCTATGCGGACAATGCTGTTCTTCTATCTAGGACAGCAATAGGCTCGCAGCATCTCCTTGATATCTTGTGGGTTTCATGAACAGCATAGACCTGAGCAAGAATTTTAAGAAATCGACGTTATAGTGGCTGGCCCTATAACTGCTAAATCTAGATAATTTTTAATTAAGGGCAGTCCAATTAGTCAGATGGAGTAATTCCCTTACTTACAGCTAATATCTGATTCTTCGATTTGAACCCGTGGTTTCTGGGCCCATTTGCTTACCATTGGTCCTCCGATGGACCTTTTTCTCCGACTGAGAGGTGACGGTAGTTAGCATTTATATCAATCATAATCAATTAACACTGCAACCCATTTGGCTACACAGTGAGGATCAGGAATCAGTAGTATTGGTTAAGAACGTTTATTACAAAATCAAGTTAAGATACTCAACTCTTGAAAACCCTGCTATAGAAATACAAAATAGCAACAGGCAGTCCAAGCCTGTGGAAGACATTAAGGCGAACTAATATAAGGCAGAGAAGCAATTCAGTCACATCAATACAAAACATTAGAAGTAACACTTGATGCTCAGACAAGAGTTGCAAGTTTTGTTGTCTATGCACCGGTGAATCTAAATCATCTATGGCAGAGTTCCAGGTAAAAGGATGGTTCTTAAAAATCTAAGAGTCTTGAATCTGGAATTTCCATAAAAGTAATTGAAACAAAGCAAGGAAAATTAAATAGGGAAGGTGTCAACATCTCAGAAGCTCGGTCAAGAGTCTTCTATGGGTCAGAGAGTAAATGTTAGTTTAAGCCACACTTAGGAAAGAATCAAAAGGAAGCATTGAGGTCTAAACCTCTCAGAGTCCAAAAGAAAAGGGAGTCCCTAAAGGGGCAAAGAAGGTTAGAAAAAATACATCCTAAAGCGTCTCTGGAAAAGGGGCTCTCAAGGGATCTGCAAAGAAGGAGTCTGGAAGGCTCCAAGAGAGAATCTAAATCTCAAACAGGGTGAGCACTAAATTATAACTCACACATTTGGCGCAGTGCAAAGTTTGCCCACCCTTTACTCGTCATGAATGTCACTGACACTTGAGAAACACACGGTATGAAACTGCACTTAGCACATGATTCATGTATGGTTTAACGAATTAATGTAAATGTTGCATTTGACATATATTAAAGAGTGCCTTCACTGTAGGATTAGAGAACTTACTTACACAAAATGTTTTGCTTTAATTAAGTGTGGTTAATAAAGAATTATCTTCATTTAGTAGAAAATGTATTCACCATAGAGATGAAATGTGACTTTCTAAATGTGTGTGCTACTTCACTTGAATAACAGTTGATGAATTTAAATTGTGACTAAACACTTCTTACATATGTAGAATGTAGTTCTACTAGAAACGATAACTGACTTATGTGCTGTACATATTAATTTTCCATATATTAGATTTAAATGTAGTTCCTATTCATAGTTTTTATTGAATTTTATGATGACTGATTGAATATTACATGTAGTATGAAACTTAATCCATTACAAATGTATATTCATTTGTATTTAAATGTGCACCATTGAAGTTAATGCTAAACTTAACATGAGTGGGCCTGTATTCCACCATGCTGCCTAAAGCTGATTTCATTTTTCTGCTAACTCAACATTTCCTGCAGGTATTCACATGCATTGTTATTTTAGAATAGATACATTACTGTACTAGAGATGGGGGAACAGGAGCCTGAGAAAAGGACTTTGATGAAAGGTTCACAGAGAAACAGTGTGCCAACTGAATGAACCATTGTCCAAACGTTGCAACCTACATGTGTTTAGGAGAAAGATGTTGCGCCCATGTCCAGTGTGGGACAAACCGGATATGTTACAGTTTGCAATGTGATGATTCAAGGATTTTCATAGACCCCTGATGGTGTGATCGAGGGGGTGTCGCCAAATGGACTTTACATGCTATAATATACCGTTTCCTATAGACTGTTACTCAGATCTCTTTCCTGATGCGCCCAAGACCCCTTCCGGACTCTGCTCAGGTTCCCTCTCAGATTTCTCCTTGCTGCTGATCGGACCCCTTTGCAGATACCTTTCCTTGATTCCCTCCTGCCTTGAGACATTTCCAGCTTTATGAATTTTGAGAGGTTCATGCCCCAATGCTTTTTTCTGATTTTTGCTTAAATGTGGCTTAGGCTGACACTTACACTATCCTATTTGGATTTCTTTTGTCTCGACCTGACTTCCTTATGGAGCTTCCCTGATTGCTAGAACCATTTTCCCCAAACCCTCCTTTGGACTTTGAATTCTAGATTACTAATGTTAGGAGAGGAGAGAAACTTAGATTATTCTCTGAGCATCAACATTTTAATGTTGTTCCTCTGTATAGCAATTACAGAACTGCTTGTCTGTCTGATATTAATTTGCCTTCATTTCTTTCTGCGTCTGGAAATACCTATTGTCATTTTGTACCTTTATAGCATGGCACTCAGAGTTGTTTATTTGAATTTGATTATTAACTTGTAATAAACCGCTTTGAACTTGGCTACCGATTCCTGGTCCTCATTGTGTAGCTGTTGGAAAGTGGGTTATTGGTAGGGGCAAATGTAGGTCTGCCACTAGTAATAAGACCACAAACACTTGATTGGACCCAGCATAGGTCTTAGAAATATAATCCTATGCTCAACCCTTGGTAGCTTGGCTGCGAGCAGGCAGGCTTAACTTCAAAGACAGGTATGTAAAGCATTTAAAAACACCAATTCAGTAAATAACTAAGACACAACTCATAATAAAAATCCAACACCAATTTATAAAAATAGGAAATATTTTTATCTTTAAAATGACACCAAAACGACAAAAATCCAATGTAGGGAACCGGAGATATGAATTTTCAAAGTTTAAATAAAATATAGCACTTAGAAGCATATAGCACCATATTGGGACATAGGCTCGCGATAGACCGGGCCAAAGTCAAAGTTTCAGGCCGACCGCGATGGAGCCCTGAGCGGCTACCACCCTCGGAAGGTACCGGTTAAAGTTTTTACCTTCACACTTTTTCTCGTGAGGCCCCTCGAAGCTCCCAGCCAGTCCGGATCCGGTGAGGGTTCGCCGGCTTGACTTGTGACGAGGTCCCGGTAAACTTCCCTGGAGCGGACTTTGAAAATTTCTCAAGATCGCTTCAGCGGGGCAATCCAGAAATCCAGGCCGACACGCGAGTGAAGACAGGCGGCTTGGCTCTTGCGGTTGCTCCCGGTCGGCTTTTCTACGAGCGGACTTAGAAGCTTTTCTGGAGCTTTTTCTCGCGGGGTCTCGATGCTCCTCATGTAGCCGGATCCGGTGAGGGTTCGCCGGCTTCAGATTTTCTCTAGTCCCGGTCAATCTCTGGAAGTCGATGCGATGGAGCTTTTAGCGGGACGAACCTGGTGGGCTTGGCCGGCTCGCGGTTGAAGGCAGGCGGCTTGGCTGACCAGGATAAGTCGGTCCCCCTATGGAGCTTTTTTTCAAAGTTCCTCCAAAGTTCCCCAAACTTCTTGAACTTCTTCCTGAAGTTCCTCAAAGGGTCCCAAAGTGTCTCAAACTTACTCCAAGGGTCTGGAAGCTCCAAGATGGTCCTTGAAAGTTGAGGACTTCAATTCCCACAATGCACTAGTCGTCACCCTTACAAATCCACTGGTAGCTCCCCAGGTTGATGATTCTTGGTGGTGAGGGTCCAGATGAGCTCTGTTAACCTGTAGCTTGCAGGGAGTCCACTCTTGACTTCTTTTACTCAGCACAGTTAGTCCACAAAGCTGTAGTTTCAGGTGGTGCAGTCTCCAGAGGTCAGGCCTTAGAAGTCTTTGCACAGCAGAACTTTTCAGCAGGGCCAGTCTGGCTTTCTTCAGTTTCAAGCAGCAGATGTGAGGGGCTTGGCCTCTCTCAGATACTTATTCCACAGTCTCTGGGTCATCCAGGAGGTCAAGCTTCACCAATAGGAGTAGGGTAACTTCCCACTTGAGTGACTCCTTCCTGCAGAGTGTGGCATTATTCTATCCCAGAGTGCAACAAAGCTTCCAAATCCATAATGGCTGATTTTCCAGCAAGGAGGTAAGAGCTGGCTAAACACTCCCACTGAGTTGGCTAATTAACCTAGCCTCTCCTCCCTACATCTGCACATATCTTCCTTAATCCTGCCATCTGGCTGAGGTGGGGTTCAAAGTTGTAAATGACACTGCTCTGGGCTCTGCCCCTTTGAAGCTCATTGTTTACGACCCCTCCCCTGGCCTGGCATTCTTGCAGAACAGCTCACTGCCCTCCCAGTCCATCTGGCTGGCCCCAGGGGATCTTTATCACCTCTTCAGGCAGGCTGGCTAATCCCCTTAACTCTGACCAATCAGGGCAGAGCACTGGAAGGCTGGATTTGGAACTAAAACTAAGAAAGTGTTATAACTTCTTGTCTGTTCACTTTGGGAAAAATTCAATAACATCAAATTGTAGGATTTATCAATACCATTCTAGTGAGTCTTTGAATGGAATCTTTATCCCTCTCCTATCAGAAGTTATTGTTTAATAACTTTCCCCCATGTTAACCTATGGGGATGGGGTTTGCAATGGGAAAAATGACATGGGCCATTTATCCAGCACCAGGACTTACAAAAACATATTTTATAAGTACTTGGCTTATTTTCACAGGACCCCCACCCCATAGGTCACCTAGGGGAGACCCTAGGGGTGCTGAATCTGTAAAAATATTGCAGATCCTCCATGCCCAGTGCCCCCAGCATCAAGGTCGAATTTGGGCAGCACTTTACACAATGGGGAGAGTGAAATGTGAATTTCACTTAACCCAGGGCATATATAAACTCATTTTATAAGGGTCTACCTTATAGATACCTGACCCCCCACCCCTGGGATACCTAGGGAGACCCTGGGGGTCATTATTATGCCAAAACATTTTAGGTTGACCAGTTTTAAGTGCCCCAAACCCCAAAGTCGAGTTTGGCCACAATTTACATGTTTAAGAGCAATCCTGGCGCACAGAGCTGCTTTTAAACTGACCACAGGCTTCAGCAGTGCACACATGCAAGTGCAAAAAGGCTGCTGGCCTCTAAACTGCCATGCCCTTCCACATACAAGGGACTTATAGGTAGTTTCACTCCCCCTGCCCTATTATATACTAGGGGCTTATAGGGGTAGGTCATGCCAATCACAGGGGTACCCCAACCCAAAGTGTACCCTAGTGTATGTAGGTGTTTTACTGTTATCTAAATGTTTCAGCATGGCACTGGCCCTGGGCCTGGTTAAACAGAGCCCAGGGTCAGTCAGAGTCAGTTACCACCAGTTCCAGTCAGCAAAAAGTTGGGGGTGCCCAGGGCACAGGATGACTTTACAACAGTAGCCAAATGGGTTGCACTGTTAATTGAAATTTGATTGACTGTTGATGCAAACCCCCATCACCTCGCAGACAAATAGAAAGGTCCATCAGAGGACCAATGGTAAGCAAGGGGGCCTAGAAAATGCTGGATCACAGTCCACAAGGTAACAACCCCTTTGTACATATCATCGGGGGTCCATTGTTCTCGTCCATTTCTCATGTTGCAGACTGCAACATCGGGGAAAAGTCTCACACTGGACATGGGAAGGACATCTCCTTCTCACACACATGTTGGTTCTCAACATTTGCTCTATAGTCCTTTTAGTTAACGCTCTGCCCCATGTTCCTTCATCAAGGTCTTCTTCTCAGGCGCTTTCCTCTATCTCTAGTACAGTATTGTATCTATTCTACAACTAACAATGCATGTGAATACCTACAAGAAGTGTCACGTTAGCATAAAATGGAAAACAGCATTTATTCAGCATTGTGAAATAAAGGCCTAAATTGTCAGTACGAGTTAAGGCATTAACTCAATGGTGCACATTTAATATGCTTGTTCACATTGAAAGACAAATTAACATAATTCTCTAGTGCATTGAATTCATGTTACAGGTAACATTCAGTAAGTCTCAAAATAATCGTGCAGCAGTATTGGCTAGGAACTACATTTAAATCAAATGTATGAAATATTAATGCACATATTACATAAACTTATTATTTTAAGTGAAATCCCATTTTACGTATATAAGGATGGTTACTATCCAGTTATCTAAACAGTAAGTATTGTTTAAATGTGTTAAGGCACATATTATGAAAGTCGAATTTCATCCTTACAGTGGTACATTATCTACTAAATAAGGATGGTTTAATTCATAAGACGTCAAATAATATCACAATCAGTTATGATAAAACACATGATATGAGTAAATTCTTTAATCCTACAGTGAATGCACTCCTTAATAACGATGTCAAGTGCAACACTTACATTAGTTCATTAAACCAAACAAGAACCGTGCTAAGTGCACGTTCATGTCATGTATCTGTCAAGTGCCTGTGACATATTTGTGACATGTAAAGGGTGGGCAATTTTGCACTGTACCAAAATAGTTGGTCCTCTCTTTTCATTTCCAGAAGACATTTATTTGCCAGGGTCATTGCTTCTGGTTTTTATTTTGCTTCTAGTTTGGGACATAAGTCCATAGAAGCTGTGTTGAAAATGTTTTAAATAATGTGTCTTTACAGACTCTTTTGGTAGTGACATTAGGGGGTATATGGCCACTCCTGCGTTGCAAATTGTAGAAGACAAGTTAATGAGAATCACTCCCTCAAAGCTCAGCCACAGTTGCAATTCTTGAGGAACTGGGACAAGGTTATGTGACAAATCTTTTGCAGTTGCGACCTTTGCTCTTATGGGTTTCTGTGTGGTTAAAACCAGAAATTGACTTAAATCATCTAATCATAAAATATTGTCTTTGTTTCTATAAAGCATCCAGAAACCCATGGTTGAGTTATGTAGATACCTGTTTTAAAAATTTGGAACATCCTGATACATTTGAACCCCCAAACAATATTGTTAAAGCTGATATGGCATGGACCAAAAAGCCTTTTTAAATTGGAAACAAGTTGAGAGGGAATCATGTGCAATGGTTAAAACCACTGTTAAATCCTACTTATTGCTAAAAACAACTCTGTTGATTGAGCTTTACTTATTGATTGACATGCTTAATAATCATTGTTTTTTACTGATACAATTCTGGATCAATATGTTTCAAAATTTGCTAGGTGTTCCAAAGGCCTGGACTAAGAATTCTGATCTTGTTCCTTGTTAATGTGATTCAGTTTATAAACAGGACACTCTACATTTCATTATGTTCTGCCCCTTTTATAAACATTTGCAGAATATTTTTGTATGCCTTCTCTTGGTCAAGGAGCACTTTAAACTGCACTACTGTTAGAAATTGGGTCTCTAGTTGGCAGAGGTATGCACCCTCTCCAAGTAGGGACCACAATCCTAGTCAGAGTAAGCTGGATACACACTAAACGTTATCCTGTGCTCACCCTCTGGTAGCTTGGCACAGAGCAGTCAGTCTTATCTAAAAAGGCAATGTGTAAAGTATTTGTACAACACACAGACACAGTAATATAATGAAAACCACAAAAATACTCCACACAGGTTTAGAAAAATAGAGAACATTTTTATCATTTTTATGAGAGAATCAAGACCAAAGTAGCAAAAATCCAATAAGTAGAACCAGAGTTATGAATTGTTAAAGAATAAACCAAAAATAGTGCTTAGAAGTCAATAGCTAAGGGGTTACTTTAGGTTTGCGCTAATCAGGGTAAATCCAAAGTTCAGGCCGAACGCGATGGAGGGCAGGCCGGCTACAGGACTCAGGCAGGTCCCGCTGACAAATTACCTTGGATGTAGCACGCTTCTTTGTTGAATACTCGATGCGAGGAGTCAAGGAGGCACCACGTTGTTGATCCCATGGATGGAGGCGAAGCATTGGCGCCGATCTGCGCAGTCAATTAAAGTTTTGACGTCGAACCCCTTTACGATGCAGGTGCTGCATTGATGTCGAGCCACGCTGTCCCTCATCATAGAGTCATGCAGTCTGTCAATGCGATGTCGTTAATCAACTCCTGCGTCAAAGGGTAATGCATCGCTTCTGATCCGCGCAAAGTCATCATTGCACTGATTTTGATCGTTCTAAACAGATATCACCTTACAAGGGCCCGGGACTCGATTGGCACCACTTGGAAGGGCAGGACTAATAGATGGCAGAGTCCAGGCACTGTTGCAGAGTTGAAGGAAGTCATTGATGGCACTGAGACTTCAGAACAAGGGGCAAGCCAGCAAGCTCTTGGAGGCACTCTGGGTTCAAGTGAGATGGGTCCAGTCCTTGTCTTCAGCAGGGTAGCGATCAGCAGGCGAAAGGGCAGCTCAGCAAAGCAGAAAGCAGTTCCTTCAGAGCAGCAGTCAGGCAAAGTGGCAATCCTTGTGGCACAACAGGCTTTACTCCTGGCAGAGTTCTTCACAGGTCCACTAGTGTACTGTCTTGGTAGGGTCAGAGCCCCAGTACTTATACCCAAATGTGCCTTTGAAGTGGGGGGGAGGGCATCAAAGCAGGCCCTTGAGGTGCACAGGTCCCCTTTCATCCCAGCCCTGTCAGCCAGGCTCTCTGTGGGTGGTAATCAGACCTTTGTGTGGGGCACAGAACACTGCCTATTCAGGTGTAAGTATCATCTCCCCCTTTCTACCCAGGAAGAGGTATCAGAATATAGATGAATGCAGACGAGTTCTCTGTCACACCCACCCTTCCTGTGTTTGTGGCTGTCTAGAGGGAGTGCACAAAGCCCAGACGTGTATTGGAGACAGGCTTCATGGCACACAGAGCAGAGAAATGCCTACTTTCTAAAAGTATTGATAAAAAGTGAAACCTGGCCCCTTATAGACTTTCAAGCTATCTATTTAGAGCAAAGATCAAACCAACACCTTTCAATTTGATCTGGTTATTTATTTAACCTTTTCGTTTATAGATATTTATATCTTTTTTTCAAAAAGTTCATAAATGTATGAAAAGAAACCGACACTTGTTCATTCCAGAAACATGTGCAATAACGAACAAGGAATCAAACAAGTACAGAAAATCATGAACAGCAAACAATAAATTGTGACTTCACTACATAGAACAAATAACCAAAAATTATCCTACACCATTTCTAATTCACAAAAGCGGCAACGCCTTAAACCACCAATTTGTCAAGTAAGGGGAATGCCAGACACAGGGAACAATTTATGCAAACAGTAGGGGTTAATTTTCATTACATTTCCCTCAAACTGTACATAAAAACAATTCACAGTTCCTCAGTGTTATTAGATGCCGACGCGTTTCAAGTCCCAGGCAAAAATCCGGGGGCTCTCATCAGGGCTTCTAATTTATAGGTACTGGTGTAATCTACAAGATAAATAATGCAAAAAAAAGTGTGGATAATTTTTAAACTCTCCTATTCTCAAGATAAAACAAGGGTATGTACTCCTAAGAGATTTATTTTCAGATAAAAGAATTACCTGATGGAAACTGTTTTTACCATCAGTGAGGCTCTCATTGGGTGGTGAAGGGGAAGTGTATTAAACCCTGTTTAGACAAGAGTTATTGTCAATTAATTGTATCTCAAACAGTTGCTTTGTTCACTTCAATGAACGTGTACTCTCTCTAGCGCATACCTGAGCTGTTGCGATGGTTTACTCCTGCTGATGTCCTTTAGGAATTGTTTTACGCATGTCAGGCGGCTTTGCGTTAATCTAAAAAGGGGGAAACCGTATTCCGATATAAGTTGCGTTCCCTCAACGGGTGTACTTAACGTGCAGGCAAGCTGCCAATATTCACAAACACAGTGAAGTGCAACATTTAAAAGCGTACCTGAGCCGGTACTTTCTTTGAAATAGGATATCGCTTCAGTCATGCAGTTGGGCTCTAGAGTTTTCTGCGTATCTGTAACGACAACGCTTGTCAATTTAAAATTAACATATGTTCAGAAAGAACGCGTATTCTGCTAAAGGGCAACCCTGTCTACTTACTTCAGCGCAGCTTGTAAGTCCCCTTAATCGACCTCTTCCTTCATCCCTTCACGACAAGAATGGTCGCACGAAAGACAACTGCTGGCATTTACTGTTTGAATATATTACGAAGCACTCAAATTGTACAATGACTCATGGGCATTGTAGTTTGAAGGTGACAACCAATGGCAAATTGGCTTGAAAATGGTTCACAACAACAGCAGACCAAGTGCATTCTGGGTCTTGCAGTTCTTTATCACTGTCGGTGTATTTCAATTAAAGAAACTTTATTGAAAATCATGCCTTCGATAGTTCTGTCATTTCGTTCAGCCCAGTTGTGGTACTGTTGAATTTTCAAATTAGATAAGCTTCCTTTTGCAACAAAGCTGCATCGATGTCAATCATTCGTTTTGTTGTGTTCAAAACTGACAACACTGTCCACTTGAAATATTTTTCATTGTGTGAATTCGCAATGTAGTGCTCGACCATAGGTGCAGCTACTACTTTCTTTTTGATTCTCGATCGGTGTTGGATAATTCGTTGGTTTATTTGCTGATTTGTCTTGCCAATGTATACCTTGGAGCATGGGCACAGTACTGCATATACAACATTTTTCGTTTTACAGTTGGTGAAATCTGTGTGTCTCCATTTAATGTTATTGTGTATGAACTCCGACCCTTCGATCGTAGAATCACAAGCAGAACAATTTCCACACTTGCGGTGGCCTTCCACAGGTTTTAATTTCCACTGCATTCGTAAATTACTTTTTGGTTGTGAGGGAAATATGTCGGCCCTTACAATTTCTTGTCCAATATTCTGGTTCTTTTTCATAGCAAATAATGGCTTCTGGAAGGGACATTCCAAATGTTGCAACAGATGCCAGTTCTTTAAAATGATTTGCCGGAATTTGTTCGTATCGGGACCAAAGGTGGAAACACAGACCAATCGCTCAAGAGTTGGTTTTACTTTTTTGGAGGAGGACTTCCCGGGCGTATACCATGCTCTTTTTGTGGCGTCCTTTAACATTTTCTTGGGGTATCCTCTATTGGTCATTTGTTCGCAAAAGATTGCTGCATGCTGTTCAAAGTCTGTTTTTCTGGAGCAATTCATTCGTATCCGCAATAGCTGACCATACGTGAAGTTATCCTTCAGGCTTCTTGGGTGAGCACTCCTATGGTGCAAGATTGTATTCTTATCAGTAGATTTGCGATATAATGAAGTTGTTAGTCGGTTCTCATAGGGGAACACTTCTACATCCAGGAAAGTCAGACTTATTTTGCTTTTATTTAGGCTGAACTTTATGTCCTCATGCCGGGTATTTAACCAACCGTGGAAGATCTCCAAGTCCTCTTGGGAGCCTTGCCAGAGGCACCAAATATCGTCTATGTAACGAAGCCACTGTATGATTTTATTTCGGACGGGGTTGTTGTTAAGAATACATTTTTCTTCATACTTTGCCATAAAGAGGACCGCCATTTCTGGGGCGAAGGGACAACCCATGGCGGTCCCCTTAGTCTGGATGTAAAACAGATCTTCAAACTTAAAGTAATTCTTTTTGAGTGCAACCTCAGCAAGTTGTAAAATAAATGAAGTAGGCACTCTATGGGGCTGGGGCCTGCTCTCAAGGTAAATTTCAATCACTTGTAGAGCCTCATCTTGAGATATCTGGGTGTATAAGTAGGTTACATCAAAGGAAACCATCCATTGTGTCTGGTCGTCAAACTCCTGGCCTTCCACTCTGGTAATAAAATCAGTGGTATGTCTTAGATATGATGGCACATCAGTCAAAAAGGGCTTAAGGAAAAAGCCCACATACTTCGAAATTGGCTCCAGGAGGGAGTCACACCCCGAGAGGATTGGTCTCCCAGGCGGATTACTGAGCCTTTTGTGGATCTTCGGCAAGAAGTAAATCACTGGGATCCTTGGATATTTCTTTAGTAGGAAATCAAATTCCTTGGGTCCCAGAAAGCCTTCCTCAAATCCGGATTTTAATATCGCCGCAATCAATTCTTCTGTTGATCTTGTAGGGTCTTCTCTGACTTGGCGGTACCACTCCTAATTGTTAACTTGGTTTCTGCCCTCTGTTAGATACATGTCTCTAGGCCAGATGACTAGGGCACCCCCTTGTCGGCCTGCTTAATAACTACTGAGTTGTCCTTCTTGAGGTCACTCATGGCTATTTGCTGAAGACATAACTACTTGTTCATAAGCCACAATTTCTTTGGGAATGTTATAGGTTGGAGGAATGAACTTGGGTTTGTTCGTGAGACCGGAAACTTCTTCACTACTTTTATACTCTTTACCAGCAAAAAATGCCTTCAAGCGGATCTTACGACAAAATTCAATCGCTTCTAGTTTAAGTCTTGTAAAATCAGTTGGTCTGTTGGGGACAAAATTGAGGCCCAATTCCAAAACCGATTCCTCGTCTTTGGTCAGTTGTTTCTGAGACAAATTCACAATAGATGTAGCTTTCACGATTTGTAGTATTGGCGCCTTGTCCTCATCTTCCACGGTTGCTGTTTGAAACTTCCTCTTGTTTTCTGTTCGCCTTTGGCTAAAAAAGAATTCTGTCTCTTAGAGGGTCCTTCTCTGGGATCAGGTACACTTTTAATCGTTGCACTTCACTGTGTTTGTGAATATTGGCAGCTTGCCTGCACGTTAAGTACACCCGTTGAGGGAACGCAACTTATATCGGAATACGGTTCCCCCTTTTTAGATTAACGTGAAGCCGCCTGACACGCGTAAAACAATTCCTAAAGGACATCAGCAGGAGTAAACCATCGCAACCGCTCAGGTATGCGCTAGAGAGAGTACACGTTCATTGAAGGGAACAAAGCAACTGTTTGAGATACAATTAATTGACAATAACTCTTGTCTAAACAGGGTTTAATACACTTTCCCTTCACCACCCAATGAGAGCCTCACTGATGGTAAAAACAGTTTCCATCAGGTAATTCTTTTATCTGAAAATAAATCTCTTAGGAGTACATACCCTTGTTTTATCTTGAGAATAGGAGAGTTTAAAAATTATCGACACTTTTTTTGCATTATTTATCTTGTAGATTACACCAGTACCTATAAATAAGAAGCCCTGATGAGAGCCCCTGGATATTTGCCTGGGACTTGAAATGCGTCGGCATCTAATTACACTGAGGAACTGTGAATTGTTTTTATGTACAGTTTGAGGGAAATGTAATGAAAATCAACCCCTACTGTTTGCATAAATTGTTCCCTGTGTCTGGCATTCCCCTTACTTGACGAATTGGTGGTTTAAGGGGTTGCCGCTTTTGTGAATTAGAAATGGTGTAGGATCATTTTTGGTTATTTGTTCTATGTAGTGATGTCACAATTTATTGTTTGTTGTTCATGATTTTCTGTACTTGTTTGATTCCTTGTTCGTTATAGCACATGTTTCTGGAATGGACATGTCAGTTTCTTTTCATACATTTATGAACTTTTTGAAAAAAAGATATAAATATCTATAAACGAAAAGGTTAAATAAATAACCAGATCAAATTGAAAGGTGTTGGTTTGATCTTTGCTCTAAATAGATAGCTTGAAAGTCTATAAGGGGCCAGGTTTCACTTTTTATCAATATTTCATACGGCCCTACTTGGCCCTTGTCCCTTGGGCCTAACCCCCCTTGTTGTTATACTTTCTAAAAGTGGCATTTTTTAAATAGTAATGTTAAATCCAACTTTACCATTAATGAGGATTTATCATTATCATTTCAAAGAGCTAAGCTAGTTGACTACAAAGACAGGGATGGAGAGGAAAGGCCAGGAATGAGGAAGAAACACAAGGATCAAGTAGTCCCAGAGGGAGGGCTCTTTTAGGATTTCTGATGACAATCTGTCCTACTCTTCAGAATGTAAACATGACCGAACCAAAGAGGAAGCTCCAGGCAGAATTAAATACCAGAGGAAAAGGAGGGTGGGATCCAGAGTGACAGAAAGAAACAAATACCATGCCAAGATCTTCTGTGGTATTATTGACAAAAAGAGAGACACGAGGAAGAAATGGGCGATTATCAGAAGGTCCAGCATACGTGCCCAACTACCATAGACAAGAGAAGTAGTATGCAGTTCCTGTAAGGTTCATGTAAGTAACCGGCAGAGAGAGGCTACAAAATGTTTATTTAGCCAGAAAGGGGACGGGGAATTCCTCCTTTCGGATAAAGTGCCCTCACACACCCAGCCCGCTGGGTGTCATGCTTCATCATTGGGCATGCTCCTCGTCGGGTCGGCGGTGCAATACCCGACAGGCACCCTCTGTGGGGACTCTTTAGCGGAGATCTTTTTATCCTTGCCGTATGGTGCGTGTGTGTTAGGGGCTCTAAAGTGTAGAGGTGTAGTATGTGAAAAAGTGCATTAAAACAGGGGACGGTGGTCAGGGCCACTTATTTAATAATCCTGCCTCCTACCCTGATTAAAAAGGTGTATAGCGGCTAACTACAGTGATGTTGCAGCTAGTGGCTATAATAAGGTCAACATGTTTCTTGCCTATCAGTCCCGAAACGGGATCAAGCGGCAATTCTTCAGGACCAGGGAATAAATCAAAAGAACAGTGGTACGAGATCTACACTAGTGTCTGTTATGGTGGTGTAATAACCTAGAAATTACCAGTTCACTTACACCATCGGCTGGAGGTCCGTAGGTGCTGTAGCCAATATAGAAAAAAGAACATTTGTGAAAACAACCGGTCACTTATCAACAAAACATGAGCACAGATGGTATCAATTCCAGTACTGTGGATTGTAATAGGCTCTGACCACATACGATCAAGTTAGCTCCAGGAGATAGTGTTAGTCATGTATTAGACTTGATTCATTCAAGGTTAAAAATTAATTAAAAATAGCAGCAGTGATAAGGCAATCATACTGGGGTGGCTATCAAGGATAGTAGTGCATGGACTTCCATTATAGCCACTCACCTAATCAGTAATTGGAAATGGCCCCATCGGTCATCGGCAATGAAATGGGCGCGTTTAATCAACGCGTGGTTTCCTAAATGCGAGAGTGTAAAGATGCTCGTTGTAATCAAAACATTCTCTGAGAGTGAAAAAATCCGTGGTGGACCCTGAAGGACCCAGCGTTCAATAATCACAACAGCGGTGCATCACCCCACAGATTCTTCAAGGTACGGGTGAATTACCATCAGGAGCTCGCTATGCACCCAGCCAGGTATGAGAGCGGGCGTGGTGGTGGCGGTAGAGTATCCTCCAATGTAGGTCAGGTTATCTGCAGCAGGAACCGTGCTGGCAGTAACCTTCCGGGTCCGGCAATCTGGGTTAGGTTCTCCGCCAAGTGGGCGCGAGTCTCTGTAAGTATGCATTTCTCTCTGTCACGGAACCGATGACCAAGGTAAGACCCACCAACACTCGATAGTAAGCAAACTTGCGGGCATCCCGCCAACCCCGGCAGTCATATACTGTAAAGGTATTAGTGATTACTTAGCCTCCTTGCGCCATTTGGCCTTCACCTGCCAAAACACTGGGAGGGACGCGGTGGCGAGTCTGGGTAAAACGGGATGCCTCCTACATTGGAGGATACTCTACCGCCACCACCACGCCCGCTCTCATACCTGGCTGGGTGCATAGCGAGCTCCTGATGGTAATTCACCCGTACCTTGAAGAATCTGTGGGGCGATGCACCGCTGTTGTGATTATAGAACGCTGGGTCCTTCAGGGTCCACCACGCATTTTTCACTCTCAGAGAATGTTTTGATTACAACGAGCATCTTTACACTCTCGCATTTAGGAAACCACGCGTTGATTAAACGCGCCCATTTCATTGCCGATGACCGATGAGGCCATTTCCAATTACTGATTAGGTGAGTGGCTATAATGGAAGTCCATGCACTACTATCCTTGATAGCCACCCCAGTATGATTGCCTTTATCACTGCTGCTATTTTTAATTAATTTTTAACCTTGAATGAATCAAGTCTAATACATGACTAACACTATCTCCTGGAGCTAACTTGATCGTATGTGGTCAGAGCCTATTACAATCCACAGTACTGGAATTGATACCATCTGTGCTCATGTTTTGTTGATAAGTGACCGGTTGTTTTCACAAATGTTTTTTTTTCTAGATTGGCTACAGCACCTACGAACCTCCAGCCGATGGTGTAAGTGAACTGGTAATTTCTAGGTTATTACACCACCATACCAGACACTAGTGTAGATCTCGTACCACTGTTCTTTTGATTTATTCCCTGGTCCTGAAGAATTGCCGCTGATCCCGTTTCGGGACTTATAGGCAAGAAACATGTTGACCTTATTATAGCCACTAGCTGCAACATCACTGTAGTTAGCCGCTATACACCTTTTTAATCAGGGTAGGAGGCAGGATTATTAAATAAGTGGCCCTGGCCACCGTCCCCTGTTTTAATGCACTTTTTCACATACTACACCTCTACACTTTAGAGCCCCTCACACACACGCACCATACGGCAAGGATAAAAAGATCTCCGCTAAAGAGCCCCCACAGAGGGTGCCCGTCGGTATTGCACCGCCGACCCGACGAGGAGCATGCCCAATGATGAAGCATGACACCCAGCGGGCTGGGTGTGTGAGGGCACTTTATCCGAAAGGAGGAATTCCCCGTCCCCTTTCTGGCTAAATATACTTTTGTAGCCTCTCTCTGCCGGTTGCTTACACAAACCTTACAGGAACTGCATACTACTTCTCTTGTCTATGGTAGTTGGGCACGTATGCTGGACCTTCTGATAATCGCCCATTTCTTCCTCGTGTCTCTCTTTTTGTCAATAGTATTAGCACGGTTTTCCGACCGCGAGACTACAGGATACCGGGCACACCAATTGTGTGACCTGGACCGATACATCCACTTTTTACTCACCATGGACGAAACTCAGGGCTTGAGTTTCGGTGAGGATATAGCAGCAGAAATTCTGAAAACACCTTCAATCCTGGGAACTGAAGGCAACTCAGCAACAGGAAGCCAATCGGAGGATTGGGCTTCCCTTAGTGCCCTCAAAAAAGAATGGCTCAAAACCACCTTTCACGGGGCAATAATGACGGAATACCTTAGGGCTAATATTGCCCCCAATGGCCTGATTGTGAATAATTTTCCCCGTCTCTTTCTTGACGACCCAGTGTTCAAGAAGGAATGGTCCCTGGTCTCTTGGAAGTGCACCAGGGACCTCCTTATCTTGATCATAAACACAGCAAAAAGAATAGCTGACGCCTTGCTAGCTCGTATCCAAATAGCTGAGGGTAGTCTTAAATCGGCTATCCAAAACACCGCGTTTAAATGCAAGCTATTAGAAATAAACCAAGAAATAAGTGATAACAGAGAGTTTCTGATGAAACAAAAGATCAGCAAACTACAGAAGGACATTAACCGGTTTGATAAAGAAAAAGTCTACCCCTATCTAAAGGCGGATTTCACTCCTAACAAAACCGGTTACTCCTCAGACGAAAGTGGTACTGAAACAAGGAGGGGTTCCTCATCGTCCAATAGTGATTCCAGTACAGGGAGCTGGGGCGGAACACCAAATAGACGTACACGCCCTAACTACTATGGCTATCCATTGCCACCCTATCAAGGCCAACCTGTTTGGAATGACCCAGGGTTTCCCGTAGGTCCACAAGGATACCCCCAAGGCCCACCACCATTTTTCCCTGGGGACAACCAGCCTTTTTTAGGAAGAGGCTGGGGCAGAGGAAGAGGGCGGCAAAGAGGCAACAACAAACAGGTACATTGGCAGGATCAGCCCCCGAAAAATCCAGAGATGCGGAGTACGTCGAGAGGGAAAAGAATTTAATAATTAACCTCTCACACAGACACTTGACCACAACAGAACACGAGGTCATATGGAAAGGTCTCGGATTTGTCCCTACACCAAGACTAGACCATTTTAGAGACCACTGCGAAATCCACAATCTCTTTCGCAAAGTTAGACTAAACGCCTTCTTCCATGACAAACCCAGACCAGAAAACAATGACACAGGACTGCGGAACCCATCTACCTTTACCCCAAATAGTAGTATGGTACCCAACGAGGTCCTCACCTTTGAGCAGGCTGTGCTCAAGGAACTCAAAGACATCAATCCAAACGTGCCCTTCAACAACCTGTCAAAAGCAGAATGGGCAGCCGTCAAGTCTCTAGCTGACGACCCTACTGTTACCATAAAACAGGCAGACAAGGGGGGTGCAACAGTGATAATGTCCACCGTCGACTATAACACTGAGTGTTTACGTCAACTTAACAATGAACGGTACTACACCCCTATCACTGAGAATCCTGCTAAAAGATTATCGACCATAATATCAACAATGGTTTTCACTGCAGAGACAGAGGAGTGGATTTTAAAAAATGAGTCTGAATTTTTGGTAACAAAAAATCCGAAAATACCGTACTTCTATATCCTACCCAAGGTGCACAAGGGCATTAGCCCGGTGCCCGGAAGACCAATTGTCTCAGGAATAGGATCTCTGCTGGAACCACTTTCTAAGTTCTGTGACTATTTCCTGCAGCCACTAGTGAAACAAACTCCAGCATTCTTGCTGGACACAACGTCGGTACTGCAACTTATTAATGACTGCCCCAACCAAAACGAAATTGACTTCTTAATGACCCTAGATGTGGAAGCGCTCTATACTAACATACCCCAACGCGCCACTCTAGAGGTCATTGAGGATGTACTGAGTTCATCTAACTGGACATCGCCCACACCAATACCATTTGTGATAGAATGTGCTACCCTGGCCCTGACAGAAAATTTCTTCGAATATAACCAAAGCCTTTACCACCAAACACAAGGCACTTCCATGGGTAGCACATTCGCTCCTAGTGTGGCCTGTCTTTATGTGGCAGCCTTCGAATCCAGGTTCATTTTGCACCACAGCAACCCCTACGCCAACAACCTGGTTGTGTGGAAAAGATACATCGACGACATTTTGGTCTTTTGGAAAGGTGACAAGAACAGCTGTGATCAATTCTGTCAATGGATCAATACTTTGAATCCATATCTAAAATTCACACATAACATCTCCAATTCAACTGTGCCCTTCCTAGACCTGAATATAAATCTCTCTTCAGGCACCATAACGACTACACTACACAAGAAACCCACTGACTGCAATAGCCTCCTACTTTTTAGTAGTCACCACCGAAGGGCTCTAAAGAACAACCTCCCATTAGGCCAATTTCTCCGCATTAGGAGGAATTGTACATCAGTGGACGACTACAAAGCAGAGGCTGCCAATCGAGCGTAAGACTTACGCAAAAGAGAGTATCCACAACGCTCTGTGTTTGTGGCCATGAAAAGAGCAAGAAACAATAATAGAGAGGCACTGTTGGAAAAGAGTGAAAAAATTCCCACAGAGGTAATAACATGTGTCACGTCCTACACCCCTGCGTCCACACAGATTAGAAATGCCATATGCAAACATTGGGGCATTTTGAATACAGGTAATCTCACACTACCAGCCCCGAGATTTTCATTTAAAAGAACGAGCAATTTGAAAGACCTACTAGTGCATACAAGACCCAAGCTAAAGACTAGTCACACCCAAAGAAACCTATGGGATTTACCACCTGTCGTGGGTCACTACCCCTGTGGGTCTTGTTCGGTGTGCCCCCAGACCAAACAGACAAAAGAGATAGCCTTGAATGACAACTTCACTTGGCACATGAGGAAACACACTAACTGTAACACTGCCAACTGCATTTATCTACTGTTATGCCCATGTGGCCTCCAATACGTGGGAATGACAACCAGACCTGTCAAAACTCGGATTACCGAGCACAAGAATAATATCAGGTGCCGCAAAACCACCACACGATTGTACACTCATTTCCTAACCAACAACCACTCATGTGAGACCCTTAAGTGCGTGGTGTTGGAGGCCCACACTTCAATTAACCCCTCAGCCCTTTTTAAAATTGAAGAACGCTGGGTACACCGATTATGCTCTGACAAAAATGGCCTGAACGAAGACATCCCTTGGAGCACCATTAACAACTTATAACGAGAGTGTCTCAACACCCACGATACCTTGTCACCCCACTATTCTGCCACTGCAACTAGGGAGTGATTTACCACCTTGAAACATCACCCCTAGATGGCGCCTATATTTCTGATAGGACTACCATTCCCTTAAGTTGGCCGCAATTTGCTATACTCCACACTGTGGCGATCCTTCAGTTTCATACACCTCTCCAATATGGCGCCCAAATTTGCTATGAGAACTTCTACTCACTCAAGCTGGCCGCCACTTCTTACCTTCCACATGGGGGTGTCTTACAGTCTAGTTACCGCGCTACGAGCTTGACGCCGCCCAGGCGCACCGGCTCCGTCAGGTTATCTGCAGCAGGAACCGTGCTGGCAGTAACCTTCCGGGTACGGCAATCTGGGTTAGGTTCTCCGACGAGTGGGCGCGAGTCTCTGTAAGTATGCATTCCTTTCTGTCACGGAACCGATGACCAAGGTAAGACCCACCAACGCTCGATAGTAAGCATACTTGCGGGCATCCCGCCAACCCCGGCAGTCATATACGGATGTATGATGTAACAACGCGATCATTTAGATCGCGGTACATCACATCGCTGTTTTTACAACGCAAGTCGTTACCACGACTTGCGCTGTAGGGCGCTGGATTTAGGAATAGTATGATTTACTATTCCAACTCCAGCCTACGTACAGTAGGGAAGGTGTTGGAATAGTAAATCACACTATTCCTTAGTCTAGAGCGCCCTCCAGTGCAAGTCGTGGTAACGACTTGCGTTGTAAAAGCAGCGATCTAAATGTACTGCGGTGTTTTGACCGCGTTCTTAAGGTCGTTTCCCTCATATACTGTAAAGGTATTAGTGATTACTTAGCCTCCTTGCGCCATTTGGCCTTCACCTGCCAAAACACTGGGAGGGACGCGGTGGCGAGTCTGGGTAAAACGGGATGCCTCCTACATTGGAGGATACTCTACCGCCACCACCACGCCCGCTCTCATACCTGGCTGGGTGCATAGCGAGCTCCTGATGGTAATTCACCCGTACCTTGAAGAATCTGTGGGGCGATGCACCGCTGTTGTGATTATTGAACGCTGGGTCCTTCAGGGTCCACCACGCATTTTTTCACTCTCAGAGAATGTTTTGATTACAACGAGCATCTTTACACTCTCGCATTTAGGAAACTACGCGTTGATTAAACGCGCCAATTTCATTGCCGATGACCGATGAGGCCATTTCCAATTACTGATTAGGTGAGTGGCTATAATGGAAGTCCATGCACTACTATCCTTGATAGCCACCCCAGTATGATTGCCTTATCACTGCTGCTATTTTTAATTAATTTTTAACCTTGAATGAATCAAGTCTAATACATGACTAACACTATCTCCTGGAGCTAACTTGATCGTATGTGGTCAGAGCCTATTACAATCCACAGTACTGGAATTGATACCATCTGTGCTCATGTTTTGTTGATAAGTGACCGGTTGTTTTCACAAATGTTCTTTTTTCTAGATTGGTTACAGCACCTACGGACCTCCAGCCGATGGTGTAAGTGAACTGGTAATTTCTAGGTTATTACACCACCATACCAGACACTAGTGTAGATCTCGTACCACTGTTCTTTTGATTTATTCCCTGGTCCTGAAGAATTGCCGCTTGATCCCGTTTCGGGACTGATAGGCAAGAAACATGTTGACCTTATTATAGCCACTAGCTGCAACATCACTGTAGTTAGCCTCTATACACCTTTTTAATCAGGGTAGGAGGCAGGATTATTAAATAAGTGGCCCTGACCACCGTCCCCTGTTTTAATGCACTTTTTCACATACTACACCTCTACACTTTAGAGCCCCTCACACACACGCACCATACGGCAAGGATAAAAAGATCTCCGCTAAAGAGCCCCCACAGAGGGTGCCCGTCGGGTATTGCACCGCCGACCCGACGAGGTGCATGCCCAATGATGAAGCATGACACCCAGCGGGCTGGGTGTGTGAGGGCACTTTATCCGAAAGGAGGAATTCCCCGTCCCCTTTCTGGCTAAATAAACTTTTTGTAGCCTCTCTCTGCCGGTTACTTATACGAACCTTACAGGAACTGCATACTACTTCTCTTGTCTAAGATCTTCTGTGGCACAGCTTTCTTTTGTCTCACTTCTTGTATGTTATTGACCAATATTATCTAGTAAGTTATTGTCTCTACATGCAAGGAAAAAGCATATAAGACTTTAGTAGCATAAGGAACTTGCTGTGATGCTAAAACACCACAGTCACTTATCGGCTTCAAGATTACGGGCCATGGTTTATCTAAGCAGAACTGTAGGAAGCCAGTAAGGCAGTTGGTGAGCAAGCCAGCAAACTATTGAAGGTGAAAGGGAACAGAGCAAGGGAAACAGAGCAATGCAATAAAGTCAAATCAAAGTCCAAGAAGCAAGTGAGGAAAGCAGGTAAAGGTCAGGAATACCGATGGATCTGAACAGGAGGAACATTACAAAGGTAAAGGGATGAGACAGTGAACTCTATGGCAAGTGAAAAGCCAATACAACACAGAACATTGCAGGCATCATTCATTTTCTTAACTGGTATTTAAATAGTGCCACTGCCTGCCTTGACCTGGAAGTCCTTTCCTTTAATCTTAAGTATTTCTTTTAGTCACAGTGCCCCAGCCTTTAAAACCCAGTCTGACACAGTCTTAAAGAACACTTGCACGATATTCTGGCAACTCACCATCCCCTGGCGATTCCTGACAGGTTAAGAGAAAAAATAGCGATTGGTTTCACAACTTTGGCCTGAGTCCATCCACTGGGAGAAAGAGATAAAGAGGGAGAGAAGGAGGACATCTGTGCAGTCTCACAACTCAAGCAGGTGTCACTGCTTACAACATTTTTATTCGAGACCCAATTGCCCACTCACTCAAGCGGTTGAACGTTGGAGGAAACAAAAATGCACAAAGTAGAATACAGTTCAATTGCAACACAAGGCAGGTAGCATTGCTTTCAATTGATTGGCTGCTTTTTAGGTTTGTATAAAACAATATAATGCAGTGTTTAGTAGAAAATAGTGAGACCTGCTAGACAGCGACGGGACTTTGAAATGAAATTATGGAGAACACAAAATAAATCTTACTTGGGTCCATTGTCTGCATCTTTCTGTCTGCTTCCCCAACCTGAGTCATCTTGGTGCTAATTTTGTCATTGGCACATGACAATAAAATCAGGTAATTCTAGGCAGAGACTGCTTAAAAGCATGTGACAGTGAGTACAATGTAATGCAAAAATAAAAAGCACACTAATATATCTGATGTATTGTGTTAAGTTGTTCTACAGAGCACTATAAAAATACAAACAAATAATTTATGTCTCTATAATGATATTTTTTGTAAGCAGAACATACACCCAGATGGGCCTCGTGGCACTGTAGCTAGAGCTTGTAAGAGAAGGTAACCACTGTAGCAGTGTTTACATCATTTTTTAATTTTTTTTATAGTTCTTTGTTTCCTGAAAGATACATGATTGTTTTCAGATTGATCTGCTAACCAGGCCCTAGTTCATGTGCTGTGACCCCTAAAACATGTCGAAATTGGCTATATTCCTAATTGCCGAATGTAACTTAAGTATAAGTCCCTAGTATATGGTACAAAGTGTACCCAGGGCCTGTAAGTTACTTTTCGCTAGTGGTCTGCAGCACCGATTGTGCCACCCAATACAGTGATGGTGCAATCATCACTGCAGGGCTACCATATTAGACTGTGCAGTTTTAAAACTGCAAATTCGACCTGCCAAAATAACACCTTTTGACAGGACTAAACCCTCCATTTAAATATTAATAAGTTAGCCCTAAGTAGGCCTTACTGCCAAAAGGCAGTATGAATGGTATTTAAAAGCAGGACATGGAAATGTTTAATGTTGAACATAGCCTTACAGTGACAAGGCCCTGAAAGCTATTTTTACTATAGCAGGTTTAGCTGTTCAAAAGGAAAGCATTGGGATACAATAGAAAATTTAATATTGTTATCTCTGGCTAGCTACCATGTTTATTCTTAGACTTTAAAAAATATTTACCACAAGCTCAATCCACTTATAAAGTTGGATTTGTAATAAATAGTTTGGAAAAGGTACGTTTGTAAATTTACCTTATACTCGCCTAAAGCCTCTAGAAGCCCATTTGCATGATTCCCAACTGTCACCCAGGAGCTGAATAGCCCCCTTGATGCAGTATGAACTTGTTCCCAGAGCTGAGACAAAGACCTTGGGTGGGAGGAGGTGTTCTGACAGGTGAACCATCTGGACTATACCCAGGAAATTGATTAACTTCATAGAGGCTTACCCTGTCACAGGGAAGTGTTAGATGACACTTAAACATGGCCTTCTTTTGTCCACCTAATCAGCCAAAGCGATACCAAAGGGGATGATGGACGGTGCGCTTGAGCAAATCAAACACTCACCCCCAGTCAACTGATCTGGGTTTAATCCATCATCATTCTTTAGCTCACTCCACCACCCCAGTTCAGACATGGCCATATGCAAATCAGTCTGACCCTGTGCCTCATGGGAACAGTCCAGCCCGACCTGCCAAGCCATGTCTTCCCTGGACCGGAAACAAGCATCCTGGGACCGGTTTCTGGCTATTCAGCCGTCATCAGCCAGGCTAGCTTGAATCCAGTGGCAAAGTGAGCAAGGGACCCACGTCTGGGCATACCCTGCCAACTTAGGGCGAACAAAGCGATACCAAAGGGGATGATGGACGGTGCGCTTGAGCAAATCAAACACTCACCCCCAGTCAACTGATCTGGGTTTAATCCATCATCATTCTTTAGCTCACTCCACCACCCCAGTTCAGACATGGCCATATGCAAATCAGTCTGACCCTGTGCCTCATGGGAACAGTCCAGCCCGAACTGCCAAGCCATGTCTTCCCTGGACCGGAAACAAGCATCCTGGGACCGGTTTCTGGCTATTCAGCCGTCATCAGCCAGGCTAGCTTGAATCCAGTGGCAAAGTGAGCAAGGGACCCACGTCTGGGCATACCCTGCCAACTTAGGGCGAACAAAGCGATACCAAAGGGGATGATGGACGGTGCGCTTGAGCAAATCAAACACTCACCCCCAGTCAACTGATCTGGGTTTAATCCGTATCATTCTTTAGCTCACTCCACCACCCCAGTTCAGACATGGCCATATGCAAATCAGTCTGACCCTGTGCCTCATGGGGACAGTCCGGCCCGAACTGCCAAGCCATGTCTTCCCTGGACCGAAACAAGCATCCTGGGACCGGTTTCTGGCTATTCAGCCGTCATCAGCCAGGCTAGCTTGAATCCAGTGGCAAAGTGAGCAAGGGACCCACGTCTGGGCATACCCTGCCAACTTAGGGCGAACAAAGCGATACCAAAGGGGATGATGGACGGTGCGCTTGAGCAAATCAAACACTCACCCTCAGTCAACTGATCTGGGTTTAATCCATCATCATTCTTTAGCTCACTCCACCACCCCAGTTCAGACATGGCCATATGCAAATCAGTCTGACCCTGTGCCTCATGGGAACAGTCCAGCCCGAACTGCCAAGCCATGTCTTCCCTGGACCGGAAACAAGCATCCTGGGACCGGTTTCTGGCTATTCAGCCGTCATCAGCCAGGCTAGCTTGAATCCAGTGGCAAAGTGAGCAAAGGACCCACGTCTGGGCATACCCTGCCAACTTAGGGCGAACAAAGCGATACCAAAGGGGATGATGGACGGTGCGCTTGAGCAAATCAAACACTCACCCCCAGTCAACTGATCTGGGTTTAATCCATCATCATTCTTTAGCTCACTCCACCACCCCAGTTCAGACATGGCCATATGCAAATCAGTCTGACCCTGTGCCTCATGGGAACAGTCCAGCCCGAACTGCCAAGCCATGTCTTCCCTGGACCGGAAACAAGCATCCTGGGACCGGTTTCTGGCTATTCAGCCGTCATCAGCCAGGCTAGCTTGAATCCAGTGGCAAAGTGAGCAAGGGACCCACGTCTGGGCATACCCTGCCAACTTAGGGCTAACAAAGCAATACCAAAGGGGATGATGGACGGTGCGCTTGAGCAAATCAAACACTCACCCCCAGTCAACTGATCTGGGTTTAATCCATCATCATTCTTTAGCTCACTCCACCACCCCAGTTCAGACATGGCCATATGCAAATCAGTCTGACCCTGTGCCTCATGGGAACAGTCCAGCCCGAACTGCCAAGCCATGTCTTCCCTGGACCGGAAACAAGCATCCTGGGACCGGTTTCTGGCTATTCAGCCGTCATCAGCCAGGCTAGCTTGAATCCAGTGGCAAAGTGAGCAAGGGACCCACGTCTGGGCATACCCTGCCAACTTAGGGCGAACAAAGCGATACCAAAGGGGATGATAGACGGTGCGCTTGAGCAAATCAAACACTCACCCCCAGTCAACTGATCTGGGTTTAATCCATCATCATTCTTTAGCTCACTTCCACCACCCCAGTTCAGACATGGCCATATGCAAATCAGTCTGACCCTGTGCCTCATGGGAACAGTCCAGCCCGAACTGCCAAGCCATGTCTTCCCTGGACCGGAAACAAGCATCCTGGGACCGGTTTCTGGCTATTCAGCCGTCATCAGCCAGGCTAGCTTGAATCCAGTGGCAAAGTGAGCAAGGGACCCACGTCTGGGCATACCCTGCCAACTTAGGGCGAACAAAGCGATACCAAAGGGGATGATGGACGGTGCGCTTGAGCAAATCAAACACTCACCCCCAGTCAACTGATCTGGGTTTAATCCATCATCATTCTTTAGCTCACTCCACCACCCCAGTTCAGACATGGCCATATGCAAATCAGTCTGACCCTGTGCCTCATGGGAACAGTCCAGCCCAAACTGCCAAGCCATGTCTTCCCTGGACCGGAAACAAGCATCCTGGGACCGGTTTCTGGCTATTCAGCCGTCATCAGCCAGGCTAGCTTGAATCCATTGGAAAAGTGAGCAAGGGACCCACGTCTGGGCATACCCTGCCAACTTAGGGCGAACAAAGCGATACCAAAGGGGATGATGGACGGTGCGCTTGAGCAAATCAAACACTCACCCCCAGTCAACTGATCTGGGTTTAATCCATCATCATTCTTTAGCTCACTCCACCACCCCAGTTCAGACATGGCCATATGCAAATCAGTCTGACCCTGTGCCTCATGGGAACAGTCCAGCCCGAACTGCCAAGCCATGTCTTCCTGGACCGGAAACAAGCATCCTGGGACCGGTTTCTGGCTATTCAGCCGTCATCAGCCAGGCTAGCTTGAATCCAGTGGCAAAGTGAGCAAGGGACTCACGTCTGGGCATACCCTGCCAACTTAGGCGAACAAAGCGATACCAAAGGGATGATGGATGGTGCGCTTGAGCAAATCAAACACTCACCCCCAGTCAACTGATCTGGGTTTAATCCATCATCATTCTTTAGCTCACTCCACCACCCCAGTTCAGACATGGCCATATGCAAATCAGTCTGACCCTGTGCCTCATGGGAACAGTCCAGCCCAAACTGCCAAGCCATGTCTTCCCTGGACCGGAAACAAGCATCCTGGGACCGGTTTCTGGCTATTCAGCCGTCATCAGCCAGGCTAGCTTGAATCCAGTGGCAAAGTGAGCAGGGACCCACGTCTGGGCATACCCCGACAACTTAGGGTGAACAAGCTGATACCAAAGGGGATGATGGACGGAGCGCTTGAGCAAATCAAACACTCACCCCAGTCAACTGATCTGGGTTTAATCCATCATCATTCTTTAGCTAACTCCACCACCCCAGTTCAGACATGGCCATATGCAAATCAGTCTGACCCTGTGCCTCATGGGAACAGTCCAGCCCGAACTGCCAAGCCATGTCTTCCCTGGACCGGAAACAAGCATCCTGGGACCGGTTTCTGGCTATTCAGCCGTCATCAGCCAGGCTAGCTTGAATCCAGTGGCAAAGTGAGCAAGGGACCCACGTCTGGGCATACCCTGCCAACTTAGGGCGAACAAGCGATACCAAAGGGATGATGGACGGTGCGCTTGAGCAAATCAAACACTCACCCCCAATCAACTGATCTGGGTTTAATCCATCATCATTCTTTAGCTCACTCCACCACCTCTGTTCAGACATGGCCATATGCAAATCAGTCTGACCCTGTGCCTCATGGGAACAGTCCAGCCCGAACTGCCAAGCCATGTCTTCCTGGACCGGAAACAAGCATCCTGGGACCGGTTTCTGGCTATTCAGCCATCATCAGCCAGGCTAGCTTGAATCCAGTGGCAAAGTGAGCAAGGGACCCACGTCTGGGCATACCCTGCCAACTTAGGGTGAATGCTGATGACGGCTGAATGGCCAGAAACCGGTCCCAGGATGCTTGTTTCCGGTCCAGGGAAGACATGGCTTGGCAGTTCGGCTGGACTGTTCCCATGAGGCACAGGGTCAGACTGATTTGCATATGGCCATGTCTGAACTGGAGTGGTGGAGTGAGCTAAAGAATGATGATGGATTAAACCCAGATCAGTTGACTGGGGGTGAGTGTTTGATTAGCTCAAATGCTCCGTCCATCATCCCCTTTGATATCGCTTTGTTCGCCCTAAGTTGGCAGGGTATGCCCAGACGTGGGTCCCTTGCTCACTTTGCCACTGGATTCAAGCTAGCCTGGCTGATGACGGCTGAATGGCCAGAAACCGGTCCCAGGATGCTTGTTTCCGGTCCAGGGAAGACATGGCTTGGCAGTTCGGGCTGGACTGTTTCCATGATGCACAGGGTCAGACTGATTTGCATATGGCCATGTCTGAACTGGGGTGGTGGAGTGAGCTAAAGAATGATGATGGATTAAACCCAGATCAGTTGACTGGGGGTGAGTGTTTGATTAGCTCAAACGCTCCGTCCATCATCCCCTTTGATATCTCTTTGTTCGCCCTAAGTTGGCAGGGTATGCCCAGACGTGGGTCCCTTGCTCACTTTGCCACTGGATTCAAGCTAGCCTGGCTGATGACGGCTGAATGGCCAGAAACCGGTCCCAGGATGCTTGTTTCCGGTCCAGGGAAGACATGGCTTGGCAGTTCGGGCTGGACTGTTCCCATGAGGCACAGGGTCAGACTGATTTGCATATGGCCATGTCTGAACTGGGGTGGTGGAGTGAGCTAAAGAATGATGATGGATTAAACCCAGATCAGTTGACTGGGGGTGAGTGTTTGATTAGCTCAAACGCTCCGTCCATCATCCCCTTTGATATCGCTTTGTTCGCCCTAAGTTGGCAGGGTATGCCCAGACGTGGGTCCCTTGCTCACTTTGCCACTGGATTCAAGCTAGCCTGGCTGATGACGTCCGAATGGCCAGAAACCGGTCCCAGGATGCTTGTTTCCGGTCCAGGGAAGACATGGCTTGGCAGTTCGGGCTGGACTGTTCCCATGAGGCACAGGGTCAGACTGATTTGCATATGGCCATGTCTGAACTGGGGTGGTGGAGTGAGCTAAAGAATGATGATGGATTAAACCCAGATCAGTTGACTGGGGGTGAGTGTTTGATTAGCTCAAACGCTCCGTCCATCATCCCCTTTGATATCGCTTTGTTCGCCCTAAGTTGGCAGGGTATGCCCAGACGTGGGTCCCTTGCTCACTTTGCCACTGGATTCAAGCTAGCCTGGCTGATGACGGCTGAATGGCCAGAAACCGGTCCCAGGATGCTTGTTTCCGGTCCAGGGAAGACATGGCTTGGCAGTTCGGGCTGGACTGTTCCCATGAGGCACAGGGTCAGACTGATTTGCATATGGCCATGTCTGAACTGGGGTGGTGGAGTGAGCTAAAGAATGATGATGGATTAAACCCAGATCAGTTGACTGGGGGTGAGTGTTTGATTAGCTCAAACGCTCCGTCCATCATCCCCTTTGATATCACCTAATCAGCCAGGCACGATTAGCAGTGAATGAGGAATCTGCCCCCAGAACTGGTTTAGTGTGACCATGGAGGAGAGGTTGCTCATTTCCATAGCTATACCTCTGGGGTGGGCACAGGAGCTTTGCAAACAGGAAGAAATGTTCTGCCATCCTGGTTTTAGGCATAGAGGGACACTGTGGGATTGTTTCCAGTAGGGCACACAGGAAGTGCTGCAAAGATGGGTAGGGTTACTGCACGGACCAGGTGTCACCCCCACCAACAGACTAGTGCCAAGCATAAATGTGGCATTCCTAGGCACCCTCTTCAGAACACTACTGGACCTGTGGAAGATGGAAGAAGTACTGTACCTGCTGTTGAGACCTGTGAGGATACCTGAAAGGCTTGGCCTTCTCCCACTTATACCGTGGATAAAGAAGTGGACTCCAAAGGTCAGTTGGCTAACCTCCTGTTAAGCTAGAGGGGCACAACAAACTACTAGAAGCCCTTTTGTTGAAGAGCCCAGGTGACCAGTTCCAACTGGACCTACCCTGGACCGGACTGGTGGCTTCTGCTGGAGGAAGGTGCTGTTCCTGAGGTCCTGATAGTTCTTGGCTGTGTCAAAGAGTACTCCTTCTAACATCATGAAAAACCTTTTTTTTTTGGTTGGCTCCAAAGACCTCCGGAGGACGCGGACAAATCTGGCAATTCAATTCAACGAAGGTGCATTGCCGCTGGGCAAAAAATTCAGGTTTCTCCTGCTTGGAGCTTTTCTGCAGTAAAAAATTAGTTTCAGTAGGACGTTGCAGAGAGGGTATCTGGCCTCTTGGAGCCCTATTTGGCTACAGCTTGCAGGCTTGCCCCACTGGAGGAATATGAGCTCCAAAAAAATAACTACTTCCGAATGTAGAAATCTTTACCACACGAAGGCGCCAAGATTATCTAGCCAACGAGGGAGCTTCCTTTGGTATGGATTTTTAATTTCTCCCACTCTGAGCTTTCCTGCAAAAAGTCACCAGCTTCACTGGGACCTCTTTCAATAGCTATCTGGCCTTGTTGAGCCCTTCTTAGACATAGCCTGCTGCCTTGCCCCTTGCCTCACTGAGGAATTTTGACTTTCATTTTAGAATCCAAAGTAAAACTTCTGACCAGGTCGAACCTAGTTTTTGTATCCAACCCACGAGCCATCTCAGTTGGCCTTAAACTGAACCTTGGAATTGGTCAAACGCAAACATATGGACGCGGTTTTTGCTTAATTCTTTTTGGTGCTATTTTCATGTAAAACTTTAAAAACTCATATCTTCAGTTCTCCACATTGGCGTTTCCTCGTTTAGGTATCATTTTGTTTATGAAATTATTCTCTATTTGTATAAATTGGACTAGGATTTTTATTGTGCTGTGTTTTTGACTTTGTAGCTGCTTTGGTACATCTAAATGCTTCAAACATTTTCTTAAGTTAATCCTGTCAACTCTGTGCCATAGCTACCAGGTGTTGAGGTCAGATTTAAGTTACTGAAAACTCCACGGGACCTAACAAGAATAGTGACATTATTACTTGTGGTGTAGTACCATCCACCTCAACTAAATATCCGCTTTCTCACAGAGAAGCATAGAATTCCTAAGTCTGATCACTTGATCTTTAAAAGCTCTACTGTCCCCTCTGGGAAGCCTACAAAACAAATACTTAGCAGTGAAGCTGCATCTTTGTAGCCAGAATACAAGGGGCCTGATTTATGATTTGAAGGAAGGTACTCTGTTTGTCAGGGTGCTGGGGGAGATTACCTCTAATATCCTGACCAACAACTGTACATCAAATTTAGAGATGACCGCCGGCCCACCAGTCATCACTGAACATTGAAATGAACTGCAGACACAGTTGTTCCATTCCAATTTACAAAAAGTTTGGGGTCGGCTTTGTTAGTTTTGATGGTTGTTCACCAAACTGTTTCAAAGTAATTTTTTTAGAAAATCCAAAGCAGGAGTTTGTTTCTGAAAAACAAAAAAATGAATGGCTCCTACACCCTGGGAGTTTTCTCCCAGGGTGTGGGGGTCATTGTTTTTGTTGTGCCTCATTGCCGGGGTTTTCTGGACAGTGATAGACAAAAAAAGGCATTTCACCAACCACACTAAATAGGGAGGTGTTGTAATGTCCTTCCTCCAATGGTCCGTTCTCAGTCAGAGGAATTTTTCCATGGACGGAGCCAACAGGGTCTCTATCAATGGAACGTTAAGGTCCCCCATCTTTAAACGAAGCAGGTGGACTGAGGGTTTTGTGGACAGGGTACTCCATCGCATTATCGATGGAGTACCCTGTCTGCCAAACTCTAAATCTAGCCTCAAAACTTTGAGGTATAAAAGCTATGATGCACAATCCTCATGGAAGTAAGAGAGCCCACTTATGCATGACAGCTAGTGAATCTGTTTGATGAGATCAAAAACTGAATCAATTTTCCTGAGTTTAAAAAGGGCTCTTGGAGCTGCCTATTGAATATGCTGCAACCCCAAATAGATGGAGTGAAAAACACTAAGCAGGAGTGCAGAAAAGAAACTCAGAAAATGCTATTGTTGTTTATCATGTTGGTAATTTTATATTTTCATTTGCCTGTTACTTATGTTTTCTAATGCAATGCTGCCCTATGCTGTATCATTTTTTTCTGCTTTGTTCTTTTTTTGGGATAGACAGATTTGATTGGTTTTCTGAACACACACGAGGCAAAGCCACAATACAAGGCATGAAGGACCAGGAGCGTACCCACAGCGGAACATCTCAAATACCATAATACTCTCACCATTTCCTCCACACCTTGGCATGCTTCCAAGGGCATCCCCTAGACCGATATATTGCCTCTTCCATTTTGAAACACCAATCCATGGCAGCCCATCAGTTCAAATGAAGAGGAGCCAAAGGGGGGTTCCAGTGCCTTGCCAGTTCCCTCTTGGCCAAGACATTCCAATTCCCATTAGAGTGCGGTCCCCACATGTGTCCCCAAATTCATCAAAAATACCCAGCAGTGCAACTCTGGGGAACACCTCCACCGGGCTGGCCATCACGTGAACAAGAATTGCAAATATTTTCCTTGTAATGTTGGATCCTCGGGCATTCTCAGACTACGTGAAAGAACTGTGCCTCCTTGGCTTGACAATGTATGCATTGAGGGGGTCACCAATCTGTTTGCCTGCCACAACCTAACCGGTGTAAGGTGAGTCCTATGTAAGGAATTAAACTGTATCAACCTCAGCTTGGTGGGAATAACCAAAGTTCTATGAGACATGCACTCATCCCTCCAATGAATATCATCCAGTGGACCCACCCAGTTCTTCCAATGGGCTCTGAGGCGATCCAGGGAAGGGGCAGCATGTATAACCAGTGATTTGTAGACCTGTGAAATCCCATTCTCCGACAGGGGCCACATGAGGAGTTTTGCCTCTAAGGGGTTGTAATCAGGAACATTAACCAGGGTTGTGCGGTGGGCAGAAAGTGCCTGCCGAATCTGTAGGTACCGGTAGAATTGCGAATTATGTAGTGAAAATTCCACCTAGAGCTCCTGAAAGGTTTTAATACGGGAACCCCACCATACATCTCCCAGGACTTAAATGCCAATGAGGTCCCACCCACCAAATCCCTCCAGCTCTGCTATATGGCACAACCATCTTCCCCTCCACAAAGGGGTCTCAAAGGTAATCCTGTGGTCCCAGCCTGTCTGCCACAGAGCATTCCGCCACGACCGCAACACAATTTGAGTAATTTCTGGTACATTCCGAGTAATGTTGTCACCATATAGGTAACCCATGAGGGTCCCCAATCACATCCCTCCCAGTTCAAGGCGGTATGCCGAGTCATTCCAGCCCCCACTCAGCCAGTCATTTATCACTATTAAGTGAGAGGCCCAATAATAAATTGGATGTTTGCCATACCCGGCACTCCATCGATGTTCGACCAGGTGCATTAGCCAAACGCCGCCCGAGATGGACGACTGGCACATAAAACGCTTTGATTTTAAAGAATAGTGTTTGGAACCAGGTTTGATGGATCCAAGGGTGTCATTTTAAATTAGGCAATCCTGCCCATTATGTTAAGGGGGAGTTTAGCCCAGGCGAACAGCGACCACGTGAGGTTAGACATACGTGTACGCAAATTTAGGGACCATGTGAGGTGTGGATCCAAGGCTATATTGACTACCAGGTACGGGAAACTGAGTCTCCTAGTAGGGAGTTCAGATTGCCAGTTCACCGTACTTTCATCTCCTTTCAGGTGAACCAAATGAGATTTACCCCAATTTACCCTTAAGCCCAACGCCCCCACGTTGGGGTCAGCATATTTAGAAGGTGGGTACGTGACACAGAGGGCCTGGAAAGAAAGAGCAGGACATCATCTGTATACAAGTGCAATACAGTACTCCATAGCCAGCCCCCAGTCAAACTCCCACACCTGGGCATCGCATCTAACACAGACCACCAAGAGTTGTATGGCCAGAGCAAACAGGAAAGGGGACAGTGGGCAACCTTGCCTGGTGCCTCGTTCAACAGGGAAGGGATCCAATAGAGTCCTGTTGACATGGAACTGTGCCCTTGGTTGAGCGCACAGGAATTGTACTGTAATGATCGAAAGCAGGGTCCAAAACCCATCCTCACCAAGATGTCCTCCAGGAAGTTGCAATGAACCGAATCAAATGCTTTTTCGAAGTCTACAGATCAATGGGGTCTCCCAGTTCTGGTAGTCTGCCCAAGGCCATCTGAACTCTGCAGATACAATGACGTGTGCTGTGTTGTGGCATAAAGTCACATTGGTCCGGGTGGATCAGCTGGGGGAGCTTTGGTTGGAGTCTGCTGGCCAATGTTTTGGCGTAGATTTTAAGTTCAGTGTTGATCACAGATATCGGGCGATAAGAAGAGCAACTCTCAGGGGGATGCCCCCGTTTGTGCAACACCACAATAGTGGCAAGGTCTGGGGGGGGGGAAGCATCCTCTCTCCACTGCCTCCTGGAACATGGCCAGAATGGGCTCCATAAGGAGCGGGGAGAGTCTGTGATGATATTTTATTGGAAAATCATTGGGCCCTGGCGTCTTGCCCGACTGCATCCCTGTCATAGCCCTGGCCAGTTCCTCCACCATATGAGGATGCTCCAGGGATTGACGAGCAGTAGGGCTCAGCACTGGCAAAGGATGGTCCCTTATGGGTGGAGTGAAAGTCTCCCTCTTTGGGTGCCTCCGAGCGGCATAGAGAGTCTGGTAGTATGCAGCAAAGGTCCTCTCTATATCTATAGCATTCAACACACAATTACTGGTGTCTCTTGTTATAGAAGTAATTAAGCGTGAGGCAAGATCCCTAGTCGCGAACCAGTAACTCAATTTGCCCAACTTATCGCCCCACTCATAGATCCTCATCATTGGGGATAATAAACACTACCTAGCCTTAGCTAGGGAGAGCTGTTTAAGGGTCACCCGCTCCGATTTCAACTGTCGTAATGTCTGCTCACTGGAAAGATCAAGGTATGATCTCTCCAGGTGCAGAATGGTCGTCTCCAGCGATACTATCTGCCAGAGTTCCACTCTCTCCCTCCCTTTAATATATAAATGTGCCTCACCTCTTTCTGCAGGGTTCTTAAGGTCCTTCATTAGCCTGTGATTGCAGTTCCCAAAGACACTGTGAAAAGTCATAAGAAAGAGGATACATGCAGACCCACCTTAAAACTACAATACACTGATATACACCTAGGCTATTAGTGTAAATGCATGGGTCCAAAATAATTTGTCTATTAAACACATCCTCAATGAAAAGAGTTGAAGCAATATTACCCACATCATTTATGTTACGTTCATGCCTTTCTCACTGCACACTGTAAACACAAGCCCCATCTTCTTATACCTCCAAAAGCATTCTACCCTTCCAAATCATATCCTTACAAGTTCTTCTGGTCTTTTGTGTTTATGGTGGTGGCCTGGCTGTGTTATTTTTCTCCTCCATAATGAATTAGGGAATGCCCTTGAACAAAGGCAGCATAGACTGTCTCACATTTAAAAATGTAATCACAGTGAGAGTAACAACATTTTTTTTTAACAAGTATATTTATTGGGTTTTCAACAATACAACAATAAACACATTGGCTGGTCAAGATTTACAAGGTGTCTGCATGTATGTCCCTGAGATAGTTACTTTGCGTACGGGTTGTGTCCCTGGATTCATGGGGGTAAATCATATTTCGATTGAGTCGGAGAAAGTGGTCGAGGAGGGCGTCCCATGCCAAGGAGACGCGCCTACGGATATGCCAGACCTCTTCAAAGCGCAAGGCCTCACAATCTGCGCCCCCCTCCTCGCTGTACAACACTATGCCACGTTTCCAACCCGGAGGGTTGAGGCGATCGTCAATGAAGGGTAATAGCACTCTTAGCAAGGAGCAGTGCAAGGCTTGTAAAACGTGCCCTGACTGCCCCTTGCTTTCCGTGTTTGAAGATGCCAGGGCACAGGCCTCCCAGGTGTGTATGTCTGGTAGTTCTGTAACTTCTCGGAGCATCTCATGGATTGCCTGCCAATGCGTGAAAAGGGTGTGACAGGACCATAGCATAAACTGGAGGTCAGCTGGGGACCCATGGCACCATAGACAGCCGAGGTGGGCCCTGGGAAAAAACGGTTGAACTGATGTTGTGTGAGGTAGGCCCTGTGGAGTATGGTAAATTGGATACTCTTAAATCTGGTGTTGCGGAAGACCCTGTGTGGGAATTCGAGGGCTCTATCCCATTCGGAGTCATGGAGTGCCCACCTAATATCTGCGTCCCATTTATCTATGAGTGACGTAAGCGGGGTCCCTGTATGGTCCTTTATGACCTTATGGTGCCATGTTATAAGGTGGCCTGTTATAAGGTGGCCTGTTCCCATAGTTAGTAGGGACTGAAGACCGAGTTAGTGGGAGGCTCGGTGTCTGTTATGGATCAATGGGTGCTGGTGAGAGTATCAACATTTTCCAGTAAGGCATGTAAGCAAAGGGTATGTATGCTCTGAAGTCATGAACTGTACACACAATGATATATCTTAGAACACTGACAGCATATTCATATAAGAAAGTGTAGGGAACTAGATTGATAGCTAGGGGGCAATGAGGTCACAATCTTGATGTCAACCTTGATTGAGCTCCCACAAAGTTAAATAAGCAACACCTGAAAAATAAAATCACCTTTCTGTGATGAATCATACATTTAGGATGGGTAGGTCGGCCTAAGTATCATCTTATTTAAGTGAAAATGCATGGGTAGAATTTAGTATTCAGTAGCACCAACACAACATTAAATTTAAAAAAAACGGGAAAAACTCCCAACCCAGTTTAGTAAAGCAAAGAAAACGTTAATGATTAAAACAGCACCAAAATGAAACAAATCTATTAAAACAATCAGGAGACAGCAGCTTAACAAAGTACAAGTGTACAAAAAACAACATTAGTTAGTGAGAAAATTCAAGACTAAGAAGATGAGTCTTAAACTATGTCTTCAAAGCAAAAAGAACAGAGACATTTTAAGGGTCTAGAAATGACAAGGACATACAATGATACAGCGCATAAGAGTGATGAGGTTTACTTAGAAGACCTTGAGCAGCAAAACAGAAATTATGAAATGACTGATAAGAGATGGTGCATATCTGTAATATACAGAGTAGCAAGAGATTTGATACATTTCAGAATGATCATTATGTTCTGAAACTGAAATCAATGCATACTAGGTGCGCACAAAAGGTGAACCAGGTAAAGAGTGATTGGCCAGAGTTGTTGAGACGTAATAAAAAGCGGACAGAAGAATGAAGAATAGAGTGAGATTTGAAAAAAGTATATTGAGGAAAACCAACATGTAAAGAACAGCAGTGGCCCAGATGAGACAGAACAAGAGATTGAATCGGGAGATTTGCAAAAGTGAAAGGAATTAAGAATTAAATCTTCTTGGTATTGTACCAGTAAAAGTGACATGTACAAACAATCAGGATAGTAGCATTGAAAAGTTGATTGAGAATGATGGCTAATGCCTATATTTTGGCCAGGGGTGGAGAGTATAATAGATGCTAGTAGGAGACATAATTTACAAAATTATTTATGTAATGGTTTTATCGAGGGAAGGCTGTTCCAGTACAGTATTAGTGTGCTGTATGTAGAATGAGTCAGCAATGCACATGAGGCAATGTGAAGAGTGATATAATGAACTAAGAAAATGTAACGGTAAAGAAGGATAGTACAGAAATAAAGGAAGAAGTAACCAACAAATAGGTACAAAAGAAACAGTAGAGGAGCCCTTGATTGTTACTCCTCGTTTATTATCAGAAGTAACCAGAATATCTAGTTTATCCCTACTTTAATATGTAGATATATATAGCGCAGCTTATCACCTGTGAAAGGAAGCTTAAGTGATTTGCCCAGAATGGCCTTAAACCACCCAGAAAATTCTTCTGCCAGCTTAGGCCACTGTTTGGAGGAGGTCGCCAAATGGATGGAGCTCTCCTGCTTAAAACTGAACAGAGACAAGACGGAGCTCATGCTCCTAGGCAACTCCCCAATTTTTAATTCAGGGCTACTGTGGCCAACCTGCCTTGGCCCTGCTCCATCACCAAAGAATCAGTTCAAAGCCCGGGAATGTGGCTGGACCGCTCCCTGAATTTTGACCATCAAACAGCGAAACTGTCGGCCACATGCTATGGCATCTTGAGGATGCTTCGAAAGATTCTTCCTCTCCTCCCATTCCTCGCAAGAAGGATAATGGTCCAGGCTCTGATTCACTCACGCCTGGACTATGGGAATGCGCTCTATCTGGGAGCTCCTCGGGCTACCACCACTAGATTACAGATTATCCAAAACTGCGCTGCTCGCCTGCTCCTAGACATCCCTTATCAGCAATCTGCCAAACCTGCGTTGAAGACTCTGCATTGGCTGCCGATGTTGAAGAGAATTAAATTTAAGGCTCTCTGTATCTCCCGCAAGTCTTTCTGGGGGAAAGGACCGGTGATCAATAAATCTATCATCACCCCTTATCACCCTAACAGAAATCTCTGATCGGCGAACCTCTTGCTCGCCGTTGTTCCAAAAATAAAGAGATCAAGAAGCGGTGGCCCCTCTTTCTCCTATAATGCTGCAAGGCTTTGGAATGACATTCCTCCGTACATTCGGCGGGAGACCAACCATTTGCCTTTCCGAAAATTAGTTAAAACCTGGCTTTTCAAATTCACTGCCAAGTAAAAGTGTGAACTCCGTCCACGGTTGCAGATAGCGCTGGGATGCCTCAGGGTAGCTATGCGCTTTATAAATGCTTTTTCATTCATTCATTCATGTTGCGCAGACGCCGAGACTCGCACTTGGATCCCCAACTCCCGAGTCGGTAGCGCTGGCTGCTGCGCCACATCCTCTCTGCATGCAAGATATGAAGTTTTTTTCAAATTAGCAGAATAATAAGCCAGAAAGCAAATTTTAAATTCAATTCTCACTTCCCACTGCTCTTAAACTGGTTCAGGCATATAAAGTGAGAAGCCTTCCAGGTATGAATAGCAGAGACAAGAAGAGCAACTCTCAGGAAAGACATCTGTGGACATAGGGAATGACAAATTTGAGTATCATAAGCATACAAATGTGCAGAGAAACCAAAGGGAAATATAAAAGATTTAAGTAGTATTATTTTTAAGGTAGGAGATTCAATGCTTGCTGTACACCTAACTTCAATGTAGCAAATTATACACCAACTGGGTTGACAAACTAAATATTGTGCATGGTAAGTGCACCTTCCAAAAAGTAATGCAACACAACATATGGTGGAAGTTTTCCACTTTGTTTTTATATCATATTAGTTATTAATTTCTTCCACAGAATAATAATGAGTCCAATTGCTTTAAAACATAAGCCGTTTGTATTTTTTGATGATTATTTTCACACCATCTGTTTTAACATTTCATATATTTTACTGATGAGAACTCTTTCTCAATGCATTTCGGAGCTATGGGCTCCATAATTAGGATATATTTTCCTTGTAAGTAATTTCATATATATTGGGAATTGCATAAAGGAAAACATATCTAATATGGCATGCGATATGCTGTAAAATATCAAAAATAAATCTTTGGTGAACCAAACTACGCCCATGAAGAACAGATGTCTATTTGTGATTGTAGTTTAGTAATCCATTTTCGGTATTGTAAGAATTACCCTAGCAATGCTAGCATCTTTTTCTCAGTATTCTACATGCACGTAATCTTAGATTCATTGACGCCAGTGTCTAAAGAAAGAATCCCATGCAACAACTTCTAGACTACTCATTACTATTTCCTCTACTCATACGCTGCCTGACCCCCAACTCCACATTAAGTCTATCAAGCTCCATTTTCAAAAAGAGACCCTGCTGTGCTACAGTAATACAACCATTATCAACCTGTACTAATGTCAGTCTAAATGTCTACTCTTACATTTAAACTTAACTATATGTATATATCTATATATAGATATCGTCAATTGTCAAATAAATCTTGCTATATCAAACTGACAAATTATCCAGTTCAACAATTAAAAATTAGTTACAACTGAAATTAGAAGAATGGGTGAAACAGGATCTTATTGATATGGATGAACAAAATATTTGACGAAAGAGCATCCGATAATACCAACAATTTGTTTTCTCCTGAAAACTCATAAAGATCAAAAAAATACACCGAGAAGACATATAGTCATTGTGAATGGCTCTTTATTGGAGCCAATTTCAAATTACATTGATCACTTCTGTGTATTGTAATATATTTTTAGGAAGTCGTAGACCTTCACAGTTGTTTTTTTATGAATTTGCGCCTATATACAGGGCACCAACACTTACACCTGGCTTAGGAGCTGTGCCGGTGCGCGGTCTAGTTGTTGGCCGGGAGTTCAGCTGCTGCACAGCAGGGCTGATTGGTGGGGTGGGGTGAAGGAGTGTTTTTAGCCGGGCTGGAGCGGACGCGCAGTTGAGGAGAGACGCGTTAAACCACACCTAGGTGGTTTGTGAGTACGCGCTGTAGAGAACCGTTTTTAAAGTGACTCTGTGTTTTGTAATGTATTTTTAGGAAGTCGTAGAAATTCACAGTTGTTTTTTATGAATTTGTGAAGGAGCGTTTTTAGCCGGGCTGGAGCGGACGCGCCGATGGCGCGCCGAAGGCGCACCAAAGGGTAGACGTCTGCGCCCGTCTGCATCCGACCGGGTCCAGGGGCCAGGACCCCTGGTCAAATACAGGCTTATTCTGCAGAGGAACTACGGATACTGGAAAGCAGAGATTACCCTCTGAATAAGCTGGTGGAAGAAAAGTTGAGGTCAGAGAACCTGTTATTTAAACATGGGATGGGCGAGAGAAGAGCCACGCAGTCCCAAAATCCAAAGGGTGAGGGGAAGGGAGACCCCCCGGGATTAAGGGCGTTAGTATTAAATACCCCGCCCCTCCAGAAGCATAATCTAGAAGCCTTCTCGCTCCTGCATGATGAAGCCCCAGACATCCTAGCAGTATCAGAAACTTGGCTAGAAGAAGGTTTAGGGCCAGATATTGTAGCAGCCCTCCCACGGACTATGATGTCTTAATGTATAATAGGCAGGATGGGAAAAGAGGGGGGGGGTGTAGCGCTGTTCTACAATAAGCAGCTAGTAGTAGAAAAGCTCATAGCAGAGAGCCTAGACAGCGCAGAACTTCCAGGAGCAAAAATAAGCTCAAAGTCTTCCTGCTTGGCAATAGTGGTCGTGTGCCGCCCCCCTCCCCCCCGGTCGAGCTTTCTGTTCAATGAGCTATTCATTGAAGTGGTCAGTGACCTATGCTCACGGTATCAACAGCTCCTAGTGGTGGGGGATTTCAACTACCATTGGGACCAGGTGCCTAGAGAGTCACAGGCCATCCAGCTGGAGGAGGCCATGACCACACTGGGGCTACAACAACTCGTGGAGTCCCCCACCCACGATAGGGGACACACCCTAGACCTCATCTGGACCACCCAGCCGCCGGCCAATCTGGCAGATATTAGACCGTGCAGCTGGTGAGACCATTATCTGATCAGCCTCTTGGTCCCACTGGCTAGTCGGCCCACGCAATTACCCCCAGAATGGAGGGTAGTACGAATGTGGAGTAAAATTGAGACAGGCAGCCTAGGGGGAGCTCTGAAAGAAAACCCGCCTAGGAGGATACAGCCTGAGTACCTCGATCAGGAAAGTCAGAAGCTTACTAACAGGCTGAGAGAAGCCATCAACAAGGTGGCACCTGCCCGGAAGGAAAGGGTAAGGAACAAGGGAAAGGGTGCCCCCTGGTTCACGGAGGAACTAAGGGGAAAGAAACAAATCCTACGCCAGCACGAAAGACAATGGCGTAAATCGTACGACCCAGAGGCGCTCAAGGACTATAAAGCCATGTTAACCATATACAAAAAAGCTATCACTGCAAGGCCGAGTACTATGAGGCCAGGATTAGGGATGCGGATAACACGCAGAAGGAAACATTTAGAGTACTGAAGGAACTAAGTCAAAAACAGGAGTAGAAAGCGACTGCCAGCTTAGAGGACTGTAATAGGTTTCAGACCTTTTTACACAAGGTCAGGGACATTCTAATCGACATAAGTAATACCCACACCAGTCAAGGCCCCCTTGGTTGTGGAAGCAATGTCATGCGGCCACAGCCAGAAACCTTTCCGACGCTAGGCCTAGATTCTATGTCCCACATTATGACCAGAGTTAAGTCGGGGTCGCCAGCGGACCCCTGCCTATCGAGGGTGTTCAAAATGACTCACCCAGTGATGGGGAGGGATTACCTCTCCCTGATTAATCAATCTCTGACAACTGGGAGGGTCCCACTTAACTATAAGGAAGCTAGGGTAACCCCACTGCTGAAAAAAGCAGGGGCAGCTGTCGCCAACCTGAAAAACTATCGGCCCATATCTCAGCTCCCCTTTCTGGTCAAAATTATGGAACCACATGTACTCAGAACCCTTTCACTATTTATTGAGAAACATCAGCTACTCCAGGTACAGCAGGCAGGCTTTAGGGCCCACCATAGCACAGAGTTGGTGATGCTATTGGTGTTGGATGAGCTCAGGCTTACGGCAGACAGGAAGAAGCATTGTGCCTTAATTCTGCTTGACCTTACAGCCGCGTTCGACATGGTGAATCATGACCAACTACTGGCCAGTATTCAAGATATGGGTATTTGTGGTGTGGTGCATCAATGGATCTCCTCCTTTCTGACAGACTGGACACAAAGGATCCAACTAGCAGACCGAGTGTCCAGTAAAGGTGCACTGACCTGCGGAGTTCCGCAAGGCCCTGCACTGTCCCCACTGCTTTTTAACATTTATCTCCAGCCATTGGTGGCAGCTCTGGCCCAAATGGACAGTCAGGTGTTTAATTACGCGGATGACACCAAACTGATCCTTCGAATCGACAGATCCCCTCAAGCCCAATCGTGTGTACAAAGTATGCTCAGATATACAGTCAACTGGATGACGGTTGACTCGCTCAAAGTTAACCCTGCCAAAACAGAGGTACTAGCTATTACCACAGGAAGTAACCCTTGGAATGAACTCTTCTGGCCACAAAAGTTAGGTGCCACACCCACACCAGTACCGGTTGTAAAGAGCTTAGGCATCAAAATAGACGCCAAGCTCACACTGTTAAATCAAGTGTCCACCGTGGTTGGGACCTGTGTGGGCCTGCTGAGACAACTGAGGAAATTGGCTCCTCTCCTTTCATTTTCAACCTTGCGCATGGTGGTGTCGGCACTGATTGTGTCTCAATTGGATTACAGTAACGCCCTGTACATTGGGCTCCCAGAGAAGCTGTTAGGTAAGTTGCAAATAATAATGAACGAATCAGCAAGATTGATTTTTAAACTCCCAAGACGCTCACATGCAGCACCTTTGCTGCAGCAGCTGCACTGGCTCCCCATCAAGTAGCGAGCCACGTTTAAGGGCCTTTGCATCGCTCATAAAGCTCTCTATGGGCAGGCTCCAGAATACATCAAGGATCGCCTCAGGAGCTATGTGCCAGGACGTACCCTCTGCTCGTCTGAGGCAGGCCTGCTGCCCTGTCCGCGATTCAATAAAACTACCACTGGCGGACGAGCTTTTTGAGTTCTGATTCTTCACCTATGGAACAAGCTACCAGAAAGCCTACATGGGGAAACCGCTCTTCTTCCTTTTAGGAAGAAGCTTAAGACCTTATTATTCACGGATGCCTGGGAACAACACACGCTCTGACCAGCCGATGGTAGGGTTCAGCCACTCTCTCTTAAGCGCTAAGAGACCTGCTGGTGATTACGTGCTAAATAAATACCAATTAACATAACATAACTTCCTAACTCCATTGGTGAAAGATCCAAGTTCCCTCTTGAAAGATACTGGAGACCTATTAGAACATTTACAAGTAACACCATGACAATCAATGTATAAATTAGTGGCAATGGACGTCATTTCATTATTTACAATCATAGAACATCAAATATGACTCCAGGTCTATGAGTATTTATTGAAGAAAAGAAACATCAAGCTTTTCATTCATAACCAAATGCTAATGGAGATGATTGAAATGTGCTTATATAACAACATATTCCTTTTTAACAAAGAGATATATAAACAATCAAAAGTAACTGCTATGAGTTCTCTCCAAGCTACGAGAATTTGACAATGGGCTGGTGGGAACAACAAAAGGCCTCATCTGGAATGGTACAGAAAAATAATTTGAGAAATATTTCATTATAGTAAATAACAACACAGCCAATTTTAAATTCACATATGAAATAAGTGAATCACGAGTAACATTTTTGGATGCATAAATATATATACATGAGAACATGATCCACACCACACTTCACAGAAAATTGTCTGCCACAAATTCAGTCCTACATTCGGACAGTACTGTTACAATGCAGAACCCACTGAAGGGATAGAATTGGCTTAAACACACTACAGATTCCAGCATGCTTTGAAGTAAAAGTCACCTGTGAGGCCCACCAGAGGGCAATAGAATTTATCAGCATGCAGCTGAAGGTGTGTTTGAGAGCGTCTGTAAGGTTTCAGAACTGCCTATGATTAAGGAGCTGGGGGCTCCGAAACGCGTCAGGCACAGAAATTGATCAGAAATGCAAAAGGCTGGTTTCCCTCTAAATAAAGAATTCGGAGAATTAACTGCTGCTGAGTGCGTCCTCATTTCAGGACAAAGTGGAAACTTACTGGTGAAAGGAAAAGCGTTTTTTGTTTTGCCAATAACTTTGGCGCCGCTTGATGAATCTTCATGAAATTTAAAAAAAAAAGTCCCCATTTTGCTTCAGCTGCTGTGTTGAAAGTTTCGGGGTGATCCGTCAAGCGGGGGCCAAGAAAAAAGGAAGGGTCCTAAAACGCGGTTTCCCCATGTTATGTCTATGGGGATTTTTAATTTTTTTAACACGACTACAGCCCGAACTGCTGAACGGAATTACACCAAATCTGGCAGAAATCTAGATGTTGGTCCAGAAAGCGTGCTTTTTGTCATTTGGTATAAATCCATTCAGTAGTTTCAGAGATATTTAAGTTGAAAAAAAAATAGATATCTGGAGACGCGATTCCTTGTAGTGAACTCGCGGATCCTACTGAAAGTTGATTGGTTGCAATCGCAGCCATCTTGGGACTTGGCTTCAAGTTGAGTCCCACAAAAAAAGTAAAAAATAAAGGAAAGGGGGCAAGGTAGGAATACTGTCACCCCCCAGATATGGTGCAGGGGGTCCCACAGGCACCCCGCCAGGGGTTAAAATCATTTTTTAAATTTGAATTTTGCTGCAAATTTGCGGGTGGACCCGGAGATCCACAGTAAAATAAAAAAAGAAAAAAAGACGCCTGCTCCCGTGCGTCTTTTTCATGAAGCCTCCTGGTGGGTCAAATCGCGAGGGCAGTGTTTTATAATAATGCTGGGAGTGCCCATGTGGCAGCCCCGGGACCGCCACCTCCCTGGGGCAAACATAAGTAAACAGATGCGGAGGCCCACTTGGCGCCCCCCACAGCCCCAGGGACCACCACGTTCCTGTGGCTATTTATTGAATGAGTGCAGGAGAGGCCCTTATAGCCTCCCTCGCAGCCCCCAGGACCGCCACCTCCCCGGGGCGTTATTTATAAAGAAAGCAGGGGGCCGCACAGACCCTCCAGCAGCCCCGGGGGCCATCACCTCCCCGGGGCTTTAAATTTAAATAATGTGGGGGAGCTGCGCGGACCCCTCCTCAGCCCTGGGACCACCACCTCCCAGGGGCTTTAGCCAAAATAAAGGCGGGGCTGCGTGGCCCCCTGCAGCCCCGGGGACCACCGTCTCCCGGGGGTTTAACTTTCATTAATGGGGGCCACACGGACCCCTACTGCCCCAGGGACCACCTCCTCCCTGCGGCAATTAACATAGAAATGCGGGGGGCTGTGTGGCCCACCCGCAGCCCTGTGGACCGCCACCTCCCTGGGGCTCAAATAATATAATGGAGGGGGTCCGTTGCAGAGCCCGGCCACCGGGACCACCACCTCTCTGGTGCAAATGTGAAGATTGGAGATGGGTCCTGCGCCCGCCTCCTGGAGCCAAAGATGGCCCTGGGGACCGCCACCCCCGGGGTCGTCTCCTGCTATGTCCTGGGGTGCCCACCCACAGGACATAGCTGTTTACTATAGCTTGGAGGGAGCTTTACCACTCCCACCAAGCCATAGCAAGCTGTGCTCTGCTTTCTCAAAGTGGAGAACAATTGTTTTGACAGAGAGAAAGCTGCATGTTAGCTGAGATTGCTGAGAGATCTTCACTGGCCACACCCCCTTTCTCCACCACTTTGCAAAGGTGCCTCCTGGCACACAACTGGCTGGGGGATGAAGTCCCCTTGGTTGCGGAGGGTCCTTGGGGGCCAACAAGCCCGCCTGTTACCTCCAGTAAGTCCCACACAGCCTGATTGCTCAGAGGACTTTGGAGGGCACACCTCTTTTCTCCACCACTCTGCAAACGTGCCTCCTGGTGCACTGCTGGTTCGGGATGAAGTCCTCTTGGCTCCAAAGGGTCCCAGGCGTGACTACAAGCTCTCCTGTTACCTCCAGTAAGTCCCACGCTGTGGGATTGCTGAGAGGTCTTCGGAGGCCACTCTGCAATCTCGTCTCCTGGCACACTGCTGTTAGGGGGATGAAGCCCCCTTGGCTGCTGGGGGTCCAACTACCTCCCCTGTTGCCTCCAGTAAGTCCCACACAGCGGGATTGATGAGAGGTTGTCAGAGGTCCCCCCCCTATCTCCACCACTCTGCAAACACAGCTGTCAGTTAAACGATAGAAATTCACTTAAAAAACCATAGGTTACAGGAATGCTATTGTTAAGAAATAGATTTTGAAAGCCTTAGAATTTTACTGAAAAAAACAAAGGTTACAGGGACATTGTAGTTAGGAAATAGAATGTAATTGTTTTTAGAAATTCACTGAAAAAAACAAAGTTTACAGGGACGTTATAGTTAGGCTCAGATTTCCCTTGTACAAAACCTGTGAAAAGCAGCAGATATAAGTTACCTGAGCTAACTATAACTTACGCCCCGCAATGCACGGCCTATGACCTCACATAGTACATATCTCATGACTTTGTTTTTTTCAGTAAATTTCTATGTTTTTTAAAATTCTATTTCCTAACTCTAACGTCCCTGTAACCTTTGTTTTTTAATGTGAATTTGTTATTTTTTTACATTTTATTTTCTAACTGTAACCACTAACCTTTGACAATGAGTTTGTGAGTGAGTGTATGAGTGTCTCAGTGGGTGTATGAGTGTCTGAGTAGATTTGTAAGTGGGTGTGAGACAGTATAAGTGGGGCTGTAAGTGGGTATATGAGTGTCTGAATGGGTCTGTGAGTGACTGTGTGAGTCCCTGAGAGGGTCTGTGAGTCGGTGCGTAAGTCTCTGAGTAGATCTGTGAGTGGTTGAGAGAGAATATGAGTGATTCTGTAAGTGGGTGCATGAGTGTCTGACTGTGTCTGAGTGGGTGTATGTGTCTAAGTTCATCTGTGTGAGGGTGTATGAGTGAATGGGTCTGTGTGTGGCTGTGAGAGTGTCTGAGTTGTTCTATGAGTGGGTGAATGAGTGCCTGAGTGTGGTCTGCTCATTTTCTGCTCGTTTTCTGCCTTTTTTCTGCACACTTCTGACCTTTATTTTTCCTCTTTCTCCTAGTTTCTGATCTGTATTTTGCCACTTTCTGCTCATTTCTGACATTTATATTGACTCTTTCTACTAATTTCTGACCTTTATTTTGCCTCTTCTTGCTCTTTCTCTCTCTTTCCACCCTTCCACCTTGCCTATTTGATCATCAACCTCTGCTCTTTTCTCATTCACCCACACTGGGACCACCTCACTATTGGGAAGCCGACCCCAGAGCAGTTGAAAGGGAGTAATGCCTATACAAGAATGTTGGGTGAGATGATATTTCTGCACCTTCTTTCTAAGTTCACATTCTCAATTTATTCCACTCACCACATCTTGTAGTAAACCCGCCTTTAGCACTTTTATAAACCTCTCCATAGCACCATTACATTCTGGATGGTAGAGAGCTGCCTTTTTGTATTTTATACCTCTTGCCATCAAGAACTCTTCCACCACACCCGAGGTAAACTGCACCCCATTATCTGTAAGGAGCGTCGATGGAAAACACTCTCACATAACTCCTCCAGAAAATATATCACTACTTCAGACTCCACAGAGTTCACTATTTTGATTTCAGGCCAACACCAGAATATGTAAATGCAGACCAGGACATATCTATTACACGTCTTAATCTTCACCGGCCCAAGAATGACCAACACTGTATCTGCCCATGGACCAGAAGCTTGTTCTCTCAAGATCATAGGCTGTGTCATGCACTTTAGCACCTTATCACTGCGCACACACTCTATACAATTCCTTACCTCTCTCTCAACCATCAAGTCCATCGCCAGCCACCAATATCCCTCTCTGCCTCTTTCTTTGGATTTGGCTATCTCCATATGACTGGCATGTGCATTATACACCAACTTCTTTCTCAAGTTGTTTGGAGGTACAAACTTACTCCCTCTCATGAACAAACCATCAACCACAACCAAATCGTCCTTCACCTTCCTAAACCCTTTAAGATCTTCCTCAAATTCATTCGTAACACACCAACCACCAGAAATCATCCTCATCACTTTCTGCAGCACTGTATCACCCATTAATATTTTCCTCCACTCTTCCTCCTGTATGATACCATCAGTTAGTAATCAAACATTTACCTCCTCCTCACACTCTTCACCACCAAAGAAATCACCTTGTTCTGGAAACTCATCAATGTCACACATCCTCGAAAAACAATCTTCCAATAAGTTATTGGCACCAGGAAAATATGATATGTCAAATTCATATTCTTGGAGGGCAGCCACACACTTGCGAATTCTGTGTATTGGCACCAGGAAAATATATGTCAAATTCAAATTCTTGGAGGGCAACGACACACTTGTGAATTCTGTGAGACACTACATATACACCTTTCTTCAAGAATACCTCTGCGAGAGGCTTGTGATCTGCCTTAATCTCAAACCTGCACCCACCCAAAGAAATTTCCTTAACTTTCTCACTGCCTAAAAGACCCCCTATGCCTCTTTCTTCATTACTGAGCAGTTAAGCTCCGTAACTCTCAATCCTCTTGATATAAACAATATGGTCTTGTCCTGCCCCTTGGATCTTTGCATTAAAACAGCTCCCAGACCATTTGAGTTGGCATCAGTCATCACGTAAATATCATCCCTGGGCTCAAAACTTTCCAAATTTGGGTCCCTATCTAGACATGACTTCACACAATCAAATTCCTTCTCACACAGCTGGCACCAAAGAAACACCTTGCCCTTTGTCAGCAAACTTCTCATTTGTTCTGTTTTCTCAGAAAATTGTGGCACAACCTTATTGTAAAATGCAGCCATGCCCAACAACTTTACAAGCTCCTCCTTGTTTTTGGGCAAACGTAGATTTTTGATAGCCTCCACCAAATTAGTTTTAGGTTGGATACCAGATGCTATAACCAGGTGACCTAGGTACTCTATTTCAGTCACATTGAACTTGCATTTTTTTTACCTTTAACCTTAGTCCACAATCTTGTAATCTAGCAAAAACCTCCCTTCGCCTACCATTGTGTTCATCCAGATGGGACCCATACACGAGCACATTGTCCTGGTAGATCTTGACACCATCAATTCCCTTAAGAATCTTTTCCAGTGCCCTTTGGAACACTGAGGCAGCTGCGATTAGTCCAAAGGGCATCCTCAGAAACTTGAAGCTGGCAAATAACGTAACAAAAGCAGTCAATTCTTGAGACAATGGATTTAATTTTACCTGATGGTATGCAGACGTTAGGTCAAGAGAGGAGAAGTGTTTGGCCCCATTAAGAGAACACAACATTTCATTAACATTTGGCAATGGATAGTGATCAACCACCACTGCTTTGTGAGCTCTCTAAGGTCAACACAAAGTCTGGCATCCCCATTGGCTTTCTGGGCCATAACTACCAAAGCCAGCCACTATGTAGCCTCCACCTCCTGTATTATACCATTCCTAACTAGCTTGTCCAGTTCCAATCTTATGCTGTTCTTTACTAGCAAAGGTACATTCCTCTCCTTCGCCACCTTGGGTTGTGCATTTGGCTTTAGTCTTATTAAATGTAGGTAATATTTTAGACACCGTACCTTTTTTGCAAATACTTGCAGGAACACTGACAGAGGTATTCTCTTTGGGGTCTAAGTACACATACAGATCCCATTGGTGAAACCAGGGCGAATCCCCCTTTATGCAGACATATATTTTCCCCTGAAGAATCCTGTCTTTAAATTAATTTGTTCCCCAAAAATACCCAAGGAGCTCAATAGGTTCTCCACCATACCCCTTAGGCCTTATATCAGGTCTTAATAACTTGACCTTCCCTTTTACAACTGTTCATAAAAATCTGTTGGTATAAGCGTCACTTTGGCCTCAGAGTCAAACTACATTTTGACAGGTTCATCTTTAACCCGAACTTCCTCCAAAGGGTCTTCTGAGGAACGCTCTTTCACCTGAAGAATAGTAACTTCCTCAATAATGTCCTCATCATCACACTCAGTCTCCCTTACTTTGTTCAAGTCTTTAGTTGACCTACAACATTTCACAAAATGGGCCTTACATCCACAGTTCTGGGTAATCTTTGTTATTAGCCATATGACCCAAATTGCCACAACGGAAGCATTTGCCCTGCAAGGACTTTGTAGCGGTAGCAATTTTGGAATGTGATGAGAGTTTCTCACAGACTGACTTATCATGCACTACTTTAATAGTTGTGGTTTCCCCTTTGTCAGTAGAAGCAGCATCTTTACGAATAATGTCCACACAGGCCTTGGAATGTTCGTATGTTTTGGCTGTTGCAAGCACCTCCTGTAAAGATGGATTATGTTTCTGCCACATGCTTTCCCTGGCCTTATCTAATACACACCCCAACATAAAATGATCCCTCAACCGTTCCTCGATAGAGGCTCCAAAACTGCAGGTGGAGGCCAATCTGCGCAGGTCAGGGATGTATTGTTCCACAGATTCATCTTGACGTTGCAGTCTCCACCTGAAGTGGTAGCGCTCAAGTACAGTGCTCGCCTTGGGAAGATAATGCAAGTCAAGTTCTTTTAGATATATTTCATATTCGTTCAGACTCGTAGATTCGCTGTAGGATACATCTGGGAGGTGTTCAAATACCACTTGGCCTTCCGGTCCTAGACAGTGCATCAATAAAGACATTTTCTGCTCCGCATTAAGATAAGTGGCACACACCCTTGCATAGTGACTAAAGACCTTCCTCCACACCCTTGCATAGTGACTAAAGACCTTCCTCCATTTTTGCCATTGTATGGGAGGATCACCAGGCGTCATAAGAAAGAATGGTGGTGGAGTAACATTTTGCATGTTACAGTTACCTAGAAAACACAGGCAGATAGAAACCCAATGCAGTACTTGAGAGACAAGTTGTAAATAAAAACACAATGCAATATTTGAGAGACAATGTACTCCCTCCACACAGTGTCCGTGCTCTCAGTGTGACACCCGCTAAACCGAAACTCAATGCAGTGCTTGAGACAAAGTACATAGAAACCCAATGCATAGAAACCTAATGCAAGTCAGTGCAATACTTGAGAGACAATGAAACCCAATGCAGTTCAATGCAGTGTTTGAGAGAGACAGTACTGTCTTTCCTCTCCTTCAACACCCAACTCACAGCAGTTCCAGATACACAAAAGAACCCAACCCTTGTGGTATCAAAATGTGGTTAACATACCTGGGCACACCACCCCCTTTGCTGAGGCGTTATTGGCGTCTCATCCCGTACCAACATTTTCTAGCCCTTGTGAATGCTTCTTTAGTTGATTTTTCTCGTTCCTAACTTAATTCGGGTTTGACTTGATGTGATGATTCCATCTGATTTTTCTGAATAACTGCACACTAACTCAGTGCTCAGCACTTTCCCAATCTCTCTAGGATCAGCGAGTTCGGTGTCCACCAAATGCTGGGGCAGATCTCTAAATAGTTACTCAGGATGTGATAATTCACAATCAAATTGTAGAAATCAAAAACAACAAATATTGGTAAGTTCAAACCTAGTTGCTCATTGCCCTCAGGTTAGTATGCACCCAATCTTCCGAGTTGTGGTCAGACTGCTTGGGACTTTCACATTTCATTTCATCTATGCAAAACCAATTAATATGTAAATACTGCATACGATGTTCTAAAGAGATAATGACATCAAGCCCAGTTAAAGAAAGGGGAGCTCAGTCTTATCACTGCCCTCATTATTTCTCCTCTGCCTCGTGCATGGAGCTATTCAATTCCAGGGCCAGTAACCAGTTATTAGTATTATCTCTATTGGCATGACTAGCAACATATTTTTTACACATTTTAAAAAAATATTGTTTTGGATTTCCCAGATTTGAGGGCCCACGAACTGTACTATCAATGCCACCTCGAGTCCCGTTAGGGGTCATTTGTGCCCTGATCTCCCCCTCCTCAGTTTTTTCCATGAGCAAATGCTGTTTTGACTTAGTTTGGGCCTATTTGCTTGCAACGTTTGAAGCTGAAATTCCCCATTCAGTCCTCTTGTCCTCGTCTCTAAATCCACATCTCCAATTCACTGGCAGCGAGACTGCTGACTGAGGAACTACAGCTGATTTTGGAAGGTGCCCTGGAAGATCAAAAGTTCCCGTGATCCTGTATCAGCCTCATCATGCTCAAAGTTTTATTTCTTGGCTTGCTTTGATTCTTCCCAGTCCTTAATGGCTTTTTCCAAAGCTGCTTTCTTTCCCTTTTTGTTTCGTATGAGAAATGCGTATATGCCTCGTGACTCAGACTATCAGGTCCAAAAATATTGCTAGGCCAATATCCAGCCCCCTTCACCTCAAAAAACCGTGACCCATAACTTTGGTCAGGAGCACTTAAGTCTTTACTGCTAGCTGCATAAACAATGAAGCGCTTCACATTTACCAGTGAAGTAACATTACAAAGGAAGTAAAGATTGAGGGCCAGATGCACGTAGAATCCCGTATGCGCTTTTCTAATTGCAAATTTTAGAGATTCGCCTTTAGGAAATCGCAAATGGCGATGTACAAATGTGTGTCACACACATTTAGCGATTCCTAATGGGGTTGCAATAGACCTACCTCATTAATATTCTTGAGGTAGGTCACAATTTGCGTTCCATTGGGAATCGCTAACAACACAGGGATGATGGCTCACAATAAAGCATTTTTTTTTTAATGCTGCCCATTTTCCATTTCACTTTTTAAGAGTAGGCAGTGGTCCGTGAGACCACTGCGTGCTCTGAAAAAATGTTTGTACTATCATTCACAAAGGGGAAGGGGGTCCCTTGAGGACCCCTTCCCATTTGCGAAGGGTTAATACCAACTTGAAGTTGGTGGTAAAATGTGAATGTTTTGCGACCGCATTTCATTTGCAAAGCATTCTTACATACCGCTGAGATTCGGTATTAGGAAGAGACACCCTAAACACGCCCTTTCCTAACTCCGAATCGCAAACCCTATTTGCGATTCAGTAATAGGTTACCGAATCACAAATAGGGTTTGGTACATCAGAAAATCGGGCTATTTGCAAGCAGACAAAAGCTTCGTACATCTGGCCCAGAGCATCAAAAAACCTGTAGGGTAAAATCAAATGTTAGATTTCAAGGTAGGTAGCACATAATATATTTGATAGTGGAAAATAAATGTTAAACTTGAAGGTATATTTTGAAAACTTCGAAAACTTGAGCCTTTAGATTTTCCAGGAAGGAAAGCAGGTTACTGTTGAGTCTCATGTCTTTGGTATTGTATTCAATAGTCTTGGAGCTTGACAACAGAAAGCATGTTTCAGAGTTTTGTTGTTTCTCACGTTTAGTATTTCTGAAAGCAGTTTTTCTTTTCTTCTCGTGTTTCTTTCTCCTCTTGTGGTTCAAAATTTACCTGGGTACTTTATGGGTGACAAACGCCATTTTAAGGTTGATTTTGGTCTTAAGGGAAGCCAGGGAAGCTCTCTCATTAGTGGGGTGATACGGTCTTGTTCCTTTTTTGCTAAAGAAAGATTACAGCATGGAGGTTGGCCTTGAGAGCATCTAAAGACAATTTTTGGAGGCCTGCTCATCATTGCCGATGCCTATATGTGAAAGCTCCAATGATTATGCTGTAGTCCTGAAGTCAGTGGGTGCTATAGATTGGTGGTTCATAAACTTTTGACTTGTGTGCAGTTGCGGCCGGCATGACTCGCGGGTGGGGGTGTTGTCGCGTGGGGAGGGGGGATGAGGCAGGTGGGGTTAATTTAATTAAAAAATATATATAATTAAACTTAACTTTCCGCCCGCTGGGTCCCGCGTCTTCTCTGCTCTCCTGCTCTCCCGGAACAGGAAGCAGAAGCAGGCAGCCAGGCTTCCTCCCTCCCCTAAGCCAATCACAGCGCTGCAAGCAGCGTTGTGATTGGTCGGGACGCCACCCAGCCAGGGGCTAATGGGGAAGTCATTTTCTCCATGTAGGCTGCATTGCAGCCTGCATGGAGAAGGGCACAGTGCGCATGACTGGTTTGGGTGGCCCCAGGGGGCCGACCAAACAGTCTTTGCGCACTTGGGAGTGGGCAGGCACACCACTTCTCCCCTGCCCTCCTCTCAGAGCAGCTTCGCCCACGCAGTGCCCGCAACCAAACATAAAATGGTAATAACGGAAAGTTATTGCCATTTTATGTTTCTGCTTCTCGCACTACGAGAAGCAGTGGGGCGACGCTCCTCTGTCCTAGTGGAGGAGCCGACCCTGCTTTTGTGGACCCCACACTTTATCATTACTGGAACCCAGGGAACCCCATTGAATCATTATTAGAAACAGGGGACCCCCCACTGAGTCATTACTGGAACCTGGGGACCCTGGCCTAAGTATTTTTGAACTTCTTTAGTTATATAAGCTTTGTTAATCTGTTAATATTTTATTTGCTAAGGAGTTGCGGCCCCCTTGAGTAGGTTTTGCAGACCCTTTGGGGTTTCCAGACCACAGGTTAAAAGCCACTGGTATAAATGGCATGAGGTTTCTGAGAAGGTGTTGGTTGAACAAGGCAGTCTTAAGGGCTGATTTACAGGTTGGCAGAGAGGGTACTCCATCGCAAGGTGCACCCGCCTGATTTAGAGACAGTTGAACCTTAACTATGTTGATGACGGAGCGTACGCTGGCTCCATCGCAAACATACTCCTCTGATGGCCCGATAGAGTATGGGTTGTTGGAGGTTAGCCATCCAACAACCTGCCAAATTTAGAGTAGGCAACTGTCCATCACTGCCAGGTAATCGTGGTAAGGTACAGTAAAAAAAGAGAATAATGCCCACACCTTGTGAAAAAACTCCCATGGTATGAGTCATTCATTTGTTATTTTTGAAAGATGAAAAGCTTTGTAAAATTTTGATGGGTGGCTTTCATGTTTCATGGAGCCGTCTGTCAAACTTTCACAACACTGACAAGAATCACAGTGACAACATTTCCTGACATTGTTTAGAGTTGTCTGCAGGGCTCGCATACAACTCTAAATATGGTGAGCAGAGGTCCCTCGGGTTGGTGGGGGCTTTGCCCTCCGCAGAGTAGCCTCCATCTGCCATACTCAAAATAAGCCCCTTAGTCAGGCTGGAGATATGTGTTATCATGGTTAGGTTTTGGCCAAGACTAAAGGGTACTAGAGTGGCAGAGATATCTATGTTTTTGAGTATTTTTAGCCATTTTTAGCTAGGTGGTGGAAGGGGGAAGCATTCAGTTGTTAAAATGTCCCGTTGAAGGGAGAATGAGTGTAACCATATTATCAGTTTTTAAGGAAGTTCTTTAATGTAGTTATGTTTGTAGGATTAGCTTGGTATCATGAGTGTATTGGTGATTGGTGATGTAATTGTCTTGTAGTATTGTTCCAAGAAGCAAAAAATGTTTGCAAGTAAGAATTGATGTGCGTTATACACCAAAGTTTAGTGATAATGTTGCTGATCTTTAGGAGGCCATTTTCGCAATTTGGCATCTTGAAGTTAAAAAGAAATTTAACCATTTCAGGACTTTGTCATCTATCTGTATTATGGAGGAGAGGGTGGTTAAAAGTGTTTTATGACCAAGTGTATCGAATTGTGTGAAACATCTATGATATAAGGAACTCAAGGGTCCAAACCAAGTTAGTTTCATGATTAAAACTGAATAAAACAAAATATATTACACACTAGGTCCCAATGGGTTGAATATAAAATGGGTAAAAACGCAAAAAAAAACTAAAGAAGTATAACTAAGTGTTGCAAATCAAGGACGGCTGACTTAACTATTCAAAGATGATGGTTGCAGATATTACAGTTCCAGCACGTGGAGTTGAAGGGTCGAATAATGCTCAGCCTCAGTAATAACAAAAAAAAACAAAGGCAATTTGGTGGTGTTGATTCTATGGTTCGAAACTGCTTGAAGGCGCTGATGTTCCAGCGAGGCAGTGTGGAACAGGTTGAATACAGAATGCTGCTCAGAGAAGCCGGGTCAAACCAGGGCACAGCCGGCTTAGACAAAGGTCTTCAAAGTTTGTAATGCCGCGCCCTCTTTGTGGAAAAATAAGACATAATCTGCATGCCCCTAGGATGACAAACATATGTTTTCACAATTATTCTATAAAAACTGGCAGTTCTAAACAGGTGTAATAGCTCAACCGTTGCAGTTATGCTTGGTTATCCCTTGTGAAAAATGCAATCAAGTACATGATTGACAACATGCTATGGGCAGCCGAGTCTCCCTAAAGTGTAAAAGTGTCACAGGGTAATCCCTTATCATAAATGGGACTTTGAGGGTTATTTGGAACTCTTCCACCACACCACGAAGGTTGACACCTACTACCAGCCAGGACATGAGTGACAAAAGATGTTCACTGCCACTGTGTTTTTCACTAAAAGCACAGCACAGTTTTTAGCATGATGCACCTCTTGTCTAGTGCCTAGGTCCCCCTGTGAGCATTCAGACCCTCCCAGGCGGGCCTGCCCCCCAGTTTGAAGCTCACTGGCTTAGACACTCTTAGATCCAGGTGATGATGTGTGGATGTTTCCAGTCGGGCGCAGCCGCTTCTTGTGGCTGCAGTTTGAAACAGTTTTCTGAGGAATACCCTGAATCGACTACCGACAATGCTGAAGTTTCTTATAATATGAAAATTTAAGCATCAATCAGTCAATCAGCATCTATAGAGTATGCCACTGTCAACCCTGGGGGTATCTGGGCGCTGGGGTACAAGGCCTCCGTCGAAAAGCCAAGTGTTGATGAATCAGAGGGAAGAATTAAGAAAAAAGCAGAAAAAGGCAAAACAGAGGGAAAAAGCGAGTGAGACGAAAAGGCAAAACAGAGGATAGAAAAACGAGCAGAAAAGGCAAAACAGAGGGCAGAAAAAGGAGCAAAACAGAGGGCAGAAAAGGCCAATCAGAAGAGGGCAGAAAAGGGCAAAACAGAGGGCAGAAAAATGAGCGGAAAAGGCAAAACAGAACAAGAAACAAGCAGAGGAGGCACAAACAGAGGGCTGCAGTTAGACAGGCAGCAGAGGGTAGTGGACTGCGGGCAAGCTGGACAGGAGAATTGTCGCAGGAGGAGCTGGTACGAGGACCTGCTCAATGCGGTCACACTGCGGCCGCCAATAAGAGGGCAAAACAGAGGGCAGAAAAACGAGCAGAAAGGCAAAGCAAAGGGCAGAAAAACAAGCAGGAATGCAAAACATAGCAGAAGAGGGCAAAACAGAGGGCAGAAAAATGAGCAGAAAAGGCAAAACAGAGGACAGAAAAATTAGCAGAAAGGGCAAAACCGAGCAGAAGAGGGCAAAGCAGAGGGCAGAAAAACGAGCAGGAAAGGCAAAACAGAGGGTAGAAATAGGCAAAACAGAGGTCAGAAAAACGAGCAGAGAGCATGATACAAACAGAGGAGCCACTAACATCAGGGCCGGACTGGGAACAGAAACCGGCACTGGCAAAGTGCTCAGCCGGCCCCCGGGGGGTTGCTGCTGAGCTGTTTGCAAGGGCCGGTTTCGGCCGATTTTGTTACAGGGGACCGATATTGCAGACCCCCGGTAACAAAAACGGCCTGCCAGTGGCCCAAAACCGGCCCCCACCCTGGCGGCCCACCGGGGAAATGCCCGGTGCCCGCTACGGCCAGTCCGGCCCTGACTAACATATTGCAGCAGGTAGACAGGCAGCAGAGGGTAGCAGACTGCGGGCAAGCTAGACAGGAGAACTGTCGCAGGGGAGCTGGCATGAGGACCTGCTCAATGGTGTCATGCTGTGGCCTCCATTAAGTAGGTCCTTGGGGGAGGGCGGGGGGCTGGATGGTGGGAGGAGGGAAATGGCGGGAGGAGGAAAACGGTGGGAGGAGTGAAGAAACAAGCAAAAAAAAAAAAACAGAGGGCAGAAAAATTAGCAGAAAAGGCAAAACAGAGGGCAAAAAACGAGCAGAAAAGGCAAAACAGGGCAGAAAAATTAGCAGAAAAGCAAAACAGAGCAGCAGAGGGTAAAACAGAGGGCAGAAAAACAAGCAGAAAAGGCAAACCAGAGAACAGAAAAGGCAAAACTGAGGGCAGAAAAACGAGCAGAAAAGGTAAAACACAGCAGATGAGGGCAAAACAGATGGCAGAAAAATGAGTAAAAAAGACAAAAAGGAGGGCAGAAAATTAGCAGGAAAGACAAAAGAGAGGGCAGAAAAATGAGCAGAAAAGTGCGAAACAGAGGGTAGAAAAATTTGCAGAAGAGGTAAAATGGAGAAAGAAATGAGTAGAGGAGGCACAAACAGAGGGCAGCAGGTAGAGAGGCAGCAGAGAGTAGCGGCCTGCGGACAAGCTAGACAGGAGAACTGATGCTGGGGGAGCTGGAACATGGACCTGCTCAATGAGGTCATGCTGCTACCTCCATTAAGCAGGTCCTGGGGGAGGGTGGGTGCTGAGTGATGGGAGAAGGCAAAGGGTAGGAGGAGGCAAATGGCGGGGAGAGAGAAAAAACGAGCAGAAAACGGCAAAACAGAGGGCAGAAAAACAAGCAGAAAAGCCAAAACAGAGCATAAGAGGGCAAAACAGAGGGCAGATAAATGAGCAGAAATGGCAGAAAAGGCAAACAGAGAGCAGAAAACAAGCAGACAAGGCAAAATGGAGGGCAGAAAAATTAGCAGAAAAGGCAAAACAGAGGGCAGGAAACGAGCAGAAAAGGCAAAACAGAGGGCAGAAAGACCAGCAGAAAAGGCAAAACAGAGCAAGAAACAATCAGAGGAGGCGCAAACAGAAGGCAGCAGATAGACAGGCAGCAGAGGGTAGCAGACTGTAGGCAAGCTGGACAGAAGAACTGTTGCAGGGGGAGCTGGTACGAGGACCTGAGGGAGAGCTTGTTCAAAAAACATAACTCATTTGCAGCAGTATCATGACTTGTTCCTGTGACCACAGCGTACTTTAATCATTCTCCCAGAGCAGCAGCTCACTGTGTTCTCATGCTTTCGCCTTCTCTAAAGCACTCATGCCTCCCAGGGCCAGGCCACTGGCAGGTAAGCTTCCACTAAAAGACTGGATCTTCCTAGTTTGAATGTTACTCACAAAACACTGCTTAAAAATTGTCTGCAATCAATCAAATGATATGTTTGTGTGTTGATTTCTATGGCTCGCTGCTCTGCATATCCACAACCAAAACACATTTAACTCAGTTAGAGCCCTGCAGTAAATTGTATTCATGACAGAAATGTGTGGTAACCTGATTGATACTGATGTCTGCTCCTCTGCAGTTTGAGTGATGGGTAATGCCCCATTACTGAAGCGGTACTCCCATCTGACAATGGAGAATGCTGTGAATGCATAGGAAAGGTAAACACCAGCTCAAATACACATTGAAAAAGTGTGGTAACAATATTACCGCACCTCATGTTCCTTAGGTTGGAGCTCCTGGCATCTCATTTTGTTGCTGGGACAAAGATCAAGTGTGGACTTTGATGTTTAATTTATCGCCCCTTACTGTAGCCAAGAAACTTAGCTTGCAAAGCACAATTTTTAAACTCTGAAAACTCACAATGTCATCAAGATGCAGGAGAATAGGAGCCAGATAGAGAATGGAGGGGCATGAAAGTGGACATTCATTTATGTTTCCAATTATGCTCCGCTCCAATTAAAATAACAAAGGGACAGATAACTCATCGCGGTTCCATCGCACTTCACTTCAGCTCGGATAAGGCAACACGGTGCTTGCTGTCCTCACTTCTTTAATGTTCTTTTTAATCATTAAAACATTTGCATTTCAACACTTTAAGTATGATAAGTCATTTCGAACTGCTAAAGATAATGAGAATTGCAACACTGTATTATTCAGGATTGTTAATTTTTTTCTATGTTGTAATTTTTTAAGAAAACTGCATAATACATCTGACTTTGTTTGAAAAACTCAATGAAAGCTACCATATAGTAACATTCAATTAATGTAATAGCCTTCCTTTTTCAGACATACCGATCTTTCTAGAGTAAATGGATTACGAGTAATAAACAACCAGAATATTTATTTAATGCACACCAAATTGAACAAGATATGAAATATTTGTGCGCTCAGAAGAGTTTGTTATGGCACGGCAATGCGACATTTTTGTCACAGCCAATGAAGAGCAATGCTAATTCAAATTATCAATTGCGAGTTGACTAGAGTATTAGATTAAGTGCAGACAAAATACTTTGTTATTTTAAATTGTTTCCATGCACTGTATATACAGTACCATGTACCATAGTCTGAGGTACCAAGATTGACCATAAATTAGAGCTGATCAGACAAAATCTTGAATTAATAGTAATGCTTCCCGAACCCTGTATACCCCTTATTGAATAACTGTAATATTCTTCCTTTTAATTTATTGAGATGTTGGACATTGTTTTAATTGCTGTTATGATCACACTGATTGAAACAAAGCTTTACGATTGGATAAGTAGCTAATTAGCAACTTAGCTTTGTACCAAACTAGGAATTGTACTGCATGATGGGTCATGCTGGGAACCTTTACTGCATAGACTTTTGCTGATATGCTTCCTGGTCTTGATTATAACTGGTTTTACTGTTTTTATCATTGTATTAGATAGTTTGCACCGAAGCAGCTTGGATCTCTGTAACCAGTCTTCGGATCATCTTGCACTTTAGGCACTGGCACTTTCGGGGTCCTTATTTGTCAAATGGGGGTCAGGTAGACTCTCCTATCTCCAGGTTCCTGTATTTGTATGATGGTTTTTATTTTTATTTTTTATTGAATGCACTTTTATGGACCCTCTCATTCCGTTGGTGTTTAGGAAGTCTGGACTCTAAGATGAAAGATCCACATGTTACTACGGACTATTTAAAAAAAAAAAATTGACTGCTTCCTATGTTTGTACTGTATTCTATGCATGTGAAACTTTTATGGCCGTAATGGCCGAAATAAAGTTATTGACTTGGCTAATTCAAATCACTTTTGCCATCGAAACTGTTTTAGCACTCATTTGCTGCTCAGATACTGCCAGATTATGAGTTACAGTACTTTACTTCCGAGGAGGAAAGGCCAATGTCTGCTAAATTGTAAGAAGTGACTCAATGGGTTTGCAGGGCGTTATCTCATGAATTTGTCAATCTGATAAGAGGCCCAGACTGTGTAATGTACTATGGTTTAAGCACAGGATCCTCCATCCACTTGACCCTTGCAAAGACGCCAGTGTATACATCTCGATAAAAGGTAAATAATGTCTGATGGTTTTATGTTAAAGATGCCAATAATAATCATTTTATTTTGAATGAGCTCGAGGTGTCATCCATAAGCACAAGCCACCCTCCCTATATGGCTTTACCATACTCCAGGCATGAGCATGGATCTCCTAAAGGTCCAGTTCAGTCATTGTGTTAGAGACTTTAGTAGAGGACTGTGGTGATGACAGCTGATGCTTCTCATCTCCACTTCCAATCCACAATAAGGTGGAAGGTCTTGACCAACTCAACAGCATAGAAAATGGCTTGCGGAAAACCAACTGGAACATCCTGTTAAACACAGTCTGTGCACACACCAGTCAAAGCGGGTTTATTAACAAAAGAAAAATGACCTGTGAATTCACAGCATCGGGCAACCAGGGGGTGACCCATCAGCCGTGACATAAGCCAGCTCCCTGAACAAAGGCAAGGAACAAACATATAGTGGGTCATATAAAGGCTTTCAATGGTAATTGCGATATATCCTACAACATAAAGAATACACGGGTGCATGAGGCTGAGGTCAGGAGAAAGGAAGAAGATGACCTTCAGTTGTAGCAAGAATGTCAACTTTTTGGGCTGAGCAAGTTAATCAATACTCAGGGGCATATTCCCAAGAACGTGTGATAACCATCGCAAAAGTCACTTAACGCAACCCTCAACATCGCAGTCCATCGCGGGAAATTTATGCCGTGTTAACCAAGTATTCACAACACGGCGGTACCATGCGATAGTCCCCAGATAACCCGTCAACTGACCGCGTTAAAATCAACCCACGCCTCAAAAATGCGAAACACGAACGCAAAAAAAGCTGCGATGAGGCCAAGCACGATACAAAAAGCAGCGAAAACCAGCTACAGGCCTGCAAGCCACACGCGTCAGGCGGGAACAATCACCATAAAAGCAGACCAAACAAACGGTGAGATGACAACGTACGAGCACAACCCCACAGCTGTGATGCAGAACAAATGACCACTGTCCAAATCAGACAGGCAGTTCCCCACAAACAGCCACAATGTACAGTGACATGCATTCAGTAGGTAACCTGCGCCAATGCGGAAACAAACATGGAACACACTGTGAAACCGCATCTCCTCTTCACATTGCAGAGGGACAAACAACACCCCCTGCACACCGACGTGCCATGTCCATGACCAAACAATAATGAAAGCATGGACCAATGTAGGGGCATCCCCCCACGTACATGTCACCCATGTCACTGGACTTGAGTAACAGGGTGCATCCCTGCATCATGGCGGCACATATCAGAGCCCAAAAGAAGCCCTCTTGTCACTTGAAGGCCACAAATGACAGCCAAAATGGAATGAACTGGGACACATGTGAAACGCCGAAGAGTGGGATACCGTAACAACTGTGACACACAGAACTGGCACTTCGAATACGTGACACCCTAAACAGCCTCACTGCACAGAGGTGACACACCCACCATCCATTAACAAATTCCTAAGTTGTCAGCACAACATGTCGCACCCACACGTGTCTGAGTGAAGTGCCTGTACAGATGAGTGACATGCACGCAGGGAATGTGTTTCGGAATGCATTTATTAGCACATGCTGTGCCTGTGGTCAGTCAACGTACTGTGCCATTACTGCTAAGGACCCTCACAATGTGACGTCAACCAGAGAAGAAATTGCCAATGATGTAGTCCCTACGGGCAATTCCTGCTGCGGCTGCAGTGGGGTGTGATCCACCTGCCTCATCTCCATCATCATCGTCCGGTGCATCTGGCACACGTATCCATGGGGCTCTGCTGCGTACACATATGTTGTGCAACACACAACATGCAACGATCATCTTGCACACGAGGCCTTGGCTGTGCAGGAGCCTTCCACCTGTGACATCTAGGCACCTGAAACGTGACTTCAACACGCCAAATGTGTGCTCCACGATGCCCCTGGTGCGTCTGTGGACCAAATTGTACTGTCTCTGGGGCTGTGTGTTCGGGGCTCGGAGGGGTGTCATCATCCAAGCGCAGAGTGCATCTCCTTGGTCACCTGTGACAGTGCAGAGAGACATGAGTCAAGACTACGTACTGCATGATGTGTTGGCAGGCCCACTGGTTCATTGGTGTGTGATATGTGTGAGTTAGTGATTCCTGTATGACATGTACTGCGTGTTGCTAATGAGCGGCATCACTGTGTAGTACGTAGCCTCACTGCTGCACCTCACACCCCCGCGAGCACATTCACTATTGTGCGCAGGGCGATTGCGTCACATGCACCCCTACGGCACACCATTGTCATGCCTGTCTGCGCATGTCAACAAGCCTGACTACGCAGTGGCGGCTGGTGGAATTTGAAACTGGTAGGGCGTATGCAGAACGAATCAACGTATGCGAGCGAGCGCAGCGAGCGAGCCTGACGGCAATAAGTGGGGTTCGGGGGGGTTCTCCCCGTGAAGAAATGTTTTAAAAATTGGCATCTTTTTGGTGCGATTTTCAGCACTATTTCTGTGATAAACTGACTAAAAATTCAGTTCTTCTAGGCATTCATAAAAGAAAACTCATACATTATTTCAGAGAATTTCTGGGTTGCCAAGCAAGTCTGACTTCTAAAGAGGGCTAGGGTACTAAGCAAGACTGCTTTGGCTCTACCCTTTCCAATAGAAAACACTAGTTAGTGATGTGAACAAGTTCAATGGACAAACCTGGGGTCTAGGGAGAGTCCCTCTCCTGAGAAAGAAATTTAAAAAGATTGGCAAATGGTGCATTTTAAAGCAAATGAATGCAGCGATAAAGCAAGGCTTATTAAGCAGTGGGAACGTATAGTCTTGAAATATTAAACACATTAAAAACTGCCCCGTATCTTCTTGCATTAATTTGATCAACAGTTACTGTAATATGTAAATTGTTCTGCATGACAACTTTAGCCAGGGCCGTTTCTAGGTGTTTTGCCGCCCTAGGCGAGAATTGAAAAATGCCGCCCCTTCCTTTTACTACTAATTATGCACAAGAGTAATATGCTACCTGAAAGAAAAAAAAAAGTAACAACTTCCTGGAAAAAGCAAACCCTCATATGGAATGCAAGATTAAGTAAAGCATGTGAAAAGTAAGTAGAACAAAATGGTTACCCTAACACTTTTACACTCATTATTCAGAAATCAAGAGTGTTTTTGCCTGAAACTTTGAGCGCGACTACAGATCCCGGAAGGGACCCTTTTCACTGTCCATTGCTTATATCCTTACAAACCGTGAGCAGTATGGTTTAAAAAGACCACATCTCTGCACACAGAGCCGCAGTGCACATTTTATAAACTAAAATAAGGAAAAGAGCTGATAAGGACTCCACCCATCAACCAGGTATTGCAGTACCTCCAGGAATGGTGCACTTCCCCACCCACGGAAAACAATGCTGTTCAAAACACGGAAAACAATGCTGTTCAAAGAAAGAGGAGAAAACAAAAGTAGAGCTTCACTGGCAAACTCTGTAAAGTGGCACTACTGTGTTTGGATGTTAATAAAACCAATCTGGTCACTTTGCGAATGCTCTAATGCTTTAGTTATTTATTTTTTGTATTTTGAACCTGTTTTTTCTCTCCCTCCCGAGGCTGCACTTTGGAACAGAAAATTGCCAGAAACACTTCCAACAAAAGTGTTTCTTTCTTTTTTGGATCCATTTCACAAGGGAACGAATGAAGGAAAGTAGAAGAAACAGAGGGTGAGAGACGTTTATTGAAGCACGGTTTCAGCGAGTGAGCAGCCCTCCGCCACGCCAGGGGCCGGCAGGGCACAGTCGGCAGCCAGGGAAGGCTTCCGCGTGACTTCACTCCACCCGGGCCCAGTGAGTGCGAGAGCTCCGGGCTGCCAGGCACTCACAGCCCTGGACGGTGGACGAGTCCGAGAGCGCGCTCGCGCTCCGTTCACTGATTATTTCATCTTTACATGTATGCATTCTTCGCCATGCATGCAAAGGCGTCACCCAAAACACAATCACATCGCCAAAACAAAAGAAACTGGAATGTTTTTAAAGATTTAACCTGAATCTGCTTGCTTGTACAATGTACAAGACATGGGGGTATATATATATACACATACGCATGTAAACACAAACAACACAACGGCATGATCACACATTACCCTGCATCTCCTTAATACACTCACTGGCCGTGCCTGTCTCCATCTACACACTCTGACTGCTCGCCCCAAGAAGGCATGGTATTACAGTCTGTAACCCCTACACACCAACCCCGGAAAGCCACTGAAGGCCTAAACAACTACGCAAGCAAACGAACACACGTGTGTGTCCGTTGCCTGCATCTGGCTGCCTACTGCACCTATAGCCGTATTAGAAGAACATTGATTCCCATAACACCCCTCAGTTTGATTGACAGCAGACATGCCTTACACGAGCTTTGAACAGGAAAGTCTTGCTTATATTGCAAACAGAGTTTTAAAAAAGCGCCCAGCTCCTGCGAGGCCTGCACAGATGCAGAATGGTTGCTCCCTATGCTGTAGGGTCTGATCAACCTCACTCCTCCTACGGACCCCAGAGCACGGAAGAAGGGGCAAGGCCTTGTCTCAAGTACTCTTGGAAGCAGAGTCCCGCTGTGTGTTTTTAACCTCCTGGGCCATCACCGCCCCTGTCTGAAGGAGGTGCCGCTGCTGGGAACCGTTCAGGGACACCCAAATGACTGGGGCTGTTGGCATTGCAAATCAGTCCTTAAACTCCAGACAGTCGGAGCGAGAGTGGGCGAGGAGACGATGCCCCCTCCCCGTTTCCTTTCAACTCCCTCACAGGACCTTTCCCTTTCTCTTTGAAGAGGGTGTCCCCATCCCCGAGAGAAAAAAAAAAACCTACAGGGCTGTATCCTGGTAAATGCAAAGTGATTTTAGACACTGGCTACTCCCGGCCTGACCAGCCTGGCGCCACAGCCTCTTAAGCGTGTGCTTCAAAAATGCGACGTTACAACAGCTAATCGCCTCACATGTTCCACGCCTATCTTCTCGCATTTAGATCAGAATGCAGATGCGATTTTGGCTCCCCCCGCCCGCCTGCCCAAGACATGCTCCTGCCGTTCTTTGAACAGCTTGTAGGCCAGGAGTGTGGGTGTACAGACAGACCTCCTTGCAGGGGAGGAAGAGACGTGAAATGAAACAACTATTCAGCTTTCCTTTTCGCCCCTATCCAGTTGGTGTAAAGACAGGGCCGGCACCTCAGACAACAAGGGCGGCATTTCACGGTTTGTTTTTACAAATTAAACCCCAATTGCTGTAGAGATAGGGAACGAGCAGAGAGCGGCTGTAGGCTTTGCACGTCTCACTACGATTCCATGTCCAGACAGCGCGCCAAGAAATGCCTCGCTCGTTCATATTTACAACGCGTGCACCTCCCTCACACACACAGTGAGGAGCAGCGAGAGAGAGACAGAAACAGAGGGAATAAGAAAAAGAGGAAGAGAGACGGGCAACTGACAGCGTCAGAGAAGGAAAAGTGGACATGATTTCGACCAGTAAATTAATCCTACCGTGTCCGTAATACATCTGCTGGCACCTAAAGACTCCCACGTGCAACAGAAGCAGGCTGCAGGATCGGCCAACCAGTCCTTGCCTTGACGCTCCTGACTCCTCCTCTCAGCTCCACAGCACTCCGAGTCCGCTGCGCGCCAAGAGGCAAATCTAATGATGACAGGCCTGCCCCTCGTAATTTCATTGGTCCATCCTCTCTGGGGGCAGGCCAGCAACAAGAAGCAGGGCCGTCACTAGTAGCGCGTTCGCGCTATGAATGATTGACGGCCCTGATTATTATAGATTATATGGAAAAAAAATCCCCCTTTTGCCGCCCTAGCCCTTTTGCCGCCCTAGGCGGCCGCCTAGGCTTGCCTAATGGTAGAAACGGCCCTGACTTTAGCCCTTTAAAATGTATGCTTGCCCAGTGTCTTGCACTGCATGCAGCATTAACTTTGGAAAACTATGCTCTAACCAGACTTCGGGAAGCACCCACAGCTGCTGGCTGTAACCAGTCATATAGAAATATGTGCAGACAGGTCTTTAAGTGAGATGAAAAAAGTGGGTGCTCCCTATAAAGGAACATGCCAAATACATTTCTGTGATTCCCATAGTGTGCCATCAGACCGGTATTTTGGTTTCTCTCTGAGATGTAATTTTATCCAGATAAATGGCACAGCAACTGACATACGCCTGAAGCCTGTCAGTATGATTGGCTTTGTCACTGGGTGTTAGCTGTTTAAGATAAATGAGTAACAACAATGATTTCTTATAAATAATTAACATTGAAAATGTTTACATTCTGAAATAGTGAGTCTGTGAATTAAATAGCATTGAGGCCTGTGGAAGGAGTTTTGGCCTTCAATTATGTGTGCTTTATGTTAGATATGTATCCTCTTTTCTCTGCATATCTTGTCCATCTGCACATCTTCAACCCCATCTCTTTCCTCTTCAGCATCCTCTTTTCACTCTTCCCCGAATGCCCTGCCTCACATCAATGTCACTTCACCGCCCCCAACATGCACTGCACTCCCTCAAATATAAGCACTTTAATTTCTCTTACTTTTGCCTTGCAAATATTTTGACATCAGTGTACCCCCTTCACACACATTTCCACAGAATTTCAGTTGCAAATGGAATACACAAATATTGTGCTGTGTGCTCTGCAGAGAGGCCAACCCACTGACAGGCACTTTGTTTGGCTTTAGCGCCTGCATGCCATGCACCACGAGAGGTGATGTGCCCCCTTGGTGTGGGCACAGACCGGAAACTGCACGTGCGCAGTTCCTGTGCTTGCACCCGGTGCAGTTTCACAGGTGGCCAAGGGCACTCGCTTGAGAGTCACTGACTGGAGGGAGTTGCAAGACCACGCAAAAAAACGGATTAACCATATTGTGGAACTTGGTAATAAAACTACAATTGGTGACATTTATTACACCAATTTGTTAACCAGCTTATTGGTATCCAGCAGCATATTGCTAGCGACCTGTCACGCATGTCACTCAGCCTGTCAAGTTCTTAATGGCAGATCAAGGACCCAGCACACTCCGGTCCTCCAGCTTGACGATCCCTTTGGCATGCACTGGACCGATGAATAGTTTAGGGCACAAGCAATGAAATTAACTTTTATTTGTTTAAAATGTGTTATGAAATGCTAACAGGACGCTTCCAACAAGTTACCCATGGGACTTACATGTATTTTGCGATCGGGTGCAGCAGACTTAAAAATGCTGCTCCAATATGAACGTGCAGCTGAAAGAAATGCGCCGAATCTTGGTAGATGCTTTTAAAGATTAAGGCAGGTGGCGGGACGTTTTACGACTGAAATGTGCACCACGTGAGAACTTGGCCTGGCGTGAGGGTGCTGAAAAGCTTGTTTAATTTGATCTTTCCACTGAAGTGTTTGGACTGAGTGTATAGGTAGGGTGACCAGACGTCCCGGATTTGCCCGGACAGTCCCCGTTTTTCACCAGCTGTCCGGGCAGATTTCGGCAATTTTGTCTCATGTCCCGGTTTTTAGAAGGGGTTGACTGGAAACAGTGAGAGGCACTTTTTTGGGTGTTCTAAAGCTTTGCTAGTTAGCAACTGTTATAAGTAAGCAATTTCATTAATAGTTATGATTTTGATTGTAGAAATTACATTGTATTTACTTTCTTAATGCATCTTCTGTGATCCTATGTTGATGACAGCTGTCATTCTGCGCCATTCCGTGGATGAAAAATTGTAGTCCTTCTTCTATTTTCCCCAATTGTCCCGATTTTTCGTTCTCAAGATCTGGTCACCCTATGTATAGGGTCACACCAGGACAACCGGTCATTTTTTTTTAGACTAGCCCCCCTCAAAGCAGGGTCACTTGAAAGAAATGCCGAGTTGTAACGAGAGTCAATTGACTTGGAACTGCTGCCCCAACTTGAACTTGTTTTCATTGAAACGCACTGCGGCTGCAGGAATGTCTTGGAAGGTCGCAAAGGCAAACTGATCATTTTGGGGCAACGTAATAGAGTCAAATGTGGGTCAGACCCTGCAAAGGACGCTCATGCGAGTTTCGACACTGCAGGTGATGCGTCATACAACAAAACAGGTTGAAAAAAATAATATATGCTTTTTTTTTTTTACGAAAGCATGGCAATCTATTTTGTGTATATATAGGTTGCGTTGAATGTTGCTGCGAATAAGAGAAGCACCTGTTGCTGAAATCTATAAAACAGGCACATGTTTACAGAGGCATCTGCCTATTTTTGCTTACAGTTTTATATAGCGCGAACTCGACCTGTGAGCATTGGAGCATTTTACATGAGCGCCAGTCACATTAAACAAGGACAGATTCATTTTTATTATTACTTTCAGGCAGGGGGCGGTGAAGTGATTTGCGCAAAATCACAGGCTGTTGAGGCGACGCCGGGACTCGAGCCTGGTTCCCAAGCTCCAAAGTAGGAAGCTCTAGACTTAACGATGCCTGTGCTTCCCGAGAGAGAGGCATAGCTCATTCTGATGGTCCTCGTGTGAACAATACAATGAGGACTATAAACACGCAGCCGTCTGGCCTAGGGATTAACCCGCGCTGTGATAATTACAAGCAGGCTGGTGCCTTTTTCTTCCTTCAGTGCCCTGGGGGTTATTGGTGATAACTCAGTGGGCCTCACAACCTCGTTCTTTTTTACCCCTAAAATAGCATATCATTCAGTTGCGGCTGGCATGACTCGGGGGGGGGGGGCTGGACGCGCGGGGATGGGGGGTGGGGGTTAATTTAATGAATAAAACTTACCAAGCATCTCCTCCGGTCCCGCATCGCATCACGTCTCCTCTCTGCAACGTAACTTCTCCCCGCTCTTTTCTTTTGCCGCTCAACAGGAAATACTAACTGCCAAATCAGGAGACTGGATGCGACGGGGGGCCGGGCGGCTGACCCTTGTTTACTCTGTATCCTGGCATTTGATAGGGCATGGGGCGACTTTGCGAAAACACGTCACCGCCCGAGCAGGAGCCTATCTTCAGACGCCTGCACTACACTAGGCATGCGCAGCATACCTAATGGTTCGTGAATGTGAGTGAGGAGCAACGCTCCTCTCTCACATGCGCAGTCAGACCATCTTCTGGACTCCTGCTCTCGCCTGCGTGCGCTGTGCCTTGACATGCGCACTTTCACCCGTGAAGCACAGGCCGGCCCGGAAATGTAAACAGACGAATTGTGAAAGCTGTCAATTCGTCGGCTTACATTTCTGTTGCCCGAACTGCAGTGAGCAGTTTCTTTTGTGGGGTGCTGCCCCGGCGCCCCTATGGGCCAGCCGCCCCTGTGACTACGACACAGTGATGATGCTGCGCAGAATGTGGCCGGCCACGTGTGTGTTGGCCCATTGCAAAGACAGGGTTGACACAGATGTAGAGCACCTGCCTGGCAGAACCCGACATGCAGTTGAGGGTACATCTCTGGCTCATGCAGAGATAATAGCGACACACACAACAGTTGGCATGTGTGATCCCTGACCCCGAGCGGGCATGCCCTCCCCCATGTACCCCTGTGGCTGAGCATGCACACCGGGGGCATGCCACCATTGCCGATTGCGGGACGGGTGGCGCAGACACTACAACAGAGACACACGAATCAGCCACATCCTTGGCAAGGCCTACACTGCACCACACCCAGATCCACGTGTGGACTAGCCACACCCCTACGCAGTACCGACGTACGCCAGTCCACCCCGCTTACGCTCACAGGGAGGTACAACACGGTTTCATGTCCCAGGTCTACACCACTGCCTGCGGTGACATGGATGCGCACGCTGTACACAGCACAATGTTATGTGGATGACCCCGGTCCCCCATGCATACATAATAACCACACGGACACACTGAGTGAGTTCGTGGGACTGGCCACGGGCACGTGCGCCCGGCCCCTTTTATTGCCAGGCTCACATCTCCAGTGACGCCTGTGCTGGATGGGTGTTTGGTAGTGTAAGCCACCACTCAGGGGTTGGTTGGTGCTGGCAAAGACAACAACAGTGAGCAGACAATCAGCAGTACAAGGTACGTACATCATGGGTCCCTGACTTGAGCAGCACAGTGTTTGTGGCCCCGGATGCACACCGGCCGGCACAGGCACACCGCCACGGGATGGTGACTTGCGGTGCACTGAGGTAGTGCCACGCGAGCTGAGCGTGTACTCGTAGATGTCCAAGGGGACTTTCGCGGAGGGTTGAGGAGGACAGTGGCAGGTGTCCTTCCAGGGCATGATGCAGAGGGCAGAAGCAAGCAGGAACAGGCAGATGGCGGAGTTGAATGCTACAGTCCCCACTTTTCCACCTTGTCAGTATCAGCTACATGTAGATGAAGACAGCCTCCAGCCCATGGGCTCAGACGCCACCAACGTCCAAACAGAGACTGCCCATGGATTTCAGGGCACACACTCAGTGGTGCCAGAGCTGGAAGGGGATGCAGTCTGCGATGAGGCCTGTACAATGACATGGACTCTGCTATGTAGAGTGCAAGACTCAGTTCTAATCGTGTGACCTACTCCACCGCAGTGTGTGCCGGAGGCAGCGGTCAGTAGGGACCCACAGCCACGTGTGGTAGGCATGCGCGGCACAGAGTCAGTGGCACCAGTGCAGTTGTTGGTAGTGTCCCATCACCTCCGTAAAGGTGAGCCTTTTCTCCTCCGGACTGAAGCGCGTCTTCCTCTCACTCCTCTCCTTGCGTACTGTGACATGAACACTGCCATGAGGAAATCATGCTCAGTTCCAAGAGTGCGACCTAGTTGGCCGCAGTGTCGGCCGGAGGCAGCGGTCAGCGCGGGCCAACCGCTGTCCAGCCATCTCCTCCTGGATCTCTCACACACGACGTTGGAATGGCATTTGTATTACTTTTGTGGCTGACATAGGTAGTGGCACCAGAGCTGAGCGGGTGTGCAGCCGGCGAGGAGGCCGTATCCTGCCTGTGACGGACTGCATTGGATTGGTGTGAGGCTTGCAGGACTGCAGTGCAGGCACAAGCTCGGAGTCAGCAAGGGCCCACAGACACGTTTGGTGGGAGTCCTATGCACAGACTTGGTGGCACCACATCGGAGGGAGTATAGTGACATGAACTCAGCCTTCAATCATGTACTCTGCCATGGTGTAATCAAGACTCAGTTCCAAATGTGTGACCTACTTGTCCGCTGTGCATGCCGGTGGAGTACGTCAACGAGAAAGGAGGTCCACGGGCCTGTGACGCGGAGGCCGTGATGGTCCGAGGAGTCTGCCAAGTCGGGGTCCTCGGGCTTGGAGCTTGCACCGGCACGTGGTGGGCCCTCTTTGACACACGCCGGTTACGACAGGTGAGCAGTGATGCCTGGATGCGCAGGGGCGGCCATGACGCCTTCGGGGACCAGCGGTCCGTGGTGCAGCAGGCGCACAGGATCCCAGGCAACACCGCTCACGGCGTAGGCCTCGTGGCGGGGTGAGAGGCGCCGCCCTGGCAGGGACGTTGGGCATTCCGGAAGAGGACAACGCCCAGGGCTACGTGCTTTTTATTCACACCCATACGCTGACCTGGTGTACGCCGGGCCAGCCCACTCCTTTCACGCTTACAGGGGGGGACGTAACAAGCTACATTTCCTTGATCTCCCCCACTGGCTGGGGTGACATGGTTGCGTCCACTGCCCACTACACCACACACCAGCGGTGTATGTGGACATGGATATGTGTGTGGTCTGCATACTGCAGCCTGTCCAACTCATCCTCGCCACACTTGGCATTGTGTGCAGTCCCATTCATCAGTCACATCGCCTCCTTCGCACATGCCTGGTTTCCTCCTCTTCCCACATTCTGCTAATGTGTGGCTGAGGTGCCATGCCTTTGATGGCTCATGTACATGGCTAGGCCAGGAACCCACGGTGAGTTGTGCTGTCGTGTCTGGTGGGTGGGCATGTTGTTTGGCATGTTGTATGTGGGTTGTGACGTGTGCATTCCCAGAGTTGTGAGTTGTATGATTGTGGAGTTGAGGTGTGTGGTGTGTTCATTTGGTACTTACCAACGAGCACTGCATTTCCGTAGGTGCCATCCTGGAAGTGCCGGTTGATGATGGACTGTCGGAAGATGTATGAATCATGCACACTGCCTGGGTAGTTGGCGACGACATTGGTGAAGAGTCCCAGGTGGTCCACTATTGCCTGCACATTGATGGAATGCGTGTGCTTTCTGTTGCGGTAATTGTGTGCAGTGTCGGCAGGGGGCACAAGTAGGACATGTGTGCAGTCTATTGCCCCCAACACGTGCGGGAATCCAGCTATGGCGTAGAATCCTTGCTTGATCGCCAGCTGTTCCTGCGCAGTGTGGGGGAAGTATAGGTACTGGGGTACCAAGCTGATGATGGCATCCAAGACAGGTGTGAGGAACTTTGATAGGGCTGGCTGTGAGACTCCGCCGTCTCTGGCGGTTGTTAGTTGGAATGTCCCAGAGGCCAACAGGTGCAGCACAGCCAGGAGCTTTGTCTGCAGAGGGATGTTGGTTGCCCGCTGTGTTGGTACAGTCAGCCTGTGGGCAATGATGTTCAGGATGCGGAGGATGGTTGTCCTTTTGAGCCTGTCGTGGGCAATGACATACTCTGGTGTCATGTCTGTGAGGCTGGTGCGTTTTCTGAAGGTCCACGGTCTGTGTCTGCGCTGCCTCTGTGGTGGTCCGGGAGGGGTGGTGCGGGGGGGGGGTCCGGAGGGTGGTGGCGGTCCGGAGGGTGGTGGCAGTGGGTGTTGTGGCCGTGTTGGGGCTCCGAGCTGCATGATGAGTAGCTCCATGGCATCTGTTGTCCTTCAGGTGTGGCTGTGGGCTGGGCTCCCTTTTCTGGTGCCGGCTGCCGTCCGACTTTACACCAGGTCAGAGCAGGTGTTAGTTTCCTGCTGCTAACGCGCCATATCGCATGTTTTGTGGACTTATCGCCGATCTGGCTGGTCGTTGTGAATGTTGCGGTGTGGTGTTGACGCGGCTTTTTGCACGGGAACGCCTACTCTGCATCTCATTAGTGAAAGTTGCGGGGGTCATCTGTGGCGATGTTTTTTGCGGCTGCTATCACAGGTAAACTGGTGTTATGGGCTGTTAACACCAGCTTGTGAATGGGGTGATAAATTTATCGCAACTTTGGCTGCGATAAACAGTCGTTAACTCGGCGATGGCTCCTTGAGAATATGCCCCATAGTCTCCTGGGGAGCTAAGATGTGAAAGAGAAGCTTGAAACATCACATACTGGCACGGCCTTTAGGCACGGTAAGCATAAGCAAAAAACACGGCCTCAACAGTTAAAGTTATACTAAGGAAATGGGAGGTATGAATAGCCTTCTAGAGGATCTTACAAACTATAGGTGGTGCACACTAAAGACAGTTCAGAGAAGTCAATTAGTTACCTAAATACAGACCAGACTCCAGATTTGAGGCACTTCTAACAGTTTGCATGTGGCAAACCCTAGCCCCTTACAGCTCAGTGCCCACACACAAGCACAGCAAATCACAGGGTACACTGTTAAAAAAAAGTCAGGTCTACTGGCTTTGGTGAAGGTTGTTCACCATACATTTAATAGCCAGAACCTTTTAGAAACATTTCAGTATTATTGTTACAAATCTGAGCAAAGATAATCATTTTGCTTATTGTTATTTAAATACCATACCTGTTTGTTTTTTCACTTTCAACAGTAAACATGGCAAATCAGTGAACATTGTAATAACTGACTATATTTCTACAATTGAACCAGATCACCTTACAACCTCTAAAGACACTGAACGCAATGGGCTCTACACAGTCCCAGGGAATACCACAAAATCATAGTGCGCGCACAATGTGACACTCACAACTCCCCAACCCTTCATTACAAGAGTACAAGTATCCTACTTGGATATATATATCATTATACATGGCATCACACTCTAGCGACATTCACATGTCAAAAACACTAAGAATTTAAGAATTGTCATTACATTTTAAGCATAGCATTAAGTTGCCCAAACTCTTGAACACTCTGTGCGCACGTTATGCCGGCAGGCCACAACGAGCTACAGCAAACAGTCATTACAGTTAAACATAGCATTAAGTTGTCCATACTCTTGAACACTCTGCTGCGCACGTAGTGCCGGCAGGCCACCACGCGCTACAGCAAACAGTTGCATTACATGAAATCTAGGGCACCTCATAGCGCACCGGCCCTCCGAGGTACCTGAACACAGGCAGCCTCCCCAAATTCATCTCAGTCCATAAGTGTCGGGTTTAGGGCAGTAGAGTCGGAGACCACCGGCAGGCCGGTCCCCCTCCCCGCCAACCCACTGCACACTTCAATCCTACCCTCTCCTGGGGTCCATCCAGTCACTGAACCTCCATTGTTGTGCATGCCCCCTTTGTTGTTAACTATCAGCGCTCCGCTGCTCCGCCTTACTTCATTGCCGGGTGGGTGGGTGGTTTTCGACGCTCCCAACAGCTATCCCAGGGTCCAGGGAGACAAAAGAGGAGGATTCCCTCATGGCCCTGGCTTAAATAACATGCTAGTGGGATTCGGTTTCGTTTCCCCTCCTAGCACACCCAACTTGTGACGTCACTGCTGGCTGGTCCCACTCCTCAAACCAGCCCCCCTACGGGATGCTCGGTCCCATGGCGCTACTAAGGGCGCCCCTCCTCTAAGCGCGGGGGTCGCCTGCTCATAGCGCGCGCACAATGTGACACTCACAACTCCCCAACCCTTCCGACCTCCATCTCCACCCATTCGCGGCCATGCCCATGAATTCTCATGATCAGGTTATATTGTCCAAAGCGTAGATTTTATTCACAGCAAAACGGGTAAATCACCTTAAATCATTACAAGTGTACAAGTATCCTACTTGGATATATATATCATTATACATGGCATCACACTCTAGCGACATTCACATGTCAAAAACACTAAGAATTTAAGAATTGTCATTACATTTTAAGCATAGCATTAAGTTGCCCAAACTCTTGAACACTCTGTGCGCACGTTGTGCCGGCAGGCCACAATGAGCTACAGCAAACAGTCATTACAGTTAAACATAGCATTAAGTTGTCCATACTCTTGAACACTCTGCTGCGCACGTAGTGCCGGCAGGCCACCACGCGCTACAGCAAACAGTTGCATTACATAAAATCTAGGGCACCTCATAGCGCACCGGCCCTCCGAGGTACCTGAACACAGGCAGCCTCCCCCAAATTCATCTCAGTCCATAAGTGTCGGGTTTAGGGCAGTAGAGTCGGAGACCACCGGCAGGCCGGTCCCCCTCCCCGCCAACCCACTGCACACTTCAATCCTACCCTCTCCTGGGGTCCATCCAGTCACTGAACCTCCATTGTTGTGCATGCCCCCTTTGTTGTTAACTATCAGCGCTCCGCCTTACTTCATTGCCGGGTGGGTGGGTGGTTTTCGACGCTCCCAACAGCTATCCCAGGGTCCAGGGAGACAAAAGAGGAGGATTCCCTCATGGCCCTGGCTTAAATAACATGCTAGTGGGATTCGGTTTTGTTTCCCCTCCTAGCACACCCAACTTGTGACGTCACTGCTGGCTGGTCCCACTCCTCAAACCAGCCCCCCTACGGGATGCTCGGTCCCATGGCGCTACTAAGGGCGCCCCTCCTCTAAGCGCGGGGGTCGCCTGCTCATAGCGCGCGCACAATGTGACACTCACAACTCCCCAACCCTTCGGCCCTCCATCTCCACCCATTCGCGGCCATGCCCATGAATTCTCATGATCAGGTTATATTGTCCAAAGCGTAGATTTTATTCACAGCAAAACGGGTAAATCACCTTAAATCATTACAAGTGTACAAGTATCCTACTTGGATATATATATCATTATACATGGCATCACACTCTAGCGACATTCACATGTCAAAAACACTAAGAATTTAAGAATTGTCATTACATTTTAAGCATAGCATTAAGTTGCCCAAACTCTTGAACACTCTGTGCGCACGTTGTGCCGGCAGGCCACAACGAGCTATGGCAAACAGTCATTACAGTTAAACATAGCATTAAGTTGTCCATACTCTTGAACACTCTGCTGCGCACGTAGTGCCGGCAGGCCACCACGCGCTACACCAAACAGTTGCTTTACTTGAAATCTAGGGCACCGCGTAGCGCACCGGCCCTCCAAGGTACCTGAATACAGGCAGCCTCCCCCAAATTCATCTCAGTCCATAAGTGTCGGGTTTAGGGCAGTAGAGTTGGAGACCACCGGCAGGCCGGTCCCCCTCCCTGCCAACACACTGCACACTTCAATCCTACGCTCTCCTGGGGTCCATCCAGTCGCTGAACCTCCATTGTTGTGCATGCCCCCTTTGTTGTTAACTGTAGGCACTCCGCCACAGGGTGAGAAGCTTCCTGGCGCACTCGCCCCCCAGCCCCCCGGCGCTGACTGTGCTCCAAAATAGCCCCATGTACAGTGTTGACAAATATATCTGTCCCTTTGTCCGACAAATGCACCCCATTGTGATGGAACAACTCAGCTTTTCCCGGATGGAGCAACTTGTGCCGGATTGTACCTATAGTGGAACCACGCAAAATTCAATCCAATGGTACGCAAACCCGGCAGCCCCTTGTGCTGCTTCCAGACTGGACCCATGAAATTGCTGCTCCGCACTGCGAATCAAGGAATGCCCACACTAACATATATGCACTGGCTTGCGGGAAGCAACTGAAATAGAGAAAGAAACGCTGTTACGACCATGATTGAGGGGCTCCCTGGGCATCATTCCTCCCCTTACACGAGACTTGGCCGGACGTACCGTTGAAAACATTCCGACTGCCAACGACCCACCCATTTTATTGCCTCTGCCGGCATTCCCATTGACGCTGCTGTGGTAGCCGCTCCTATGCGAAAGGAATGCGAGCTAAACTGCCTTGCGTCCTCGCCCAAGTACGTTAACGCCCTCCTACACACCTGAGTGAACTGATATCGTGTCATTGGTATACCATCCTCGTGCACTAGAAGCCTTGTTGAAGCCACAACAGGGCGCCCCTTAAGGAACTCCTTCGCCAACTCTACCAGACAGTAGGCTGCCTGGTGTGCCGCGTGCAATTTCACTCATGTGCCCCTCCCGCGCGAGTCTGTTTTTGACCTCTGGATCTTAAGATGGATCGCTCCCCCTTCGAGGAGGACATCCGCCAGTCCCAGTCCCCCTTCACCTTTCTTGGAAGCTGCTACCAACTCAGAGATACGCAGAGCCCCAAAAAATGCAAGGACGTATGCAAGACTGAATAATTTCACCTCATACTGAGACCAGCACACCTGTTGTAGAGCCCCCAAAAGCCTACCCAGCCTCTCTACGTTTATGGGTCGCCTAGTGTCCTGCACTCCCGGCACCAAACGTTCCCAACCCCTGATGGCCTTACGCACTCTAAAATCCTTGGTTGGATCTCTAACTCCATGCAACCCAGCAAAGAAGGCAATGGCAGACAATTGGCGGTGCACTAACGACAGTGACCTTCCCTGGTCTTTCTGCCCTACAAGAAACCCCAGCACCCCTTCCGGTGTGAACTTATCTTGTTCCCCGCCTGTTCTGAACATTGCGCTGTACACCCCCCAAGCCCTCTCGTACATACGTTTTGTCTGGGGTGCGAGCGCTGCTGCAATTAGGTCTGCGGCAATGGGGCACCAAGCCTCCACAGCTCCTCTGGGAACTCCGCCATCAGTTCGTCCGCTTGCGGCCACCGTGCCCTGAATTCTGCCAACTTAGATCGAGATAAAGCGTCAGCCACTGTATTATCCACACCAGGTACATGCTTGGCAGAAAAATGCACGTTATGCAAGAGACATAGGCGAATAAGAGTCTTCAGCAGCCGCAGCACCAAAAGACATTTTGCGCGCTGATTATTAATGGCCATGACCGCCAACATACTGTCGGACCAGAAAATCACTTTCGTGCCTGCTAATGAAGCCCCCCAAATGTGCAAGGTGACAATAATAGGAAAGAATTCAAGAAAGGTAACGTTGCGTGTGAGCCCAAACGCAACCCATTCCCCTGGCCAATGCTTCATGCACCACCTAGAGCCCAACACTGCCCAAAAACCAATGCTACCTGCTGCATCCGTATAGAGGGCTAGCTCTCTGTTGCTGCGCGCTGGTTGCTGCCATAATAGAGTTCCATTGAAATTATCTAAGAACCCCTTCCATGTCTCCAAATCCTCCCTGACGTCCGCCGACAACCTTATGTGATGGTGCTTAGCCCGTAATCCAGACATTGCTCTTGCTATGTTCTTTGAAAATACTCTTCCCATGGGAATCACTCTCAAGGCGAAGTTCAATTGGCCCACCAGAACCTGCAACTGATGTAAGGTGACCTTCCTGGCTGATATGCAGGTACTAACCGCATCCCTGAAAGCCCTAACCTTCTCCTGTGGCAACCTACACTCCCCTGCCACCGAGTCTATCTCAATCCCCAGGAAACACAAACAGGTTGTGGGGCCCTCCATCTTGTCTTCAGCCAACGGAACCCCAATGCCCGGGCGAGCTGTCGGAAACCTTGCAGCGCCCTTTCGCACGCCCGATCGCCCTGGGGACCCATGAACAAGAAATCGTCCAAGTAATGTACCACATCGTTCGATGACACCAAGTCCTTCACTGCCCACTCAAGAAATCTGCTGAAAGTCTCAAATACGGAGCACGCTATAGAACACCCCATGGGCATACACAAATCCATGAAGTACTGTCCTTCAAAAGTGAAGCCCAGCAAGCGAGTGTCCTCTGGGTGAACGGGAAGAAGGCGGAAGGCGGACTCTATGTCTGACTTGGCCATTAGAGCCCTCTGCCTAATCTTTGCAACTTTGCAATGGCTTCGTCAAAGGTGGTGTACCGCACTGAACATAGTGCCTGGTCCAGCCCATCATTTACAGATAGCCCGGTAGGGTGAGATAGGTTGTGAATCAGACGAAATTTGCCTTTCTCTTTCTTTGGAACCAACGCCAGTGGTGAACATACCAAAGAATAGCATGGCGGAGAACTAAACGGACCCGCCACCCACCCCGCGAACACCTCTCCCATAATCTTGTCCCGAACCAGCTCCCGCTGCTGCAGAACTGACTGTTGATTCTTCGGTGGGACTGAGGAGGGGGGTGCGCGGGAAGGAATGCGGAACCCGTCCTTGAAACCGTAATACAGCATGTAAGCATCCTTGTGATTATTGTATCTACTGAGGAGGTGCGTCAGAACATGTATGCGAATTGGGGATGGGCACTTACCATTATTGCTTGGGCAGTAAGCTCTTAAAGGGTGCGTGCTCTCTTTGCTTGCCTTGTTTTTTAAAACACTTGAACTCCGGATGTCCTTGACCCCCGCAGAAGGAGCAAATGTGTTTAAGCTTACAGGCTGCCCCCTTGATACATTCCTTTTTGTTGTACTGCCAGCAGGCCAATTTTTTGTCCCCCACACTTCTGTTGAATCGAAAAGACTGGGTAGCCTTCCCCGGTGCATGAGACATATTGAACTCTGCATGCCATATATTGATCTCCCTCTGAGCCCATGCTATCTCAGGCCTAGCCGCTTTGATCTGCCTAAACTTGGTGTTGTACTGCATCCACGCAGATCCTTGGAACTCTGATGCCGCACCATGTATAAGGGACATGTACCCAAACAGCTGCGGGGCTAACGATGGTGTTTTCTCAGTTAGGATCGCTGCATAAATGGAAAACCCCGTCACCCAGTTCCTTAAGGACCACTCAACCCACACTGTTCTGGGCTTGAACTCGCTCTCCTTAGCTGCTTTGGGCCTGCTCGGAACCACCCCCGCATTGATCAAATCAAAAACATTCACAAATTCCCCCCTTTTAATTTTTTCCCTCGTCTCTGCTGGAACGTGCCATGCAATAGCGGAAGGGGGGGCTAGCACCAAAGATGTAGACCCAAATATCAAAGGGGTCACCACAGGAGGCGAGTGAATTACGCCTGCCCCCACTGACGTCAATGTGGAAGGAGACTGCGCTCCACTCTGTGCCCACACCTGTGCCGCCACCCCCTCTTGTGTTCCCGCTATTGATACGGGTCCGGGTGGCGGGACTGGCACCGCCCCCAATACAACCGGGGCCTGGTGGGCAACGGAGGTCCCTGCCACTTGCAACCCCCCTTGAACTCCAGACGGAACGCCTGGCCCAAGTGTAGGCGGTACCATTACCCCTGGCATATTCCCCGGGGGCTGCAAGGCCGCGGCGCTACCTGCCGCCTGAGCCACTACTGGCGCACCCCCCACTTGTGGTGTCCCTGCAGATGCTGTTGTTGTGTTGATTGTCATGATGCCTTGCCCAACTGCGCCCACCGTTAGATTAAGCACAGGCCCCTGCGCCGCCTGTTCCGCGCTGCGCGCCCCCATGTCCTGAGCAATTGCTCACCCCCCACCGTGGCCACCGATTCAGGCGGTGTGCCCTTCTTGTCCTGTTGCCCCTCCCTAAATCGGGCCGGGACTCTCCTCTGGCGCTTCAAAGCCCTGCTGTCCGGGTGTTGCTCTGGCTGGCCAGCCAACTTCTGCAGCGCTGCCTCCATACCATGTCTCTTTGCCGCCTTCCAAAGCTCATTCAGGGCGTGAAAATCCTCCTGGTTCCCGGACTTCCCGGAAGTGGGGCGTGCGCGCTTAGGCGCCATGTTACACCCTGCTAGCCAAAACAAATAACAATATGTTATACACCCATTCTTTCCATACTGCGCCAACTCCACTTCCCGCACCACCTGCCCACTGGATGACCATCACCCCAGACGTCCCCTCTTTCCTAACTTGAAATGGACCCATGCCCAAGGACGTTAGATGCACCAATCTCCAACAGGACAGCAGTGGTGTTTTGCCAGAGAACCGGGTGCTTACCACATGGCAATGAGCCGCACAAGGATATTAATTCTTTTTAAAAAAAAAATTTTTTGTATACAATGTGTCCAGGATCACAAGGGTAGTAGCTTAACATAGAATGGGCCCAAACTGTGGAAAAAGTGCATGGAAAAATACCCTGCAGAGTGTAAACGTGCAGCGCGCGTCTGCCCATCGGCATCTTGGCGCTGAATAACAGATGTTTATGGTTACCCACCACGATGGCGCATGTTCCGACCCTAGATGCATGCAGGGCTGCGAGGACCTGCCGGGATATGAACCTGTGCACCACATGTGCCATCACTTGTGCCTCTCAGCTGCCCCGCAAGCGCTTCCCCACCACTTCGAGCGGTTGATCAAAACCTGGCCACGTGGGTACGGGAGCCATGGAAGGCCCTTTGCAAAGTTAACTGGTTATGTTTCAGTACCCATTGAGATCAGTAGTGAAAACACTTGTGCCCCCTGATTAAGATGATCTCTTAATCGCAGCAATGTACTGGCAATTTGGACACGTATCTTTATAGTATTACACGTGATTGCCCATTACAATTAATTTTTATAGATTTCGTAAAAAACAGCAGCGAAAAGAATCGGAATGAAATGCTGCTCCTGAAATGATTCTGCCGTAATTCCTTCTATGAAGCCTTTTTTTTTTTTTAAAACTGTAAATAGTCCCCCAATGTCCGGTGACTATTTCGACAAATGTAATTGCATGAACATGGTGTATGCCGTTAAGGTTGAGCGAGAGGATAGCAGGTGGAAATAGCATTGTTTCATATGGCAGCCTTAATGTGACAGAGGGAATTTTGCACTTAGAGGATCGAATTACAAATATAAGCGCACCGCGCTATGTGTAAACAATTCGTACAATTAACTAGCGCTAATCAATTCGCTCTACCGATGGCCACGCTGCATTTAATTAAATCGCACCACTGATGCACCGCGCTGCATTTCAAATCTACCGATGGCCCGCTATGTATACAATTAATTAGCGCTAATCAATTCGCGCTACCGATGGCCATGCATTCCTTGTATTTAATGAACATGAATGTTCGACACTACGCGGCCCCCCTGAACCCACCGTGCTGCTTCCACGAGCCTCGATCGAACTCCGTTTTCGACGCTCCCAACAGCTATCCCAGGGTCCAGGGAGACAAAAGAGCAGGATTCCCTCGTGGCCCTGGCTTAAATAACATGCTAGTGGGATTCGGTTTCGTTTCCCCTCCTAGCACACCCAGCTTGTGACGTCACTGCTGGCTGGTCCCACTCCTCAAACCAGCCCCCCTACGGGATGCTCGGTCCCATGGCGCTACTAAGGGCGCCCCTCCTCTAAGCGCGGGGGGCGCCTGCTCAGCCATACAAGCAACTTGCACCAACAGGGCCAGCTTTAGGGCAGTGCCCCTGACCTGTAGAGGGGGTGCTGAACTCAAGGGAGGGCGCTGTGTTTAGCAATAATTTACAATTAGAGAGATGAAGGGCACTTTTGCCCGGTGGTGGTGAGAGAATCTGAGAAGGCGGTCACAGTGTGTGGGGGCGCCAAAAATGGTTTTTGCACCAGGCGCCACTAGCAGTAAAGTCGGCCCTGTGCACCAATGCTCACCTTCCCCTTTGGACATTAACCCAACACCCTTGGAAACGTAGAATGTCACTATTGTGTCAAACTGGTGGCACTATTGTGGGGTGGTAGGGCAGCACTGCTCCTAGCAGCCCCCGAGGGACAAAAAAACCACTTTTAGTTGTGTCTGTCTTTCGAGGGCACAGGAGAAAATATGCAAATTTGTAAGGCCGCCTGGGGCATATGGGGCGCTCATTCCACCCACAGCTACTGCATTTGCTTGGTCAGTCTGCTGCAAGGCGAGTCCCACTGCTTCTTCCTGAGACCACCTACTCACTATTTTCTAGGGATCATGTGGCAATCCCAAAGAGGTGCATGGTCCTTCCGGCCTGGCACTTGTTCCCAGAGGCTCAGTGGGAAGACACTTTTCTCCAGCCTGCCCACAAGTCTATCTCCAGGCATGTACTGCAGGAAAGGACGCGTTGGTATGTTCACTTCCTGAGAGTCCCCTCTCTTCGCAGGGCCACAGCACAGATAGGGGCACCCTGGGTACGGTAAATCTTGCAGTGGTTTCCCCACCTGTCATTGGGGGGTGATATAATTCAACTGCATAATTGTACTCCTGATCCACCATGGGTCAGAACACACATGGGATCCACAGGTGTAATTTCCTGATCCCTCTTGGAATCCAAGACTTAGTGAGGGCTCCTGAGCATCAAGGCACTTGCTGGAAAATGTTTATTGCTACGCACAAGTACCATCTGTTTCCCGCAGTATCTCAGGCCCCAATGTGCCAATTAGGATGGGGCTTTCTTTATTGGGCTTCTGATGCCACACACCAGCTACCAGGAGTGATTTTGTGGGGACTTCCAGCACCCAAAAGTGTTGTGTTAATGTCTTGATGGTTTTTCACAGGTCTTGGCGCTGCTGCTTCCTCTACTGGAGCAGCAGCTGGCTTTAAGAGCTTGATCTTTACCTGCTTAGCAGCCCTTGGTAGTTTTCTCACCCTGGGGCATATGTACAAGCCCCTATCGTCACCACAACTTCACTTTTTCCGACATTGTGGTGGCGATAGGGGCTTAGCCTTATTTTTAAGGCAGCGTTAAGCCACTTAACATGGCTTAACGCTGTCTTGTAAATAAGGCCCCCTTTCACGCTATGGTTGGCGTGAAAGGGGTGGGCAGTGGGTGTTGCTGTGAGCGTTCCACCGCAACACCCATTGATTTTGACGCTACCCCCTATGTACAAGGGCAGCGTACATAGGAGGCAGCGCCAAAGTTAAGACCAGGGAAAACCTGGTCTTAACTTGGCGAAACGAGGAGAAATGCATTATTTCTTCTCATTTTTGCTTTTTCCATGTGTGCTGCCTTGTGCAGCACACACGGAAAAAGTAAAATGCCATTGATTGTTTATGTACAGGAAGATTCCCCATCCTGTACATAAACAATCTGTAAAAAAAAATGCCATTTTGTGACTTTCATGTGTGCTGCATGAAGCAGCACACATAAAAGTGACAAAATGGCATTTTAGGATTGTTTATGTGCAGGAAGGGACACCTTCCTACACATAAACAATCCTTCCCTGCACGCTGACACCCTTGCACTATGGTGCAAGGGTGCCTCCGTTCGCACTACACTGCTAAGTGTAGCACCAGCGCAGGGAAACGTAAGGCTGCACCATATTCATGTAAATATGGTGCAGCCTTGCGTTTCAGAAGTGGCGGAGTGAGGCGTTAAGCTATGATGTCTAACGCCTCACTCCGCCACTTCCTCGTACATATGCCCCTCAGAGTCTTCATACCAGTATCATCCCACAGTCCTTAAGGCAGACAACGCTCCCTATCTGCACTCCTCCCAAACACCCACAGGCCTTCAGCCACTTGCAGGATGCCTATGTGTCCAGCAGGAGCCTGTTGTGCCCACTCCTTGAGGACCTACAGCCCGGGCTTGTTCACAGAGTTCCAAGGGAAAGTCCTTCCTTCAGGTTCCCCAGCAAGTCTCCCCTCTACTGTCCCTGAAATGAGGCAGGGAGGGTGCAGAGACAGAATATCGAATAAAAAATATCGAGTTGCACAAATATCGAGTTGTAAATATCGTGGTTCAGGAATATCGACAGCAAGAATATTGTGGTCAAGAATATCGACTTAAGGTAAGTAATATTGATTTTAAAAATATCGAAGTGTTTAATATCGTTTGCAAAAATATAGTTGTTAAAAATATCGTTTGTTTATTAATGATATGTATTTTAGTATATATTTTATATGTATGTGTTGCATGTTTTTTGTATAAGAATTGTTTGTATTTTTAATATATGTGTTACATTTTTAGTAGTTATTTTTTATTTTATTTGAATTTTGCATATTTAGCTACGTAGCGGGTTGTGGGTTTATAGGGGAATAGGGTGGGAAGTAATTTAATTATATTAAATGTATTGATTATTTTTTATTTATCAATATTTGTTTAATTGAGATGTTATAGTGTTAAATGTGTAAAGTAATGTATTAATTAATCAATAATTGGTTGTTAATTAATTTTAATTGATTGGTAATTAATTATGGTAATTGTGTATTTAATTTTAGGTGTTTATAGGTGTTAAGGGTGGGAAGTAATTTATGTTTAATTTCTGAAATAATAATTGGTTGTTAATTAATTTTAATTAATTAATTGGTAATTAATTATGGTAATTGTGTAGTTAATTTTAGGTGTGTGTTGTGTTGTTTATAGGTGTTAAGGGTGGGAAGGATTTTAATTTTAATTGATGAATTAATAATTGGATGTTAATTATTTTAATTAATTGGTAATTAATTATGCTAATTGTGTAATTAATTTTAGGTCTTTGGTGTTTATAGGAGTTAAGGGTGGGAAGTAATTTGTATTTAATTAATTAATATATAGTTGTTAATTAATGTTATTTATTTGATATTTATTTTGGGTAATTGTTTATTTTTTTGTCTGGTTTTACTTTTAAAGGGGTAAAGGGTGGGTATTAAATACATTTTAATTACTTTATTATTAGTTGTTAATAGTAATAGTTTTTAATTTAAAAATAAGTTTTAATTGTGTTTTATTATTTTGGACTTTAATGTAGGTGTGTGTTGTGGATATCATAGTGTTAAAGTGTGTGTAGTCAATGTTTATTAGTTTTTTAATTAATAATATTTTTTAAATTGATTATTAATTATGTTAATTATGGGAAAAAATAATTAAAAATGTTGAAGTGTTTTGTTATTTGTGTGGTGTTATAGGGTAGGAAATACAATAAATACATTTATGTATTAATTTATTTGTTTGTAAATATTTTCTAGTTTAAAAGAATTGTTTTTAATAAATGTATTTATTATTTTATATTATATATTATTTGCAGTTTTTTAATGTAAATAATATTATATGTTTTCTTTTTATATATTTTATATGTTTGATTTTTAATTTCTAAATATTGTTTATTTATTTTTATGATTTTTATAAATTTTAATGTTTCTTATTTTTGTTTTAACTGTTTGAGTGTGAATAGTAATTTTTGTCTCTTCGCTATCCAACACTTTCCCTAATGTTGCACTCACTGGAGTGCGAATAGTAATTTTTACCCCTCCGCTATCCAACACTTTCCCTACTGTTGCATTCACTGGAGTGGGAATAAAAAATGTTACCCCTCCACTACCCAACACTTATCCTACTGTTGCATTCAGTGGAGTGGGAATAGTAATTTTGACCCCTCCGCTATCCAACACGTTCCCTACTGTTGCATTCTTTGGAGTGGGAATAGTAATTTTTGCCCCTTTGCTATCCAACACTTTCTCTACTGTTGCTCTTACTGGAGTGGGAATAGTAAATTTGACCCCTTTGCTATCCAACACTTTCCCTAATGTTGCACTCATTGGAGTGGGTATAGTCATTTTTACCCCTCCACTATCCAACACTTACCCTACTGTTGCACTCTTTGTAGTGGGAATAGTAATTTTTACCCCTCCGCTATCCAACACTTTCCCTACTGTTGCACTCTTTGGAGTGGGAATAGTGATTTTTACTCCTCTACTATCCAACACTTTCCCTACTGTTGCATTCTTTGGAGTGGGAATAGTAATTTTTTCCCCTCTGCTATCCAACACTTTCCCTTCTGTTGCTCTCACTGGAGTGGGAATAGTAATTTTTACCCCTTCGCTATCCAACACTTTCCCTACTATTGCAGACACTGGAGTTGGAATAGTAAATTTAATTCCTCCACTATCCAACACTTTCCCTATTGTTGCACTGACTGTATTGGGAAATTTAAGTTTAAATATTTTTTAATAGTTTAGGGGCCCATTACGATACCCGGCGTAAATAAATCCGCCAGGCATGGAAGCGGCAAAAATCCGCCCGCACACACCGTCTGAACACCGACCACGCCATTACGATTACACAAACCGAAAACCGCCATCGGCGGAAAAATCACACAAAATACCGCCCGCCATCGTCTGAGTCTGAGTCAAACCGCCCGCCACGGACGGAAACACGCACGACAACACAAAACCGCCCGCCCACACGGCCGACACACCGCACGTGAAATTACGATCGCACCGCCATGAGCGCGGAAAAACCACAAATATACCGCCCGCCAGCGCAAACAACGCCGATGAGAATCGACACGGCAGAAGCCATGGCGCCAACGTACCTGCACAGAAACCATCCGCACACAAAACCAATAGCACACAACATGGCCAACAAGTCCACACAGCAAGGCACGCACAAATACACAAGCACAGTACACATCCCGAAAACACACCCCCGGACAAACAAAAAATACAAAGGCCAGAACCCCAGACACAACACACCTGAAAACAACAGACCATGAGGACACACCCACATAGGTGAGTACAAAAGCAGCACTCCCACAGACTACAACCCCTTGCTACATTGCAAACCAGAGAGGAGAGGAGAGGACACAGTGACACAGCAAGGACAGCAGCACACCACAGAAACGCACACATCACTACCACCACCACCACCACCACCACACACCCCGGCACCACAAACCCCCTGCACATTACACAACACACACCGCACCAGCACCACAAACACCATGGCACCACAAAGGATGCCCAAGTTCACGCCCATGGAGCTGACGGTCATGGTCGACGAGATCATCAAGGTGTACCCACAAATCTATGGGAACATGGTCCAGCACACACCACTAGCCACCAGAAACAGAATGTGGAACCGGATCGTAGACCAGGTCAATGCAGTCGGGACCCTGCCCAGAAACAGAGTCGAGATTAACAAACGTTGGAATGACGTAAAGAGCCTGGTCAAGAAGAAGGAGGGCAAAAACAGAGAGCTGGCTGCCGTCACTGGCGGAGGGAATCCCGCGCTCTTTAAGACCTTCAAAGCGTGGGAGGAGAAGGTGCGAGTCGTAATCCATCCGGAGATCCTCGCCGGATTAGCAGGGGGAGTGGAGGCTGGTAAGTACAAACTAATGTATACCAGCACACCGCTATGTACTCACATGCGCAACTACCATGCCACAGCTCCCAGGGACAAACACCCCCATGTCCAGCACACAATACACAACACATCACACACACATGCAACAGACACTACCACACACAGCCCAAACCGAACAACTGTAAGATGCGTGGGGACATGTGTACACTAAGCCAGCCACGTAACCACCAACAGGTCCCCAAATATGCCAGAAGCGCCACAACGAGCACCCACCACACCCATGTGTCCGCCACAGCTGCACTAACCGACAAGTAACAGGTAAGTGGCAGGAACACAAAGTGCAGTGGGTGGGACGGTGGACAGCCCAAGTACAACACACACCAGGCCCCAGTCCCACAGCACAGCAAGGAGGAGCATCCCCCACACCCCACAGCCACGTGTCAGCCACCGCAGTGCACAACGACAGCCGAAAGGCAGACATCACGGTCCACAGCAATCGGTGTCAGTGGGTGTACAGCCACCCCCACGACCCACAACACCCCCCACCCCCACAGACCTGCAACATGGAGCACCCCCGCTTAGAGCCATGTGGCATCCAGTACAGTGCACGCACGAACAACTTGCAGGTGGGAAACTGGACAGGGCTGGATTACTGGAGGCATGAGGACCATAACACCACCAACACATGGGACATGTCACGTAGCAGACGAACACGCAGCACCGCCCACCGTCACGAACAAGTGAACAATGTGCACACGGACATGAACAACAGACTCACACCCCACATGACCCATCACAGACATAGCAACACCCAAGGAGCCACGTCTGCATGCACAAGCCACACTGAATATAGTCCCACACGGCAGCCACTGTGCAACTCATCACACACAACCGAAACACCATTGAAGTCCTGTCCATGTAGCCCCCACTGCCTGTCAACCCCACACCCCACAACTACGCCTATGTAAGACAAACAACACTAGACGCAACAGAGCGGAACAACATAAATGCACACGAACACCACTGAACCCATCAAACTCACAGACACACCATGCACATACAACATACCATCCATCCCATCCGTCAGCCCCAGTCTCATGAAAGGCATGTCATCCGCACAGCTGCCACACATACAGCAGTCACGCTAAGACACATGCCCATGACCAACCATGTGCCAGAAGTCAATTAAGCGCACGACACACTGTGAGCAACAACACACAACATGGGCCACACCCCCCGAGCACTGCAGTGATGCACATGGCACAGGGCAGCACGCACACCAAGGAGATGGGACAACTGCAATACGTTGGCTGGCACACAACTATCACTCACTCATAACGATGCGTCCAATGCCATGTCCAGTAATCACAACAGACAGCAAATATGCAGGGCATGTCAGGCATGCACACACCTCAGACCATGCACTGTCATGCTGCCACAACACATGTCACGTTCGGCACCCATGGCTCACAGCATGTACCCCAAAAGCATATCCCCTCCCAAATGCGAATCTGGGGCATGGCCCCCATGTTGCCATATGCGTTCCTAAGCGTTCCATTTGAACCCCAAAAGCATATACCCTCCCAAATGCGAATCTGGGGCATGGCCCCCATGTTGCCATATGCGTTCCTAAGCGTTCCATTTGAACCCCAAAAGCATATCCCCTCCCAAATGCGAATCTGGGGCATGGCCCCCATGTTGCCATATGCGTTCCTAAGCGTTCCATTTGAACCCCAAAAGCATATACCCTCCCAAATGCGAATCTGGGGCATGGCCCCCATGTTGCCATATGCGTTCCTAAGCGTTCCATTTGAACCCCAAAAGCATATCCCCTCCCAAATGCGAATCTGGGGCATGGCCCCCATGTTGCCATATGCGTTCCTAAGCGTTCCATATGAACTCCAAAAGCAAAGTACAAACCAGACCCAGGATGGGCCAGGAGCCCGCATACACCAGAGTCACAATGAGTAGGGGCACAGCAACACACCCATCGGCATGGCCAATCCGTCCCATGCCACATGTGCACAGCACACAGTCCCATTGCCTAGCACACACAACTACAGATGCCACAGCCACACACTCGCCTCCGGGAAACCCATGTACGAGATTGCACGAACTGCCAATGTCAGACGACTAATACATACTTCGCCAGGTGCAACACAATAACAAATCTCATTCTCTCCACAGGTGACGAACTGCTGGATGCTGGGGATGGAGACAGCAGCCAGCACAGCCAGCCCACAAGCCCCCAACGAGGACACACGGATCTGGAGGATCTGTCCTCCTCTTCGGACACGGACCACCAAGCTGGCCCATCTGGCGTGGCAGGGCCCAGCCGCTCCCCAGGACCCCTCCTACCCACCAACCCATCATCCAGGGATGCTGAACAGTCCCAGTCCCCTGCTGCCACTGTCGTTGCGGCCACACCCACGGTCATTGCGGCCACTACCACTGCCGCAACCGCCACCATCGCCGCACCGACCACCACCGCCTCCACCACCACCACGTCTTCGCTGGCACCAGCCCCAGCGCAGGTGGTGGCCCGGCCGACTGGATCCACCCTGGGAGCCACAGCGAGGACCGTGGTGTGCAATGTGGCTAGTGGGCAGGCCGGTGGCAGCAGGACTGGTAGGAGGAGCAGGGTCAGGGAAACGCCAGCCTCCCCTGGGAGCCATGCCCTGCCTCAAATGGCCAGAGTCCTTGGGGCCTATGAAGAGGCCCAAGGACAATGGGCCAGGTCTGCTACTGACACGCGGGAGGTGCTGGGGGTGCTGAGGTCCATGGACGCCCATATGGGCCAATTCGTGTCCCGTATGGACCAACTCGTGGACCTCATGGGCCAGCTGGTGGTGGCGGTGGGGTCACAGGCAAGGCCAGCAACACCACCTCCGCCACCACCTGCTAGGGCGCAGGGTCGGGCAGCAGTGTCCACTTCCCCTGCGTCCACAGCCAGTGAGCACACCTCACCCACCACCAGCAGGTCGCCACCACACACCCCCCTCCCAAACGTGGAAGGGGCCGTCCGAAGAGGAAACAGATCTCCCGGGAGGACTTCGCACGCTCCAGTCGCAAGTGAGGCAGCCAGCCAGCCTTCCGCCAGCCTTCCTTGACCAGCCACTGCATTGACTTGCTCTACGATCCCACTCCACACAGCCAGCTGGATGGCATGTGTGTGTTGGACTATGGACATAGAACCAGTGGGTACACCCTGATCATCACGCAGCCATGACCGACAGCTCATTGTCACTGCACGCACCACTTTTGTCATCACCTTACACACAATCACATGTCACAGTTTGTAATAAATGCACCTTTTTCACTAACTGCTGTTTGTGCCCTGTGTTTTATTTGTACGGAATACAACGGCCACCTTGGGCGGAAAGGCACCTGATGCGTGGCATGGCAATGGAATCCGGAGGGCCTGTAGGGACCTAGGGGTGGGAGACAGAACAGGAGCACATTCAATGAGTGTGTCACACACCCATCACACAGTACATGTCAACAACTACAAGCAATGTACACACATCGCACAGAGCAATAGGGCACAATGCCACAGTCACCAACAGTGGCATACTACCCTGGCCATGGAGCGTTGACACACTGCACGCAGTGAACATACGGCCACCCTGACACAGCACACACACACCTGCACAGATACAGACACATCATCCGTCGTACATGGACACTCACCGTCAAGTGAAGTAGCGGGCGATGAGCTGCTGGCGCACATTCCCAGCTTCCTCCTCTCCGCTGTCCACCTCACTCGAGCTGTCCTGGTCTGCGGGCTGGGGCCCTGGTTGATCTCCGTCATCCACAATGAGGGGGATCTGCTTCCGAATGGCCAGATTGTGCAGCATGCAGCACGCCACCACTATCTGGCACACCTTCTGTGGGGAGTACGCCAGTGCACCCCCGGTGCGGTCCAGGCACCTGAACCTGGACTTGAGGAGGCCAAAGGTACGCTCGACCACACGTCTGGTCCTCCCATGTGCCTCATTGTATCGATCGTCTGCTGGGGTGCGAGGATTCCTCAATGGACTGAGCAGCCATGCCCCATTCGGATACGCAGAGTCACCTGGGTGTGAGGGACACAGAGAACCGTTGCTATTCCAACTGGACAGGGGACAGCATCGCACAACCAGCACGCTACACCACTCCACATACTCACCGACAATACAGCCACGATCCTGTTGCAGATTGGCCATCAGTCGTGGCAAGATGCTGTTGCGCATTATGTGTGCGTCATGTGCCGAGCCTGGAAACTTGGCACACACGTGGGTGATCACCATGTCCGCAAGGCACACCACTTGCACATTCAGGGAGTGCGTGTGCTTCCTGTTGCGGTACAGG